>CM041554.1:466446-643946 GCA_023238725.1 Scortum barcoo
ACACCTCCACAATGTGATGATATCGATGTGGGTGTGTGTGTGTGTGTGTGTGTGCATGTGTGTGTGTGTGTCACAGCACAAGAGAGATGTCATTATTAGATATAATTTATTTTGTCTGAATTTTGCATATTCATGAATCAATATCAATCATCAGTAAATAATAACAACAGGAAACATGTAAAAATCATCAAAAAATGACTTCACTTAGATCCTTTTGTTGAAATGTAGAAATCAACTAATAAAACAACTTCTTTATATAAATGTCATATTTATGAACAAACCTGCACATAAATCTCATGTGAACATGTCAGTTTGTTACAGCATCTTAAAAAAGAAAACATTTACACTTCATACAGATTTAAATATTTCATATTAACATTATACTACTAATATAATATATGATATAATATATGAAAACATGAATTTCACAAGTGTTTTTTTTTTTTAACTTCCTGTTTCCTGTTTCAGTTTTCACAGTTTTCACTGAGATTCTGCTTTAAATAAAACTAAGTTAGAACTAAAAACTCCTCTGTATAAAATCTATAAATCTATAAATATAAATCTATAAAATGACATTTGTGTCAGTGAGTCTCTGCTAAGGGGATGCTCTTTGGATAAAGTGATCTTTTAGTTACCTCATCTGGACACGTGTGATTTCACATTTATTCACATCCACTTTGTAAAACAGCATTAAGACGTCACATGAAGTGTGTAAATGTGAATATGATTTTAATTTCAGTATTAATCCCACAAATGTTGATCTGACATGAAGACTCGTTTTCTTAACACTAAAAGTCACACAGGAAAAACAAACTGATCTCAAACAGCAAAAGTAAAAACGGCCTTTTGTATTTTCAGGGTCGCTGCACGCCGTACGTACAGACGCCTGCTGGGAACTGTCGTGTTTTCAGACTAAAATATAAAACACACAAATACAAGAACAGAAAGTACTTTTATTCTGAAATACTGTTTACATCTTAGAGATTACTGCCTGATTCTCCTCTTCCTCTTATTGATTCAGAACATGAACATCACAACTCACCTGTGCCACTTTGATTATTAAAGCTCTGACTGCTGATTGTGGGACACGTTTGTTAGCAGAAAACTAAAGTAAATTTAAGTTGAGCATTATGAACAGTATGTGGTTGGAGCTGAGTGTAAAATCAAGTGTTTTTGTATTTTATTTTGGTGCAGGAGTTACAGGTTGAGCTTGTTTTGTTTCAGATTTAATGAGGAAACTAAGAAAAAGTGTCAATGTGCATCAGGATGTGAAGTTTCTGTAATAATAGATGTGTGTATGATAGATGGTGTCACTAAAATCCATCTGAGTGTGTTTCCACGTAAGATGACCCCCCCCTCATCCCTCCACCCCCAGCAGCTCGTGTTTCATCAATAAATGATCAGTCTAAAATAAATAAGTCATCCTGACATGTATGACAGATGAATAATGAAAACACTGTTTTTCTTTACTTTCTTTTGTCTCTGAACTCAACCTGAAGGCTTTTCAAATTAAAACTACACTGCTCCCACATCACACGCTCTCTCTCTCCTCTGTTACTGCCTCACTCGTCCTTTTATTGTGTGCGTACCTTCAGGGGAAATCACAGAAACAAACAAAAAGACACGTAAACCTCAAAATCACTGGATGGAAACGAGTCTCAGATTCATCAGACAGACTTGTGTTACTTCCACTTTAATTTAGTTTCACAACCATCATTAGACATTTTACAACAGATCATTTATATCTGTTTTTATTTTCAGACATGCGCCGTCAAAATGACAAAATGACCGTTTCTTTAAAAACAGGGACAATTATGTGAAAGTAAGACATTTGGACACTTTTGTTTTAAACGAGGACGTTTGTGTAAAATTGAGACTTTTCTGTAAAGTGAGGACGTTCATGTAAAACAGGGACATTTGTGTTAAGTGAAAACAGGATTATTAGCTATAATTTCACAACAGCTGGTCATGCACACATGAACACGTGATCTGAAGAGGTCGGTGTGTTAAGACCAACACATGGCCGCAGAGTGATTTTAGTTCAAATAAGTTGGACGTGATTTTATTTGTGTTTTTTTGGCTGCTTCATCACAACTAAAGTAAAATTTTATGGATTCCTTCAGACTCACATTTCAGATGAGTTTCCTCAAAATTCAGGGTGACAGATTTGGTATCTTTGCACACTTTGAGATCTCCACAAGACATTAAAGGACTCAAAATGTATTTGTTAGAGCTGTCAGATTTCAGTTTCTGTGTCTGACATGTTGTCACAGGTGAGTTCAGGTGAATCTGAGCAGCTACGGTGCTGCTGCTGTGATTACACCATCTGACCACTGGGGGGCAGAAAACATGTGTATACACACACACACACACACACACACCTCTCTCTCTCTCACACACACACAGATGCAGTGTGGTGCATTATGTGTGGCTGCTATATTTGTTGTATTCAGGCATCTGTTTGGGTTCAAACTTGGTTTTAGATGAAAGTTAAAGTTCAGGACAGGAAGTGATGTCACTCAGGCGTATACTGTTGTCACACACAGGTTCACGCTGTCACATTGTGGGGACCGTCCCCATGAGGCTCCTGTTTGAGGTGAAGAGTTCAGCCTGTCGGTCACCACAGGTCACAAAATACATCTGAGTTTGTTTACAGCGTTCAGGACTCTGCATTATTTAACAGACCTCATTTCTTTACAGTATTACGTCCTCTCTACTGTCATTTATTTCTACTGAGTGTTTCTCACAGACAGGACATGAAGGAACTTTCTGATTTTCTTGATGAGATGAATAGAACTGTAGTTAATTCATTAACACACATAAAGTTATTTTTCACTTTTTATTTTGTTTGTGGTTTCATGTTTTCTTTCACATTTGTTGTTGTTCTTGTTTCTTTTGGACTTTTAAGACTTAAACTGTCTTGATGCAACAAAAGCTGACTAACTTGAAGTGAACGATATTTTTGAGTTTTAATCCTGAAATGTCTCCTCCTCCTGTCTGTGACTCTTTTTCTGTCTGTGACTCTGTTTCTCTGTAACTTCTGTACAGACCTCATTATTTCTCACTCGTGGAAGTTGTTTCTGATCTCAGGTCTGTAAACTATCTCCCTGACGTGAACCTCCTCCTGTCTCTCAGTGAATATTTAACCCTGCGACTTGTTAAAGAGGTGTCGCCCCTCCACGCCGCCGGCGTTGCTTTGATAACACTCTGGGTCGCTGGAAGACGCAGTGGAGGACTAATTAACCCCCCTGATTACTCCAATTAACCCCGACACATTAGAGCTCATCAGAGCAGAGTGACAAGTTTTCCTCCTGAGCCTGAACGCAGCGCCGACGTGTCAGCGAGTCTTTGCAGGCCGCTGAGACAGGAAGTGATGTCAGAACTGCTGACAGCTGATCTCAGGTCTGATCTGACTGAACACGCCCACAACCCTCTAAGCCAATCAGAGCCAAGCAGGTCAGACAGGTGTTTGTCTTCATCAACGTCCAGGTGTGAATATAAAGAGACAAATCAAAGTGAAACGTGAGGACGAGAAGAAGAAAACAGCAGACTAACAACTGAATCTGGTTGTTTGTGTAGATAAATATCTCAGAGTCTCAGCGTCAACGTGGACGACCTGCCGCATCGCCATGGAAACATCAGCATCATTTAGTTCAGTGTTTCTAATGAGGACCTCTGGTGGTCGAGTCGATCACTGCGCTCACTGTGCAGCAGGATGCTGTTTTATGTTTTATGATGATGTTCACACACGAGGTTCAGACTTTGTGAGACTTCGGCTTTATTGATAAAGTTTAATATGACGCCATCTTGCTGCCAATTTGTGTAATTTCACTCACTGACCTCCGTATAAAAGAGTCAGTATCACTTTTTGTGTTGTGGTTGTTTAGTGTGTGAATGTTTTATATTTGCACTTTACCAGAGTTAGAAAAGCTCATTTTATGTTCATAATATGATTTTAATGCACCAAACACAAGAAACCAAGCTAGAAAACATTTTAGGCTAATGTGTAAATAACTTTAAATGTATGTAGCTGGGCTGCTCAGGGTCAAAGATGAGGGACATTTTTAAATCTTTCACTATTTGTTCACTTAATCCCACCAACATGAAGAAAAAGACAGAAAATGTTGAAAGCTCAGGCTCGGCTTTGTTTAAAGACCCCCCCCCTCGTCTATCTGCTCAGGGTGACTTGAGCTGTAGGTGGGAAATAACAAGAAGAGAAATAATAAGAAATCCAATTAACAGATAAATTTAAATCCAATAATGAGATTATAATAAGTCTGATATGTTGTAAACTCAGGGGATGATCAGATGTCCTGTTGTTGAGAGGACGTGAAGCCGCTCATGTTTTCATAATCCTGTTAAGATTTTATTAGTGAGAAGGTGAAAAAGGTTAAATCTGCTTCAGCTGCAGCCAAAGACATGACAAGAAAGTGTAAATGAATTAATCCTGTCACTGCTTTTTATTAATGTGTAAACTGAGGTCAAATAAACCTGTCTTATGTTGTGTTGTGTACCACAGGGATCGATACTCGGACCACATCTGTTCTGTTTTTATGGTTTAACTGAAACTACATAAATAATCATACATCATGATTACAATTATTGTTATTGTTTTTAATCATGTTCCTCTGTACTACGGTCTCTTTAAGTTCGACTGGCTGAATGTTAATGAGTAACACTAACGATTGTTGTTGTGTTTATATTGTTTACTGTGATGACATTCTTGTGTATCTGTTGTTTATAAGAACACACCATAAATAAATAAACTGAAGTAAAAGTAAAAGTACTTTTCATGAATACAGTATATCATTTAAACTTAAAAACACATTATAAGAACTAGTGGAGTATCCCACTGTGTATCCCACACTATTAAATAGCTGCAGTTTTATTGGCACTTTTACTGTGATAATAATATGATCCAAATTTTGAATACTGAATTTAAGCTAAACTAATCTTTGGTAGTCAATTATTTTTATTTTGCATGAATTGGCACTAAAATAACATAACTGCAAAAAAAAAAAAGTCAAAGAAAAAAGTCTTCATGAAAGTTTCAGTGCTGTTTAAAATATGTCGTAAGTTGGGTTTATTAGTTTGTGTATGTTGACCTTTAGACTGTATTTATGGAAACACATACAAATAAGCACAAATCATTTTCACATCATCTGTAACCTGCCATTACATCACATCCTGTTCATGAAAAAGTTTAATAAAACACAGAAAAGTTTGACTGATCAGCATGTTAGACACACACACACACACACACACACACACACACACACACTGCACACACACACACACACACACACACATATGCTCACACAGACACACTCGCACACACACCCAGACTCGCACACACACGCACCATCAGCACTGACAGAAGCTGCTGCAGTCGGAGTGTGTGTGTGTGTGTGTGTGTCAGTGGTGTGATTTCTCACCTGATTTAAACATCTTTAACATGTTGGACCTTCATCGACATCAGCTGATGAAACGATGATGTCAGCACCTGCTGACGTAAAGTGTAAAAGTTTATTTAAATAATATTATAAACCACAGTTAACAAAGAGAACTGCAGTAAAGAGTCTTTTACTGTCAATAAATACTGCTGACAAACAGGAAACACGATGTCCTCTATGAACACTTTCAAATTAAAGTACATTTTACATTTTCTTTTACAGAAAACCCTTCCTGTCCAGTGAAAACCATGTATCTCCAAATGTACTGAATATTTGTAATAAACTGTAAATATTAAGCTTTCCTTCCTTCAAGTTTGCCTTCACTGCACACTGAGTATATTTACTTTACATTTATGTACATTAAGTGTATTTTAATTAAGTGACGTCTTCAGTGCTTAATGAGATTTTAATGGAGTGTAAAACAACATTTCTTTATTTTTTTCCACATTATCTCATTTATTGTGCTGTTGGCAAATAAATAGCAGTTGGTTATTCGTTGGTTATCTGTTGTGCTTCATTATAATGAGAATATATTGTGTATTTAATCATCTTCACATTTAGCTCTCGTTGTTTTATTTACGTCGACGCAGCGTATAAAGACACAGTTCAGCTCACCTGTCTGCAGAAATGACTGAAACTATCCAGTGACATGACGGGTCCTTCAGGATCCACAGTTTTTGGACTAAAAGTCAGGATATCTGCTCAGATTTGGACCGATCTGTTCCTAATCTGACTCTCACAAGTCACAAATCACAAGGACTTTATGGAGGAGACTGAATTAAGTTTGTATCCATCAAACAGGAAGTGTAAATCCTAATTTGACCCTTGTTTATCAGCCGGCCGAATCTGAATTCAGTCAGCGTCTGAGCAGCGAGGTCTCACTCGGAGGAGGATTTTGTGTCTCTGTGCTGTGAATGTTAAACCTCGTCTGAATTGTTTGACTGACCCCAAACTGCAGAAACACGGAGCTGAAATCCAGACGGAGAGCTCTCAGGTTCATTAGGGTGACTCGGTTCTGTCTTTAAAGAAAGCCAAACATTAAACAAGGATTACCTCCGGGTTCGTTCCCACATCAGCCGCTGAGCCGCCTCAACTCTGCTTCATTAATTACAGCGATGCCCTTCAAGCAGCAGACAGAGTTTCATTAAACAGAGATCAACATGAATCCAAACACACTTTTATATTTTATATGTCATCAGCTCTGACGCTTCAGTGTGTCGGGAAACACGTTTGTTCACTTTCTTGCTGCACAAAGTCCCACAGATGGACGTCAGATCAGTGAAGGGCCTGGTTAGCTTAGCTTAGCATAAAGACTGGAAGCAGAGGGAAACAGTTAGCCTGGCTCCGTCTGAAGCTCACAGATTAACACGCTGGAAAATAACAAATCCTGGTTTTAGGGGGAGTTTTAAGAGCAGCGTATCCCTCCGCCCTGTGTTACTGACTTTAGATGTCAGATAAAATCTGTTTGTTGTTTTTTGTTGACAACTTCACTGTGATGAGACTTTCAAAGAAAATAGCTCCAACACTTTAGAAACTTCAAACTTTAGTCACTGTTTGATTTGATTTTTATTCTGACCGTCCACACAGCAGAGAACTAAATGTGTTTTCATCCACCGCAGAAAATAGTCCCCATCAAATGCACCATCTCCTCCTGTGTGTTTGATAAAATCTACAGTGAGCAGCTTATTTTAAACATGGTTTTAAAGGTTTACGTCTTCAGGAGGAACTAATGGGCTGAGACACAGACAGGAAGTCAGACAGAGTCGAGAGATGGACCAACGTTTGACCGCAGACACAGATTACTGAGCGGTTTGTTTACGATGTGCTTCATAAGAAGGAAGGTTTGAAAAATTGAGCTTCAGAAACCAAAGAATCCAAACTCACTGAAACAAACAGAGAAAATAAGATGAACAGAGGAGTTTGGAGGCGTTTCTCAGCAGCTGAGTGACATTAGGGAGCAGCCAATCACCTGCAGGTACGGTCAACAGGCATCACAGGCAGTACACTGTTATTCACACACAGAACATCCAGACTGAATTTACACTTTAATATCTGTTATATTGATGAAATATTGTAGAGTATTGTGCTGGAGTGGAGATGAATGCGCAGGACTCTCAATTAATATATTGCACACTTACAAATTTATTAAACATAAACTGTAGATTAACAAAGCATAGCAATACATTAACAAAACGAGACCCGGCCCTCTAGGGTTTCGGGAATTCCCTAAAAGTCCTAACACCTCAAGTAAGAACATGAAAAAATAAAAGGAACCGACTTTGTGATGAGGTGACCCAGGAATTCAAAGTCTTCTATGTTCACCCTACATTTATACCTCTTCTGCACTTGAAGGCTGACCGTAGTTTCATATATGGATATAGCTGAGTTCTGCTGCTGTGTCTCTCCTTTATAAGGACAAAAATGCATAACCTATACTTTCGTATCACCCTGCCATTACTTGTTTACATATACTATCATCACTGCTCCTCTAGCCTAGGAGTCCAGCCCTCAGCTGAACCCTAAAAGCCTCTGGTTTATACCATATATGATATCAATATCAACACAGCCAATTCTGAGAATGGCTGGAGCACGAGGTGAACAAAAGGTGGCTGAGTTTAATACAGAGGGTGGTTCCTTACAGTTATCTGTTCATGTTCTTCATTTAAATATACCACAATATTCAGATGAACACTGAGAGTCTTCGTCTTCAGGCTTCGTGTGTTCTTCAGGACGAACAATGAGAGATGAGATCTGGGCGGCTGCAGGAGGCAGATGCCTCTGACATCTGGGTGATGTCAGCGTGTTGTCAACACATTGTTAGCGCCGTAAATGTGCAAACAGATTAACAGGCAGCAGAGGGTGGGGCTCCGGGTGAGAACGAACCTGAGAGAGACAAACAGCCAGAAAGAGCAGAAATAAACTGTGTCGGGAACAAATGAGCATCACTGCAAGGAATATAAATAACAACAGCACGACATCACAGTAAAACAACCTGCCAGTCAAAACTCAGGGAGCCACAATGAACAAATTTTTGTTGTCGGCCATAAAAAGATTTCAAATAAACCTGAAAAATACGAGAATCACTTCTGATTACAGCTCTAATCCTTTCAAAATAAAACACATCCGTACACTCTGGGAGCAAACACTGTGAAGCTTCAATGAAGAGCTGAATAAAAAGATAACTTGATAAGAAACAGAGCTGACAAACTGTCTTAACTTCTCATATAAAGTTATTCTTTCTAAATAACACAATATCATCCCATATTATTTCCTTACTATCTCTGTAATGTAAGCAAACCTTAATTATAGCTAATCTAATTTAAATTTTCTGTCTGCCTGTCAGTCAGCTCAGCTGGAGCAGACTGAAGTGAACTCCCACAACCAGGTCCAGGTCCAGATCCTGGTCATGGTCCAGATCATGGTCCATGCTCCATAAGAAAGAAAACCTCAATCAAAGCCTCATTTTTAACCCTCTGATCACTAAAATCAGTCTTCATGTGTGAGTCTCTTCATACGTGCAGATAAAACGCTGTATGATATTGCGGTTTATAAAATATCTCAGAGGAGAATGAAGAGAGGTGAAGGTGGACAGTTGAAATGAAAATGAAAATGATGATTAAAGCGGCGTTTTTCTCTGACTTCACTGTGAACTGAACTTTGTCAGAATCGGTGAAGTTGAGTCAGACCTTGAAGAGTTTGTCGATCGTCTCCGTCAGGAAGTTAAAGTCTCCGCGGGCCTCGGTCTGTGGGATCCTGGGCTGAGCGTTTCCTCGACACCCACGTCGCAATGCTGCGCCCGGGCCGGCGAACAATACGCTGCAGTGTGTTAAAGCAGCAGGGACGAGGCCAAGTGGGCCGACGTGGACGCGAGCCAGAGCGGCTCTGAATATTCCCGACAACTGATGAGCAGGAAGGGAGCGGGAGAGTCCCGGCCGCTCCCTGAGTCTGGCAGATATCACGTCCCACTACGAGTTTAATTCAAATGTAAAGCAAACAGACGACACAAAGAGCTGCTGTGACCCCCCCACACACACACACTAAAGGAGAAAGTTGTGTAATCTCTTCTTCTGACTTCAGTTCTCCTGGTTGGACTCGCTGTGGCTCCACTCTGCCAGGCCTCGCCCGTCTAATCCTCCGTCCGTCTAATTGCCGCCAGCTCGGACTCCCTGCAGCCCGCCGCCTCGTTAATCACCTCCAAACAGCCTCTTCAGGCCACATGTTGCTTCTTTAAACCGAACCAGCATCCTTCAAGGAGTCCTGAGAGCGAAAAGTTCAGATGTTACCGAGCAAAAAACTTTATTTTTCTTCTTTAGGCCTGAAAAACAAAGTGAAGTGTGATAAACGTTAAAAACTTTAGCGACAACATCGTTTCCGAACACGTTTATTCCGCCTGTTTCTTGTTTTCGTTCTTTTGTGATTCTTCGTTGTTTCCTTCTTTCTTCCTTCCTGTTAGTTACAGGTACTCTTATATAAGGATTACTTTACCTTGCAGTACTTGATTGCTGGAGTGAAGTTTTGAATTCGGGGTTTGTTTCTGGTTTAATTGTGGTGTTGTTGAGTTTTTCTTCCTCTTACTGCAGATTTTGGACACGACGTCGACTCTCTAACTTTTCTAACTCGTCAGTGAATTTCAAATGAACGAGAACCTTCCTTCGCTTCATGTCACCATGAATATTTATGTTTCTCCCCGGAAATGATTCGTCTTGAATACCAATTGTTGATTGTTCTTTTTTTGTGTCTCGTGCTCTCTCACATAACGACACTGATGTCTTCCTTCCTCCTGCAGGATAATTGCATCTTATTTTGAAATGTATATCTGTGCTGTGGCGGCGGTGAGCGATGGAGAATCCCGGTGTTGGTTTTAATTGTGAGGAAACACACATGAAGATTTTAAGAAAGTATCTGGGCCAGATGTGATGGAGGAGAGCGAGCGAGCGAGCGGGGGCAATTTGCATTTCATTTTAAGGCCGTCGGCAGATTCCTCGCGGTGGAGTCGTATTGAGATGCAGCGAGAAAAAAACTGTTAGCGCTGAGTGTTTTGTTGAGTTGTAGGTATTTCCTCGGTGCTGACGGAGGACGGTGAGTGTGTCGGTGTGTGTCTGAACAGGGGACACATGAAATGGCTCCTCCTATAGTAATTAGCGGTGGAGGTTGTAATTGGGCAGAATCAGTCTTACTAAGTGATTTCCTGACTGTCAAACGAGCCAAATTAATTTGAGTGATACTTTTCATTTAGTTAGCATCAAACAGCCCCTCCACTCGGCCTCCATATGGGCGTCTGATGCAACGCTCGCCATTAAACCGCCGCAGCCAGATGTTCCCTCGCAGCCCCGCCATTATCAATGCAAATTTATTCATTAAACAATTTAATTGTGTCAATGATTGACAGGCGGCGGCGTGATGACGGAGGAATGTTATGAAGCTAATAATCTGTTAGTCTTATTAACTCCCTGTGTCAGCAATATGGCTGTCAACATTTATGTGGATTAACCCTTCTAATGTCGCACCACACGCACACACACATCAGCTGCTCGCCATGACAACAGACGGGCTCACCGGTTGGTCGGCACGCCTCAATGTTAACAAAACACGGCGAGCAATGGGGATGTGTGTGATTTCCATTCAGATGAGTTGAATTACACTTCAGTAACATGTTCATCAATCTCTGTACAAACACACACACACACTAAACGACCTGAAGTCTTTCTGTAATCCTAAAACCAGGTTAAACCTCAGACATTTGACGGAGACGTCTGCACTTCACTAAAATGTCCTTTGAATATTTTCCAAAAATATCTGAAAACAAAATAAAGAAACATCTCCACTTTACAAAAATGTCTTCACTTTAATAAAGTGTCCCCAAAATATTTCAAAAACATTTTCAAAATGTCTTCATGCTCAAAAACTGCTCTTAAAATGTCACATCAGAATATCACAAAACATCTCATTTTCAAAAATTCCCCTCCAAAGTTTCTCATTTTTCATAAATTTTTCTGACTTTCTAAAAATTTATTTCAAAAGAATTCTGAATTTGCAGCACTGTTGGGATGACGCACACATTAAACTCACTTTAGCTGCCTTTTTATTGCCAATAAAGGTTTTATGCTGATGTACAGTAAATTCTTATGATGTGAGATGATGTGCACAACATACACCTGAAACGTTTTTTACAAAGGGAAGATAGATATGAATGTTTTCTGATTTTTGTCTTCATATTCTCTCATATTAGCCTGGTTTAGCATAAAAACTGCTGCATCCCAAGAGGAAGAGAGAGAAACTGAAAATGTTTCATGACAGGACTGAAAACAGCTGATCAGAAAGGAAGCGATTATTCAACGGGTTGTATCACAATGTGGAACTGTTAACATCGCCTAATTTCAGCCTGAGGTCAATGCTGCTCACATTTTAAAGATTACAATAGCTCCAGTGAAGGCAGGTTAAGCTTAAATCTCACAGCGAGCCCTTGAAAGTCCTCGTTAAACAGCAGTCGTCATGGAGCATGTTATTGAAAGTGACTTTTATGAGGATTTGTTGCTCGTTACAGATTACGTTTGTACAGTCATCATCGAATCACAATCCTTTGTCCGAGTTTATGAAGTCAGACTGGGCGTGTTGGGTTCACTGTGGCTATGTTATATGATGTATTATATAGATCATATATATAATTATATAAGTCTATGAAGGAAACACACCGCTGACCACAGGAAGTGAAGAGATGAACATCACGTCTGTGGAGCAAACGTCCAGCTTCAGGTTTAAACTTCATGTATAATTTTTACTGATTATTTAAACATATTCTTGTTCACCTGCTGATCTCTGAACCACAGACTTGATTTGCCATAAAAATAAACTAAAGGCAGAAATGATTCGTACTCTGACGTTAGCTTGTTGTAAACTAGTTTATTTATCATGTATAATCAGCCTGTAGTGAAATGTATGATGAAACAGGTATCGATGTGATCTCTGTGGCTGAGAAGAAACTTTTGTTTTGGACCTCTGCTCCATAAACAACAAACAACATGTAAACATCACGTACATCAGACAAGCTGACACATTAAACACGCTAACACGTGAATCTGATGTGTTTTCTCTGCATCTCTCCACCCGAGGCCGCTCGCTCTCGCACCACCGTGGCGTCCAGACGGAGGAGAGCGCCGGTATCCCAGAATCCCTCTGAGGCGGTGTTTGTGTGTGTGTGGAAATCATTACAGTTAGGTGAGGTGAGACGAGGCCGGCGGGCGGAGGGGAAATGCTCTGCGTGTGTTTATGGTGGATCAGATTTGGTTGCTGACATGTTTCTGTGTTTCATTATTGACGAGGAGACGACCAACCAAACTCACCGAGCTCCTGCTCCGACCTGCAGCCGCCCGCAGCTCACCTCCTCCTCTCTGTTTGTTTCATCGCTTTATTCTTCAGGCCTGCTGTAGCTTTTATTAGACTCTTAAAATGATGCAGGGTGTGTTTATCTGCCACACTGGAAGCAAAACTCATCTTTTTATTTCATGTGAACACGTGAAGCCCGAAACTTCGACTGCAGCTCGGCTGGCACACCTGTTCACCTCACACAGGCTTCAAACTGTAAATGATCCAAATCCTCTGTCAGTGAGTGAGCCAGCAAACTGTTTGACTTTTAAAGTTTTATAGTTCGATTAAATGATTATTTTATTATCGTATTTTCTATGATTTATTTCAGATATAAACAGACAGCTTCTGTTTCATTTATATAATTATTATTTTTAAATGTGATTTAAATCAGCTGCTCACTGTAGTTTTTCTTAAACAAACAGGAGGAAATAGTTGTGTGTGTTTGTGACAGCAGGACGGTGTGTGTGTGTAATTGTGTCGAAATAAACCACAGTGTGTGTGTTCATGCTGATGAAGGAACAACAGTGATGAGTTGTAATAGTTTTTAGGTTTTAGAGGAAGAAGAGATCAGACTGTGACAGAACTGTTCGAACATGAAGAAAAAAGAATATCGGCAGCTTTAACCTTTAAAAAAGGTCAGAAAAGACAAGAGAAGTGATATTTCAGGTTAAGATCAGGTGTTTAGTGGTGTTAAAGAGCAGATGCGGGAAGGATCAGTGCATGCTGGGAGTTGAAGTTCAGGAGTGTGTCAGCTCCAGAGACCTGAACGTGCAAACAGAGACAGCAAAGATTTTCTCCACGATGGACGACGAGAGATCAACAAAGCTTCACTGAGAAGTAAAGAAAAGATAAAGAAGGATTTTAGTTTCCTCTGCAGGCTGAGAGTCGAGGTCAGGCCCGAACACGTGAGAGCGACGTGAGAACGACAGACAACGACGACGGACAACAACGGGGCTGTTTGAAAACGAGCATCTTGAAATCCTTAAAAATTATTCAGCCAACAATTAGACCGAGCCCCGGAGCTGGTTCCAGGTCAGGCCGAGAGTTTCACACGATTTAAAAACAAGAGAAGAAGAATGATCTGAATACACAAACACACACACACACACACACACACACACATTGTCTCTGTGTGTGTGTGTTGGAGGATGTCGGAGGTTTGTTCTTCACTGAGGGAACAGCAGTGGGTGTGTTTCCTGGGTCAGGCCTTGCAGGCAGGACTCTGTGTGTGTGTGTGTGTGTGTGTGTGTGACCTTATGACCTCCAGGGGGCTGGTTCTGTTTCTTCAGGAGGTGGCTGCAGCTCAAAGAAGTGTTCATCACCGACACATTCAGAAGTCCATTTACATTACAGCTGTTTTAGACACTGACTCACGTTTCAGTCATTTATTAAAACTCATTAACTGTCCTCTGAAGTGACTCAAAGTATTAACAGGAGGTTTTGATTTTCACTCTTTCAGGAACTAAATGCACTCACCAGTACCTTTTTATTCATTTTTGTTCAAATGAATAAAATCAGAGGATGTGCTGATAAAACATCCCTCTCAGTGCAGTTTTCTGTATTTTTATCTTATTTTTATTTGGTTTATCAGGGACAATGTTCATTGATCAATGAAAAAACAAAACACTGTAAACGAGCCAGAGTTCGCCCTGAAGGCGTTTTTCATCTGTCGTCTAGATGTTAAAGAGGCAGCCTGAAAATAAGAAACTCTTCAGGACATGTTCACTAACACAGAAAATACGAGACAAAAATGAGAGAAATGATCACGTTCAATTATTAAAGAGCAGAAACGAGCCACGAAATAACACTCAACTGAACCTCTGATAAAGAAAATTTTAAAGATGCTGCAGTAATTAGCCCGATCCAAAACACATGTTTGCATTGAGACGTCAGTGTTGTCATCCTCTGTGTGCTTCAGCTCCTTTGTTCAGTCTCACTTTTCATGTGAAGTCTCGTATCACATTTGTCCTCTGGGCTTCATGTAAATCAGACTCTGTCCTCCTTCAGTCCAGGAGGAGCTGCTGATGCACCTGAAGCTGTTTGAAAGACTGAAAAAACACCAGAAGAAGAAGAAGAAGAAGAAGAAGAAGAAGAAGAAGAAGAAGAAAGTCTGACCTGGGCAGATTAATGGACACAGGACATGGTGTCCTTTGTGATTTCAATAATAATGATAATAATGATATATCTTTATTTTCTCCTGCAGCTCAGATTACAAACTCATTGAATTAGAGAATAAATGCGTCAGAATAAAACAGGCCAAACTGATGACACAAAGGAAGAGAAACCTAGAAGAAGAGAAACCTAGAAGAAGAGAAACAGAGGAAGAGAAACACAGAGGTAATCTCAAAGAGTAAAAGAGATCCTGACACAGACAGAAGTAAAAATCAAACATGAGATGAGAAGTGAAGTCGTGTTTGTCCGCAGGAGGAGAAAACCTGCAGAAGACTTTTATTTTCTCGACTCTGCACCTGAATCGTAAAACGTTGTGACGCCTCGACCTCTGAGAAAATGTTCCTTTGTGAGAGACAAAAAAAAACATACAGCAGCATGCAGAGGTTGAGGATAAACGTTGTTAGAGCAGAAACAGCGTGTCAGCTTTCAGGCCCCATTAGAGCCGACAGCAAACAGCAGAAACAGGCGTCCAATCAGACGTCAGCGCTGCAGGACGGGTGGGAACCGACAGCAGCGCTCACACTCGTCCTCCCCCGAGGCCTCGCTCGTATTATCCACCGGTAAACACCAACCCTCCTCCTCTTCCTCCTCCTCCTCTTCTTCTCTGATACGCGTTATTACTCTGACACCTGTGCCTAACATGTGGAACTTAATGTCTTTTCATTTGCCATTTGTTTCCTCCTAAACAAGGTGCAGCGTCCACGGTGGCTTCGTCTGCTGGGAGCCCAATACCAGCTGGAGGTTTACAGACGGGACGAAATGTGCCATAACACCCCCAAAACACACACACACACACACACACATGCACACACACACACACACACACACACACATCACACACACACACACACACACACACACACACACACTCGCGTCACTGTCAGTGTGCTGCTTTGTAAATGTTGCTTCACATCAGCAGGTTGATTCACACGTTGTCGACTGAGTGAAAAGATTCATGCGAGAGAGAAGTACTCAGATACTTTACTTCAGTAAAAGTACTGATAGTCGTGAAAAATAGTCCACTGCTGAAGTAAAAGTGTTAAATATTAATGATGATAATCTTTCTAAACATCCACATAACAAAGTGCTTCACAAATGCTGCAATATACAACAGACAGACAAAAAACAGAAAAAGAAACATATTTTTAAAGGAAATTCAAGTACATTTAGCTCAAATAAAATCAGGAAAGGTTCTTCAGTTCTGTCCTAAAGTTATAATCTGTTCAGGTTCATTATAATAAATGTTGTTCAGTCTCTCTGAGCTCCTCTGATCTCGGTCTGCTGTGTTTCGACTCGTCTGTGGAGACTTTCCTGAGAAATCTCAGCAGCTCAGTTTGACTTTAACTCATCAGACTCTTCAGCTCAGCCAAGTGTGAAGCAGCTGATTTTATTCTGATAGAGATGAGAGGAAATGGTTACTATGGCGACCAAACAAAGAAAAGATGGATGATGACAAACTGAAGTGAGGTCCACAAACACTCCTGACATCACTGATCATCACTGAAGGTGCTGTGAAAGAGAACAAGGTGAAAATATCTGATGTCAAAAAGTAAAAGTAGGTAACTTACTCAAAGAGTAATTTCACAAACACTGTTGACGTGTTGATGATGTATTCAGAGACATCTGGATGAAAGTAAAGGATGGTCATCATTATGATAAATGAAATCAAACAGAGGTTCACCTACTTCGTCAGCTCTGTGAACTGGTTTGATTTGAATGTTCAGTAGATATAAAAGTTCAGTTCAGTTTTAAATCAGCTGATCAGATGAACACTCGGCCCTCCATCGAGTTTACAGAAATATTTTCAGTGAGCAGATGATGAAGCTCTCATCACACATTATTAAACACTCCTAAAACTATCACTGAATTTAATTTCCACGAGCAGACGAGTTAATTCACTTTTCCTTTTTTTGCCTTTTTCACTTTTAATTTGCGAGTGCTGCGAGGTCAAAGGTTAATGATGCCGATTCTTCACCTGTTCCATATTACATGAAGCGATCAGTGTGCAGTCAGGTGAAACTCTCCGTAATGACTCGCTGTGGCTTTAATCACAGGCGGCCGCAGACGACACATTAAAGAAAAGGAGAAGATCCAGATCCAAGCTGCAGCTTTCTGTTGTTACAGGATGTGAAATTTAACAAGAGAAGAAGAAATACTCAGTGTTTACTTAAAGGTACCAGTACTCCATGTACGAGTACTCCATTACTACCACGTCAATCATTTCAAATCTTACATGAGTGAAAGTGTTTTAATGAAAATGTAAAGGACTTTATCATCACTGAACCACTGAATCACTGAAGCCTGAATATCTCAGCTTTGTGTTGAAGTGTTTTGAGCGGTCGGAGGACGAGAAAATGCAGAAAAAAATGAGACTGAGGTTGTTGGAGCGGCAAACAGACGCAGACATGAGGCAGGAGAGGTTTGTTGTTTGAAGCAGGGGGGACGGTCTCTGAGCTGCGAGGATCAACCAGGAGGAGGTCAATGATGGCGGACCTCAGTCCTGAAGGGGGGGCCGAGGCCTGAGGTGGAGTTTAGAGGTTCGGTTTGAGGCTGGACTGGAGCTGGCAGGGTGGACCGGAGGGTTCGAGCTTGCTGCTGGAAAACAGCCAAGGTCTGTCCACAGAGGACGACGATTAAAACAGAAAAATACACGTTAGTTAGTTAGTTAGTCAAAGCTCCGTCAGCCTGAGAAGAACAAAGCTGAAGATCTGTTGATGGGTCAAGGTCTGAGCTCAGGTGTGCAGCAGGAAAACCAGAAGCCCCGCCCATCTCCAGACTCACAGACGGACAAACCAACCAAACCACAGACGGGGGGGTGACACAAGGAGAGAAACAGGGAGAGTTTACTTTGAGCACTGCTGCCATGGAAACGAGCGGAACAAACAAACAAACGTGTTTATTGTTTATTGTTTGTTTCAGTCCTCATCGTAGTAAAAGTCTGTTTCTGCGTTCACGTCGTCAGCTGGATTCTTCACGCTGTGAATATTTTTTTTCCGATCTGTTTTATTGATTTTAGATCGAACACACACACACACACACACACATTTCAGCATCAACAACAACAGATCAAACATCAGCAGACAGTAAACTCAGAGATCGTTTGATATATGATGGAGGTCATACATCAGTTTCTCCAAAGTGTGGGGGGGGGGCACAGCAGGACGCACCTGAAGAGTTATTATCAGACAGTCTGAATGAAAACCCCCGTGACCCGGTGAGACAGGATAAGCGGTACAGAAAATGGATGGATGGATGGATGGATGGATGAAAACTGGTCGACAGCTAAAGAAGAAGAAGTGTGGACTGTTTCCTGATCAAAGTGAACAACGATCACCAAAACAAACTGTCAGGAGAGTTTTACATTTAAGACATTTACGATGTTTAAGAAGTGCATTAAACGAACATTAAAAACATTTAAAATGTTTAAAACAGAGGTTTGCTGTTGGGAGCAGCTGTAAAATAACTTCAGTGGAAATATTGAAGAAGCTCCTGCTGATCCAACCTGCAGAGACCTCAGATCTCTGGTCGAATATTATTTACATCCCGACTTTGTATTTTAAACTCTGTTCAGCTTTTTAAATATTTTTTTTCCTTTTCTCATGCTGTTTATTATGAAAACCTCCTTATCAATATCCTATCTGATTTTTTGATGTGTGATTTGTCCTTTTACAGCTCCTGCTGTGCCGACATGGAAAACAGGAGTGTTATCTTCAGGGACCTGAAGAGTCGCTTCAGCTGTTCACATTATTATTATTATTATTACATACATACATCCTGACAGACGAGGATGTTTGAAACATCGTGATCTCCAGAAGAATTTAAAATAAAGTTGTGTGAGTTTGAATAAAGATTGTCAGAGGAGGTGACGCTGAATAAAGTTGTGTTAGTTTGGATGTGATGGACCCTGCAGAGGAGATAACTGTCTGAATAAAAATGATGAACTCTGCAGCTCCTCGTCTCGACCTGCTCGAGTCTCCTGCTGCTGATTTCAGCCGCACGTTCAAATCCCTCAACGCTCGCACAGTAATGACCCCTGGCTCCTCCCAGCATGCACTGCTGCTGTGTTTTATGTTTATTTATGGGGGCCGGTGGGGGAGGCGAGGCGGACTGACATGTTTATTGTGGCCCTCGGATCAGGAGCCGCCGGGGGCCACAGGTGCAGAGTTTTACATGAGGAGAGATTTACTGTTTGTCACCACTTTGCTCCACAACAGTCACCATGGGGGGGGGCTGCTCCACACCAACAGATACTGAACTATAACGTCAGATCATTTCATTATTTTATTGTTTCAGTACTTTGAAGCTGTTTGTTTGTTTGTTTGTTGTTTTGTTTTGTTGTGACGTAAACGACACAAAGGAGACTTTTAAATGTTTGTTTTTTCCAACACTACATTTATAAATATAAATATAAACACAGATTTGACCGACTGCATTCGTACAAAATCACGGCTTTGTTCTGTGGATCCCACTGATCAGATTGATCCATTAATTAGAAAATCAGCTGATCAATAGATGATGATAGAGAGACTTTCTGCATATCTGCCTGCTGTCGGTTTAAATGTGTTGAGAAATGTTTCCTGTGTGTTTGTTCCGCAGACGTTAGCTGAACTATTTTAGCTTCATTATGAGGACGTTTCTGATCTTTCGTCTCTGAATGACGTTTAAAATCAGCTGAGAATGGAAATGATAAGTTATAAACTGAGCATGTTCATGGCTGTTTATCACGTCTGTATTTAGTTTAAATGTCATTAAGTGTTTGTGTTTGTGTGTTTGTGTTGTGTCGGCAGAGTGAAGGCCTGTTTGTGAGATTATCTCTGAGGATGTTTTGTGATGATCACTTTTCCCTCCATGGATGTTTTAATCTGAGTTTATCTTCCAGCTGCAGTTTCCATCCAGAGTAACCAGAGAGTCGGAGGGAAATATCAGGTGAGCGAACAGTAAAACGACTTCACCTGCTGATGTATTTATGCAGGTGGAGTTTCACTGTGACACACTTTACAGGACCGATGGACGAGAAGAAGAAGAAAAAATATTTTACTGCTGTTTTATTGCTGCTGAGACGTCTGGAGGAGAAAACAAGATTCAGCCTCATGTTAGAAGTTATTACAGGAAACTGAATCAGAAGAGACATGAAGGTGAAGTGTGAGCAGATTTTTTTTCCAAACCACAAACAAGAAACTCTTTTCTGTTTAATTCCGGTCAAATTAACAGGAGAGAGCTGAGCTGAAGGCTTTTAATTTGAAACACCAGCAGGAAGTGCTTTAATATACGTCAGGTGAATAAATAAAAACAGAAGCGAGAGATCTTTACCTCCTTCATTTCCATTTCTCTGTTTTCTCCTTTTTTATTCCTTTTCTCTCTGTTATTTCTGATCCCTCCTTTCTTGTATTTGTTCCTCATTCCTCCTCTGTATTTTTCTTCTTCTGTGCTGTTAATTTATGTTTTTTCACCTCTGTTGTTTCCCCGTTATGTTTATTTTTCCTCCTCACATCGCTCCTCTTCTTCTCTTCTGTTTCCTCCTTTCTTTCTTCTCCATCTTTTTATAATAATCATAAAATATTTTTCACCTCTCTCTCCTCCTCCCATCACTTCTTTCTCTCCCTCTCATGTTTTCCTCCCTCTCTTCTCTGTATTATTCTTCTCTTCTCAGACATTTTTTACACCCGTTATTTTCCCCTTTGGATTTCTCTCCTCCCTCCTCCTCCTCTTCTCCTCCTCCTCCTCCCTCTCCTCCCTCTCGTGGTTTTATTTCTTCACATTTCTCTGGATTTCCTCCCTCCTCCTGCTTTCTTTCTCTCCATGTTTTTCCCACCTTCATGTTATTTCTTAACACCTCTCTTATTTGCCTCTTTGGATTTCTCTTTCCTAATCCTTTCCTTCCTCTCTCCTCCCCCTCTAACATTTCCTCTGCATCCTCCCATCCATCCATCCCTCCTTCACTTTTCTTTTTCCTCCTCCTCTTTCCCTCCCATCGTTTTTTATTTTTTCACATCACTCTGTGTTTCCTCCCTCCCTCTCCTCCTCTCTCCATCCTCACATTTATATTTTCCACTCTCCCCCCTCCCTGCCTCTCTCTTCACAAACATGCCTGTAACCATGCCCTTTCCCTCTTCAAACTAATTACCTCGGCTACCTTGTACCCATCGCCCCGCGGGACTCCAACAACTGTCAGACCAGTATTATTTTTGAAATTTAAACAATCATCTTACGTGCGCTGCTGCTAAGATCCTGGCCTTTTCGGCAGCTTCGACCTTCAGTAATTAATACCCCAGGGCCCATTATTGGCAAAGCCTTTATCCTCTGGGCCAAGAAGCCTCTAACCCGCTAATTACGGCCAAGCAGCTAATCTTCCAGCCGGCTGATTGACAGCTACACCTATTCTACTAATTGCCTGTTGCAGACAACACCTGGTGAACCGCAGCGCCGGGGGAGAGCGCCGGGCTCCGACAACGCCTATGGGTCCTGAGGGAGGCCAAACAAGTGAGGGGAGGCTCTGCATGTGTGTGTGTGTGTGTGTGTGTCTTTATGTGAGGGCTGAGTGTGTGCGTGTGTGTGTGTGTGTGTGTGCAAGTGAGTGTGTGTGTGGTGTGTTGTATTGTCTTTATGTGCAGGGGGAGCTGAGTGTGTGCGTGTGTGTGTGTGAGGAAGATGTTTGGTTTGTGCATTTTTATGGGGTGTATGCTGGAGTGTGTGAGTGTGTGTGAGCAACATGTTGCTTACTGAAGAGAAAATAAAACGCAACAAACTCGTGAAAACACCCGAGCCTCCGTCTGTCCGCTCTGTCTCTGCGTGGACAGCCTGATGGTCTGTCGGCGTCTCTTTGTTGAGTCCATTCGACCTCTGGGAGTCTCTTTCTGTCTCTGTGGACACACGAGAGTCAAATCTGTCTCCTCTGACGTGTCCACTTCTACAGAAACAAAGGAAGGTTTTTGTCTTTGTCCATCATCTTCTGTGTATAAGACTTTTGAAGGCCACTGGACGTCTCTGAGTCCTTTAATGTCTCTGCATGGACACCTGAGAGTCCTTTAATCTTCATACCTGGACAGCTTTGACCTGTGGGAGTCTGATTTGTTGAATCTGGGACGTCTGAGTGTCCACTGGAGACCTGGAAGTCCCTCATTGTCTCTATGTAGACACATTAATGTCCATTATTGTCTCCACAAGTTACCTGTGAGATATTAGAAGAAAACCAAACATCTGTTTCAGTCCTGGACTGTGACTCCACTGACATCACCTGAGCAGGAAACTGTCCTTTCAAATTAGAACACACTTATCTGATGGAGGAACACAATTCATAAAGTTCAGAAGCAAAAAATCTTCCCAGAAAGATTAAACTGAAATATTAACAGGTCTCTCTGATGTTCCAACATTTCACTCTGACGAGGCCTCGTCCTTCCTTCGTCTCAGCAGCATTTACTGTCTCTCAGTGTTCAGCCAGCAGGTTAATGTCTTTGGATGTGAGTTTAAATAAAGTTCAGACAGTTTGAACAAAGGGCCCAGGAGCTTTTCTGCACATGTGTTAAAGGTTGCTCTGTTATCTATTTACCTTTTTCTACAGTAAAGGTCACTGAGGCCTGTTTGCTGCGCAGTCCTCCGTGCGTCGCTGCTTTTTAATCGGCATGTTGGCGAGTTGGGGTTTGGAGAATAAGTCGGAGTGATATCTGAGCGTCTGACAGCAGCAGACGAGGAGGGGAGTGATGTCTGAGGGCAGCCGGGGGGGTTTGGGACTCCATGTCAGTCTGCCTCTGTCTGACAGGCTGGCGAGGAAAAGGCCAGCGCTCTGAGGCTCGGCGTGGGGCCGCAGGCGTGAGGACGACGACAGCCGCCCGCTGTGCCGAGAGGTCGCCTCCTGGTCCGACGGGATGCCCGGCGCCTCCGTGTTGTGCAAATGTAACCCATCACCCCCACAGCTCCTGACCTCAGACTGGCAGCGCCCGGCGAGTGGGCCGATCGATTGATCTAAATAACATTATGACGCGATTAACATAAACGGCCTGTGGAGGGGCCTGTTGAGGGGCCCGGAGGCACCCACAGACCCGACCACACAGCAGGCGGCGGCACGACGGAGCGACGAGTCAGAATCAGAGAGTCAGAAAATCCATCTGGAGAGATGCTGTGCAGCCAAATGTGCTCCTGCAGATTATTCAACATCGAGTCAGAGAAACACAAAGTTGAGATTTTTTTAATAATTTCCACAAATCAGTCTTCAGTTTGTCTGAACACACAATTCAACAAATCTGAAGAATAAAACTTTAACACGGAAGTTTACTGGAAAAATGTAATATACTTTAAATTATAAGAAAAATATTCATTTGTCAACATTTTCTACAGGTAACCTTTAAATTCAACATGCATGAGAATAGTTTCCAATAAGCATTTTTAAATTTTATTTATTATTGTAAATTACATATAATTTCCTGGAAGTCATCCTGGGAAAATGAACGTCATGAGATGTAAAACTGGACATTAAGATATATATATATTTTTAGAGCGGCTCCTTTCTAAAATAAAAATATTTGGTGATGTTTTATTTTATAGCTGCTGTAGTTTCTAAATAATTTTCTTAATATTTAGTTTTCCTTTAAAGAATCTGGTTATTTGTTTGCAGAGAAGAATATGAAGAACTTCTCAGTGTCCTGAACTTTCTTATTTGGTTGTAATTATCTGTATTATCTCTCAGTGACTCTGTTGGACTGAATTCATTTAGTTTCAAACACTGAAGGGACGAATGAGGCCGAGAGCTCGAAGCTAATGCGACACTGGACGAGCAGAAAACAGGATTTTACGAACACTGTTTGTCGGGTATTTATGACTGCTCATCTTTTGTGACAACCAGGAGAGATCCAACTCCACCAAAGGAACCAGTGTGTGCGTGAGTGTGTGAGAGTGTGTGAGTGTGTGTGTGTGTGTGATGTGTGTGTGTGTGAGTGTGAGTGTGTGTGAGTGTGTGAGTGTGTGTGTGAGAGTGTGTGAGTGTGTGTGTGTGAGTGTGAGTGTGTGAGAGTGAGAGAGTGTGTGTGAGTGTGTGTGTGTGTGTGTGAGAGTGTGAGTGTGAGAGTGTGAGAGTGTGAGTGTGAGTGAGTGTGTGTGTGTGTGAGAGAGAGAGGTGTGTGAGAGTGTGAGAGTGAGAGTGTGAGAGTGTGTGTGTGTGTGTGAGAGAGAGAGAGAGTGTGTGTGTGTGTGAGAGTGAGAGTGTGAGTGAGTGTGTGTGTGTGTGTGTGTGTGTGGAGGTTCCTGACCGTTGGTCTGCACCGTGTGTTGTGGCGGCGGCTCATTTATCACTGTGGTTGAACAGAGATGATTAATCTGCTGCTGCAGCCTCACAGCTGTGAGTGGAGACCCAGGGGGCGCTGTGGAGCCGAGGGACGGTGTGTGTGCGCGCGTGTGTGTGTTCTGCATGCTTAATGTATGTGTGTAACCTCGCCCACATGTAGTTACAGATCCGCCTGAGTGCTTTAGTGTATGTGTGTGTTCACATGTGTGTTTTTAGCCTGTTAGCAGCTCCATGGATGCTAATGTCTGTCTGTCCTCCGCTTTGATCCAGACTGATAGTTATATTCACATGCATGTTATTAAAATGTACGTTAGCATGCAAACTGGTTAGTGGTAAAATAAATCAGGATGAAGGTGAGTGAACATGAAACAGGAAATGGTTACTCGGCATGTTGAAATGCAGTTAAAGCTCACGTATATAATGTCATATATTTCAAATATTCAACACTAAAACATTTCAGACTTTTCATTTAAAATAAATTAAATAAATATTCCGTTCGGTTGAAGAGGTCAGTCAGTGAACTTTAACCAAACAGTGCTCAGAATACATTAGTGCGTGTGTGTGTGTGTGTGTGAATAAGTGTGTGTGTGTTCATTCCTCTGTGTGTCTCTCAGGTGTTGAGGTTTTTCCCGGAGTTTCCATCTTTACGATCCATTTCAGCTCCTCTCGTCCTCTCGGCCCTCGCTGGCCTGGCAGCGCTCACTCCGGGGCTTCTGGGTAGTGACGGCGAGGTAAACTCTGCAGCCGTAAAAGAAGCAAATGAAGCAGAAAAGTATCTGGAGGAGGAGGACGGCTCGGTCCTCAGCGTGGCATCACTTCCTTCCTCCCTCATTGCTTGGCGGGCGCTCTGGACGCCTGCGTCAGCTCCCGGCTTTACTTTCATGTTCGCCTCAGTGACGCTCAAACGTTCCTCAGCGGAGATTTTACAGCTTCGCTTTGTTTGTTTCCATCGAAACCGTCAGCGAGGAAACGTCCTCATCGAGGTGGAGAAACACTCAGAGAGTCAAACACAAACCACAGAGAAGTTTTACATGTTGGGTAAATTCACCTGAGGCACCGTCTGTCTGTCTGTCTGACGTTCATGATATATGTAGCGCCACCATCAGGCCAACATGTGAATGGGTCCAACACTTTATAGAGCACTTTCACACTGCACTTATGTACCTCAACATAACTTGTGTTAAATGTGTGGTCTTTATCGTATTTTATTCTGTCTGATATTTTTGATGCAACTGCCGACTTTATGTTTAATTCACTCTGTAGCTGCTCTGCACTCGTACTTCTTCTTTTATTTCTCCTTCCTGTGTTTATATTCTTTCACCAGCATATCAGTACAGATCATCATCAAGTTTAAACTCATAAAAAACTACAACACATAAGTCGTGACTTTAAAAACGTGGGGAGGATTCTGGAAACATCAACAGGAAATGATGTAAAAACGACGTCTGCTGATATTCTAGTGCAGAAACACGAGCAGCACAAACTGACGGCGTGAAGATGCAAACTAAGAGAAAGACTGAGCAGCTTTTACAGAGGTGAAGCTGATCAGCTGATCATCTCTTTGATGTTTCTGATTCTTTATTCACATGTCACAGTCGTGTTTTTGAGTGAAATATCTTCATTTGGGATCTTTTCCAAACAAATGTTGATGTGTTTGATTAAATGTGATTAATTAGATGAATTAATCAACCTGTCATGTCATTAATTTGATGATTATTTCTCTTGATTGGCAGCTCAGGTTTATTATTACATCATTTATTATTGTTATTATTGTCATTGTGTTGTTTACTGTTTGTGCATTTTATCTAAACATAAGGAATAAACAACAAACAGGAAACATAGTAAACAACGTGGTGACGGATTCACATCGTCTGCAGGCGAGTGTCTTCTTCTGTGGTGTTCAGATGTGTGTGTGTGTGTGTGTGATCAGACTGCAGGACCTGAAGAAGAGCAGCTGCTTTATTATTCACAAACCAAATTAATGCGATCAAACAGAGAAGCTGTGGCGCTGCGAGCTCTGAGGTCAAACACATGCAAATATTAGCATGTTGGGATGCTCTTTAAACACTTCATCGTGTGTGTGTGTGTTATATAACTGAGTGTGTTTGTGTTGGATTTAATTAGCTCCGTACTTACAGTCTGATATCAGCTAATGAAGCGTCTGAGTGTCTGTCGGTGATGAATGTGAGGCGTCACCTTAAATAATGATAAATCAGCTCGGCCCCCGCGGACATCAAAAGCACAACGTGTCCGAGCGCTGGAGCCGGGAGCGCAGGATCATGGGTAAATGAGATCTGAGAGGGAGGGGGAGGAGTGAGGCATCGTGGGGAGTTGTGTGTGGAAATCACAGGGGCCGAAAGGCACACAGAGCTGAAATGTCAGGCCCCTGAAGAGGGGCCCCGTCTGACAGAGAGCTGTATAAAACAGAGAAGAAGAAGAAATGTGCTTTGTGTGGAGACACAAAGACGAAACATAAACACAGGAGGAAGAGGAAATATAAATATGGGAGGAAGAGGAAGAGGAAATATAAAACCTGATGTGTGATACCTTCACACATGGACTAAACCAATGAACTCAGTATAGCTACAGCTTATTACGACTCATGTATAATTCCATAATATGATTGATGATGTTCTCTGTACATGTGGCATCTATTGCACGTCTGTCCGTCCCAGGGAGAGGGATCCCTCATCTGTGGCTCTTCCTCAGGTTTCTTCTTTTTTCCCATAAAGGGTTTTTTTGAAGTTTTTCCTGACCTCGGTTCGAGGGTCTAAGGACAGAGGGTGTCACAACTGTGTACAGATTGTAAAGCCCTCCGATTGTTTGTGATTTTGGGCTCTAAATAAATAAATTTGAATTTGAATTTGATGAAATAAATTAAAAAGATCTCCACTTTCTGTTTTTCAGACATTTATTAGATCAAATAATCGATCAGTTATTAGATCCAATTACTGTCTGATGAATGAATCATGAAATCAATCATTAGTTATTTCCCTTCTTCACACAGTCAAACAGTGAAACTAAAAGGTGTAACAATATCAGATATTTTTGATTAAATAGTTATTGACTATTGATTGGAGGAAGTGGCTTGTGGAGGGAGTCTAGGTGTGCTCTGTTAATACTCATAAAGTTGTGATTGAATGTTTGTGTTGGTGGACTGTCACGCTCGCTGCCTAATGACACACAGCAACACTTTTAATGCACCTTCCAAGACAGCGATTATCACCTCTGTAATCCTACAGTTCATTAGCCCCCCCCCCACAATAATTAAGTTGGAGAAGTGCTGGGCCCCGGGGACGCTCCTTCTCCTCCTTCTCCTCCTCCTCACTAATGCACACATTAACTCTCAGCCTCTGTTGGACTTGAAAAGGTGGAGGAGCTGCTCTATCTGCGCTCTCATCCTGGGGGAGGTCATCGGTACATTGGGGGGGGCGGGGTCTTGTTAGCGTTGATTTTATGGGCGTATCGATCAGCGGCGGCCCGGTCGAGGTTAATGAGCAGACGGTTGTTTGCCTAATTGAACTTTATGTTGCCAAAGGGGAAATGTCGGGAAACGTTTTTTAATGTTTCCGAATGATGAAGCACGTCAAGAGAGTGAGACTGTCAGTGGACTTCAACATATATACTCTACATACAACATATATACTCTACATACAACGTATATACTCTACATACAACATATATAACATACATACAACATACTATACATAAAGTTCTTTAAAGCCGAAACAGGAGTGAAGATCTCGTTTTAAAAACATGGAGGGTGATTTTATATATTCTATCTATACAGGGACATTCATTTACTTTGAGTATATTTTGATGTCAATACTTTTGTAAAATAAAAAAAAATGTATTTCTACACAGTCAAATTGGTATTTTTACTTTCTTCATCTTCAGTTTCTCCTTCAGTGTTTTTCACTCTGAACATGAAACTGAATCGTTTCTTCAGCTCAGGAACATTTGTTTCGTCCTCGTCTCCACCTCCTCTTTAAATAATATGTAATGTCTCGTCAGATCTGTTGAGTTTTGTCTGTCATGTTTTCTGTTTCCTGTTCCTGGCATGTCCTTTTATTTTGAAACCCTAACTCTCCTCTCGTTTCAGGTCCCTTGACTTCCCCTGCCATTGTGTGTGTTCCCGCCGGTGTGATTGTCTGCCCTATCCTGTCCACCCCTTGATTGTTTCCACCTGTTTCCCATTACCTCTTGTATATATTGTCTGCGTCTCCCCTGTCTTGTTGCCAGATCGTTCTCAACCTTTGCCTATGTCAAGATCACGCTCTTCATGTAAAGATTGCAGAAAGATCTCTCGCTCAATTAAAGTGTGCATTCCAAATCTCACTTTGCCTGGTTTGTGCGTACGTCCTGCATTTGGGTCTGCCTGCCTTGTGCCATCGTAACATTACGATCTGGCCAGAAATGGACTCAGCGGACACTAACACAATCAAGACAGCCTTAGATACCCAGGCTTACCGGCTGAAACATCATGACGCTCAGCTGAGCAACATAGAGCAGCAGGGGTGAAGCAGCTCACGGTACAGCCAAGCCGACTTACAAGTCTCCGTCGCCACAAAGGTAAATCAACTTACCGATCAGATGCAGTCATTGACAAGCCGACTGGAGGGCTTCATAGCCGCTTCGCCATCTCCGCCGGCCGCTCCGGCTCGGCTCCACCAGCTTCACCGGCTACTACTGCTGCTGCGCCTCCTCAGCCGCCTCCGGCGCCATCTTCCTTGCCTGTCTCCTCCGCTCCGGTCCGCCTGGCCTCACCACCGAAGTTTTCCGGAGAGTCCGGTGAGTGTCGTCCTTTTCTCATACAATGTGACCTGCATTTTTCCATGGACCCAAACGCCTTTCGCTTCGGAGCAAGCTCGAAAGTTGCGCGTTTATGGTTTCTCACATGATCGGGAGGGCGGCTGCCTGGGCTACGGCCGGAGTGGTCTCGGGGCGCCCAGGTTTGTCAAACAGCTAAAGACTTTTCTCAAGCTCTGCTCCGTGTTTTTGACCAGACGTCTCCCGCACGGGAAGCGTCTTCTGCTCTGCTCAAAGATCCGACAGGGACGCCGGAGGGTGGTGGATTATGCCCTTGAATTCCGCCCGCACGCTGGCGGCGGATGACAGCGGATGGAACGAGACTTCCATCATCGGCGCTTTCATGGACGGTCTCGCGGAGGAAGTAAAGGACTTTCTGGCTCCGTTGGACATCCCAAGGGACTTCGAAAGCCTAGTCGAAATAGCCTCTCGCATCGACAATCGCCTCCGTGAGAGGGAGAGAGAGACGTCGGCCGGGTCGCAAGTCTTCAGGGGTTCCAGGGGGCGCCGCACTCCTTCCGTGAGTTTCGCAGATCGAGCCACCTGTCTACCCCAGTACCAGAGTCTCCCTCGCCCCCTGCTGGAGCAGAGGAACCTATGCAGCTGGGCAGGACCAAATTAGCTCCGGAAGAGCGACAGAGAAGGCTCAAGGAGGGCGCCTGTTTCTATTGCGGGAAATCAGGTCACCGGGTCAACTGCTGTCCAGCAAAAGAGAAGGCTCATCAGGGTTAAGGAGGGACCTGGTGAGCCAAATTAAGAATAATCCTCCTCGTTCCCTCACTCCAGTCACTCTCTCCATCAAAGGTAAAACTGTTCCCCTGCAAGCTTTCGATTGACTCAGGTGCCGATGAGAGTTTGATGGACAAGGCTCTTGCCTCCTCTCTCGGTATAAACTTTGAACCACTCCACAGTCCTGTTAACAGCCAGGTCACTAGATGGCAAATTATTGAATTATGTCACAGATCAAACCCTGCCGCTAAGACTAACTATCGACTCAGATCATTGTGAGGAAATCCGATTTCATTTATTCAGTTGTGCAACCTCATCCCCTCATTTTGGGGTTCCCTTGGTTAATCAAACACAACCCACACATTGACTGGGGAACGGGGAGGGTTAAACAGTGGGGGTCGGATTGCCATGCTTCCTGTTTGTCTGTCCCACATTCTGTTCCCAGGTCCCCCGACACCACCTGCGACCCTATCCCAGACCACAGCGACTACCCAGACCTCTCCAAAGTCCCACCTTGTTACTATGACTTAAAAGAAGTATTCAATAAGACCAAGGCTACGTCTCTGCCCCCCCACCGTGAGTGGGATTGCGCCATTGAACTCCTGCCTGGTGCTCCCATCCCTAAGGCGCTGACTGTATTCCCTCTCCGGTCCTGAGAGAAAGGCCATGGAAGAATATATCACAGCGTCGCTGGGGTCAGGCATCATCCGTCCCTCCTCCTCTCGGCTGCTGGGGCAGGATTCTTCTTCGTGGGTAAGAAGGACGGAACCCTCCGGCCCTGTATTGACTATAGTCTTCTGAATCAAAGTCACTATTAAAAACCGCTGTCCATTACCTCTCATATCATCTGCTTTTGAGCTCCTCCAACAGGCCAAGGTTTTCACCAAACTGGACCTACGTAATGCCTATCACCTGGTGAGGATACGTGAGGGTGATGAGTGGAAGACGGGATTCAATACTCCAAGTGGCCACTATGAATACTTAGTCATGCCTTTTGGTCTTACCAACGCCCCAGCAGTGTTTCAGTCGTTTGTGAACGAAATCTTGAGGGAATATTTGAATGACTTTGTGTTTGTATACCTCGACGACATACTTATTTTCTCCCCCGATTTAAATACTCACCAACGCCATGTTCGCCAGGTCCTGATACGTCTGCTGGAAAATCAATTATATGTGAAGGCTGAAAAATGTGACTTCCATGCTTCCTCAGTGTCTTTTCTGGGTTACGTCATCACAGCCAATCACATCTCCATGGATCCTGCCAAAGTGGACGCGGTTACCAACTGGCCTCCTCTGACCTCCAAGAAAAAGGTACAGCAATTCTTAGGCTTTGCAAATTTCTATCGTAAATTTATCAGAAATTTTAGTACGATTGCTGCCCCGTTGCATGCCTTAACCTCTTCCAAGTCCATGTTCCAGTGGAATGACAAAGCAGAGGAGGCCTTAAAATAAGCTAAAACAGAAATTCACTACGGCCCCCATTCTCACGGTACCAGACCCAGCCCTTCAGTCAGATTGTGGTGGAAGTGGACGCTTCTAATGAGGGCATAGGAGCAGTTCTTTCCCAGCGACTCCCAGCAGATAATCGCATTCACCCATGCGCCTTCCTCTCCCGCAAATTGTCAGCTGCGGAGAGAAACTACGACGTGGGAAATAAGGAACTGCTGGCAGTAAAGGTAGCGCTGGAGGAGTGGCGGCACTGGTTGGAGGGGGCAGAGCAGCCATTCATTGTCTGGACGGATCATATAAATATCTGGAGTACCTGAAATCAGCGAAAAGACTCAACTCTCGTCAAGCAAGGTGGGCACTTTTCTTTAGCCGGTTCCAGTTCACCCTATCGTACAGGCCCGGATCTCAGAACGCCAAGCCCGACGTCCTGTCCCGACTGTATGAACCGGAACCAACGGCCGTTAAGGAACCTGAAACCATCCTATCACCTGACCGTGTGATAGGGTTGGTCTCTTGGCCGATAGAAAAGGAGGTGCAGCGAGCGGGCCGTGGTAAAACAACTCCTGAGGATTGTCCACGCAACCGGTTGTTTGTACCGGAAGCGTTGCGATCTCAGGTTATCCACTGGGCTCATACCTCTCTGCTCACATGTCATCCTGGGGTTAGGAGATCTCTGTTTTTTATCCAGCAGCGTTTCTGGTGGCCGGCTATGAAAAAAGATGTGGCTGATTACGTCGCGGCGTGCTCCGTCTGTGCCAGGGGTAAGGCGTCGAGGCAGGCCCGGATGGGACTTCTCCAGCCACTACCGGTGCCACAACGCCCATGGTCACACTTGACGCTGGATTTCATCACGGGTCTGCCTCCGTCTAAAGGTAACACTACAGTGCTGACGGTGGTCGACCGATTTTCCAAAATGGCTCATTTCATTCCCCTGCCCAAGTTACCTTCTGCTAAAGAGACAGCTCAAGTTATGATTAATCATGTATTTCGCATTCATGGACTGCCTACTGACATTGTCTCGGACAGAGGTCCGCAGTTTGTCTCTGTTTTTTGGAAGGAGTTCTGCCGTCTCCTTGGCGCCACCGTCAGCCAGCCTGTCCTCTGGATATCACCCGGAATCCAACGGCCAGACGGAGCGCATGAACCAGGAGCTGGAGACCTGCCTGCGATGCCTTGTAGCCCAGAACCAGACAACATGGAGCCAACACCTGACCTGGATAGAGTACGCGCACAACACCCTTCCCACAGCAGCCACAGGACTCTCGCCTTTTCATGTCGTCCATGGATATCAGCCACCAGTGTTTTCGGCTTGCGAACAAGAGGTTACCGTTCCATCGGCTCATGCTCTGGTCAGGAGAAGTCACAAGATTTGGGAAGCTGCACAGGACATGTTGCAGAAAGGACAGGCTCGAATGAAGCCGCCGCCGCCGACCGTGGCCAGTGGCCGTCGGCCGGCTCCAGCATATCAACCAGGCCAGAAAGTGTGGCTTTCTACAAAAGACCTTCCATTACACGTCCATTCCAGAAAACTGGCGCCCAGGTTTGTAGGCCCATTTCCCATCTCAAAAATTATTAACCCTGTCTCTGTGAAGTTGCAGCTCCCCAGGTCACTCCAGGTTCATCCCTCATTCCATGTCAGCAAAATTAAACCGGTTAAAGAGAGCCTCCTGGTTCCACGCTTCACCAAGCCCCCGCCACCGCCCAAGCTGATCGGACGGTGGTCCGGTTTATGCTGTCAAGAAGCTGCTGGCGGTCAGAAAAAGAGGCCGGGGTCACCAGTTTTTGGTCGACTGGACGGGGTATGGTCCGGAAGAACGGTCCTGGGTCCCGGCCAGTTTCATTTTGGATAGGACGCTCATTGATGACTTTTACCAGCGCCATCCTGAGCAACCTGGGCCGTCAGGAGTCGGCCCTAAGGGGGGGGGTACTGTAATGTCTCGTCAGATCTGTTGAGTTTTGTCTGTCATGTTTTCTGTTTCCTGTCCTGGCATGTCCTCCTTTTATTTTGAAACCCTAACTCTCCTCTTCGTTTCAGGTCCCTTGACTTCCCCTCATTGTGTGTTCCCGCCGGTGTGATTGTCTATCCCCGCCCCTGATTGTTTCCACCTGTTTCCCATTACCTCTTGTATATATTGTCTGCGTCTCCCCTGTCTTGTTGCCAGATCGTTCTCAACCTTTGCCATGTCAAGATCACGCTCTTCATGTAAATGTAAAGATTGCAGAAAGATCTCGCTCAATTAAAGTGTATTCCAAATCTCACTTTGCCTGGTTTGTATGCGTACACGTCCTGCATTTGGGTCTGCCTGCCTTGTGCCATCGTAGTAACATACAATATCAGAAATAAATCCATTTAAAATGAGTATTTCTTTCTTCTTGTTTTTTTCTAAAATCTCACTCTGGCTGCCGACAAAGAGTCGCTGACCGGAGTCAGGTGAAATAAAGCTCAACTGTAAAACATGAAAATGACTCCTTCTTCTTCTTCTTCTTCTTCTCGTTAGTTATCGCTCTTCTTATCATATTATTGTTTCCTGTGATTGCAGGTTGTCACATCCATGAAGACGTTTGGAGCTGCAGTCAGAGGAAGAGGTTGGTTTCCCCTCAGTGAGGTTCATGTCTGGACCCCTGAGAGCAGTACACACACACTGCACACACACACACACACTGCACACACACACACACACTCACACACACTCACACACACACACACACACACACTGAGTGAAATCTGTAAACATTATGAGAGCAGTCGACTCTCCTGCTGCCTCTGAGGATTCGCTCCTTCATGCATAATGCAGCCGCAGAGTTTGACCGCTGGCCTGCAGCTGATTGGCCGTCTCGGGGTTGGGTGGGGGCGTGGAGGGGGACCGGGGGTGTGAACCGTCCATCTCCAGCAGCCTGATGATGACTGACGGACCCCCCAACACACACACACAAACACTCACACACACACACACACACACACACACACACACACACTCACACACACACACACACACTCACACACACACACTCACACACACTCACTCACACACACACACACACACACACACACACACACACACACACACACACACACTCACACACACTCACACACAGATCGATGCAGGTGGACTGAGGAGCTGCAGGATTATCTGACCTCTGTTTAACTTGCTTTGTTCACAAAGACGAAGATGAAGAGATGAAACCTCCAATTTCTGTTTGTTTGTTTGTGACAGTCAGGACAAAGATTTACACAAATTAACACACAGTCACACAATCAGTCACAGCGCCCCCTGGAGGCCGCCGAGTCCACCACAACACCGACCAACATCCAACATCCCGATTATTAATCTGAACGTCTGAATGTCGGAGCAGATTAAAGTTTGTCTGTGGGAGGTTCATCCTCTGGAGAGCAGGTATGTTACACACTCCTCACAGCTTTTATTTTCCATCATTTAACTACAACATTTCCTGGTTTTGTTGAAACTACCCAAAGTTTCATTCTGTGATTTAACTTTTTTGGCAGAACAATAAAAGTTGGTGAAAACAAAATTCAAACCCATAAAAATACAAATACATATTAATAAACTCAGTCTATATGAGACTTTACTAAATTTGAGGTGTCAGATGTATTTTATAAAGTTGAAATATTTAATATTTTTCTGTTCTTTCTGTATTAATCATGAAACATTTCCTTATTGATTTCATATCTGAGGATGCTTGTCTGATTAAATGAAGCCATCATTTGTTTTTTATGGTGGTTTTCTTCTGTAATGATAAATTATAATGAAATCTGAGTTTATATCTTCAGTCAGCAGGCAGTCGACTGAGTAAAACTAAAGCAGTAAGAGTGTCGTAACTTTATATTTTTGTTATAATATTTAAGATGTTTTCTATCAAACTCGCTGTGCTGAGTTTTTCCAAGTTAAATTTGATTGATTATATCAGTGGTTTTTCAGGAGGACAGGTTCATTTAAAACATCAAAAATTAGACTGGTCTGTGAATTCAGACCTTTTAATACGCTCTCATCTGCTCTCCTTGTATTTGCTTTGAAAACGAGTGCTGAGGTTCAGAGGCCAATTCCAACATTTCTTTCTCTTTTTTCCATTTTTAATGGAGACGTGCCCATGATTTATTCAAATGACAAACCTCTCCTTTCTCTCTTTTTCTTTCCTGAGGTATTAGTCACTGGGTGCTAATGTCAGATTACTTTACTAGCCATTCTGCTCTTGATAAATGACTGAGACAGGCAGTAAAAAATAGATCAAAACCACTGGGATGAGAAAAAGGAGGAGGAGGAGGAAGGAGCAGAGAGGCCGTTAAATCATTTCCCTCCGCCGCCCGACAGGCCTCGGAAAATGCCACCCATTATTCCTGCGCTATGGCTAATCAAAGCTTCCAGAGTGATTAGAGAGAGCCGACGCAGCAGCTCCTCCTTCCTCCACCTTAACAAGCCATTATCACTCCGGCTGAACATGCGCCGCCGAGCCTCGCGCCGCCTTACCCGCTGAAATATGGAGCGCCTCGCCGCGCTCGCTATATCACAGGGCGGCAAACTGTGTTATTACACCTTAAATATGTAATTAAGCAATTTTCTGAAGGAGCTGAGAACAAAGAGCTGCTTCAGAGCCGTGACAGAGAGAACAGGAAGTCACCACAGGATCAGAAAACAAGAACAAGATGACAAATTTCACAGATCTGTTTGAAAAAATTCACTTAAATAGAAGAAAATTCAGCTGTTAATTTATCAGGAACATCTCTGACAGCCTCCTCAGTCTCTACTTAACAAGAAGTCAAACATACTGACTGAATATCAGTTAACATGAAAACAAAGCTCATCACGACGTCAGAACTCAGGTCCAAGCTGTTTATTTATCGAAATATTTTATATATATTTTTATATTATATCAGAGAATACAATGAATTTAGACTTTCTACCTGTTGACCTTCCTCGAGAAGTTTGTCTTTGTCTTTCTTAGGTTTAATCTGTTTTCTTTCTCTTCCTGGTAGAAATGGACTTCTGACAGTGAGTTGGTGTTAAAGTAAAGCTTTCTAGCTAGTTAGCTTTGTGATGGAGCGAGGACGTGACGAGGACAGAAAATCAGGTGAAGATCTGCTGTAGATCACCTGAATGAGGTCACTGAGGTAAAGAGAGGAAAGGTAAAGACAGACAGGGTGGTCAGGAGTCGTCATATTTAAGGTTGCTGCTTTTGAGCAGCTCAGTAAAGAAACGATCTCCATCACAGAGAGAAGACACGAATTAATAAAGATATAATAAATAAAAAAAGATATAATATAAGAAAAAGATCTGCATTCAATCTTTAATCTTTTTTAAAAATCTTGATACCTTTTAGTTTTCTTTTTATTTTTCTTTTATATATTTTATAATGTTTACAGCGTCTGTCTCACCTGATATTAAACTGTCCTGCGGGGGGCGCTACAGGAGAGGTCAGGGGGTCATTAAAAACCAGAGAAATCTTTGAATCAAACTTTATTAAATGTTTCTTCCTAAAATCAGTGACTCTGAGCTTTTCCTTCAGTGTGAGGATTTTATGGGACTTTTTTCAGACTTTTCAGTTTCTTTGTCTCATGTTAGAACGAAGCACCTGAATTATTTATGGCACGAGTCGGGCAGACGTCTGGGCCGCAGTGACACCAAACCTGAAAAACTGACTGAAGAACAGTGTTAGTTCACCTGAGGGTGAAGAAAAGACTTCAGGCTTTCAATGAAAACTCTTCTGAGTTTTAACGTGTTTGGTTTCAGGTGTTCTTTAACTTTTTACCTCAAAGTTAAATAAATAACCACAAAAACTGACGCTATGTTTGTTCAATTTTCTTGATTTGTCTTGTTTTGAACAGCATGGTCACAGACGCTGAATTTTCTGAGCAACATGTGAAGGCAGCGCAAACAGGTGTGTCATCGGGAGCAGCTGGGTGGGCGGAGCCAGTTCACACCTGTTGTTGTGACTCTCAGTCCCACGGCAACGGCACATAAAACATCCAAAATTATGACTGTTAAAATTAAGACAATTAAACAGGTTTTATGTTCACACGTTCACCTGTGTGTGTGTGTGTGTGTGTGTGTGTATTTGCTTTCCCGCAGCATCAGGACCAGCAGGCTCAGAGGCAGCTTCATCCTTCAGGACATCAGACTGTTAAACTCATCACTTATTAATACTTAATATTTGTATCTTTACCTCACTGCTGCTGGTTACTGCATGTTTACATCCCTGTTCATATGTTATTTACATCTCAGTTTATATGTTGTTTACATTTCAGTTTATATGTTGTTTATATGTTGTTTACATCTCAGTTTAGATATTTATATTTATTTATAACTAACATTGATTCCTCCATCTCATCACTTCTGCACACCTGCCTCCACAGCCTTATATTTCTATTTGTATCGTGTGTATATTTCATTTCAGTGTGTTATATTTTATTATTTATGCATTTTGTACTCTATTACTATATCTTGAATTTCTTATATAGCTTTGATTTTCTTTTACTTTTCTTTATCTTTCATATTTTTGAGCTGCTTTCAGGTTAACTATTGTGCACATGACAAATTAAATCTGGATTCCCAAACAGGATATTTACAGTCTTAATGACATTTCTCATTTCATAAGTGTGTGAATCTGTGGTCATTTTGGTGAAAACCTTCATATAAGAGCGTAATTGCGGCCTTGAACAGGCTCGTTTTGGAGGCTCAGAGAGGAGAAACGTGCTGGGTCATTATCATGGGCAGCGATCGCTCAGAGATGAGGGAGTCGGCTTTCAGTTTCCCCTCGATGGCAATTAGACGAGTGTGATGGGATGAACTTCACTGTTTTAGCCACGAGCGAAAAACTCTGCTGTCAGGCTGCTGCTGACAACCAGAGGAGAGGGGAATCAAATAAATCTGCAGCTCGGCTCAACGTAATCCAGTCCTGCAGACAGCACATCCACCGCAGAACGAACACAGAACTACAGGAAGGTCCTCACCACAGGAAAATATTTATAATTATAGCAATCAAGAATGAAATATTTCTGTTATTAAAGACACATCACATCTCCATTGTTCCTTCAGCACAATCACACACACAACACAAATAATGTGGATTCATCCGCGCTGAAAATAGTCCCCAACAAATATTCCATTTCCTCCTGTTTGTTTGATTAAAACTACAGCGAGCAGCCTTTTTAAACGACTGAGGCTTTTTAAAGATGAAACTAAATATGTTATGTTTTAAATATTTATGTCTTCAGTGAATCAGACAGAAGTTAAAGATGAACGATGAACATAAAATGTGTCACTGTGAAGGTTTTAGGACAGAAAAGAGGAGTTTAAGGTAAAGAAAGAAAATAAGGAAGAAAAAATATTGACAACAAAAACATTTGGAAGTTTAAGCTAAAATGCGAAGAACAGAAGAATTTTTCTGATTTGTTTATAGTTTTGGATTAAAAGAGAGAGTTTGTTTAAAATCCTGCCGGATGAATCTTGAGTTGTAAGACGAATCTTCCTTCCACATCTCATGAACTCAAACGTCCCTCCAACCTGCCCTGAAATGTCACCGCAGACGTGAGCTTGTCGATCTCCAGACTGAAGTTGAGGACATCATTTTAGTTGGTTTGCAGGTTTTTACACAAAAACACTTTTTAACATCAAAAAACCAACATGTGTGAAGATTAAACAGCATATTAACTTTTCTGACTGACTTTTACTATTAATACTTTAACTACTTGAAGCGTAACACCACAGATACCCCATCACCACTGAGCTGAATCATTTATTTGAATAAAATTCTGAAAAGATTATAACTTTAATTTCATTTTGTTGTTAACACTTTCATACTTTAACTTCAGAGGGATTTGTAGATGCAGGACTTTAACTTGTAATGGAGTATTTCTACACGGTTTCTGTTCTTTTAATAAAGTAAAGGATCTTCTTCCACCATTGTGTGAAGATGAACTGATGTCTTTCTGCCTCTGAAAACGTTCGTTTAAAGAGAAACGGTGACAAATCGACGACAGAAAACTTTCCTCAAAGTCCGCAAAACATCGCTGAGAGGAAACAAACAACACAGGTGAGCCCAGGTGAGTCCAGGTGAGCTCAGGTGAGCTCAGGTGAGTCCAGGTGAGCTCAGGTGAGCCCAGATGAGTCCAGGTGAGCTCAGGTGAGCTCAGGTGAGCCCAGGTGAGCTCAGGTGAGCCCAGGTGAGTCCAAGTGAGCTCAGGTGAGGGGTGTCAGGTCATTAACAAACAGAGGAGCTGTGAAATTGACTTTGGAACGTAGAAAATATAAATGTGAGACAACAATGATAATAAATGTGAATCTTTTACATGTAAATGTGTTTGTTAAGTCTCTGATCTTTAAATGACGTGTGTTATTTTCTCGTCTGTCTGTGAGTCTTTGCAGATTTTAAGACGTTTATTGTGCGTTTTGATTTGGTGTTTAGTTTTATTTGACGTCTGTCAAAGCTTTCCTCTTTTCTAACTGGTAAAAAAAACACAATAAAAATAGATTTTATTGCTTTTCCATGGATGTGAATATTTGACTGAAATTTAAAGTTGTCTTCCTCTGGCAGAAGTAAAGACAGAAGAAATCATCATAAAACCTGCAGAGAGTCGAACGCTGCGTTCAAACCAGCAGAAGAAGAAGAAGAAGGATCGATCGCAGCCTGAAAGCAGCGACGTCCTTGAAACCATCAGAGGACATCAGACCGGCTGCAGCTCCACATCGCTGCTCTTCTTCTCTGTTTTCTTGTTTCTCCTCCTCACTTATCGATCAGCAGCAGAAAACTTGACAAACGGACGAATCCCAGCAGGCTGAGGGCAGATTTCAGGAAACAACCTTGGAGATGACGGAGCGAGGCATCGACGCACAGACGCTGATTTATTTATCACCCTGCTTCCAGCTCACGTGCCATCCCGCTTCCTCCTTCTCTTCTTCTTCTCTTGTTTTTTAAAGGTGTTTGGGGGAAAATAAAAGTGACAGACGTGTGGTGAGATGATGATGATGATGATGGAGCGACAGGAGCAGATTTCAGCACATTCGTCAGGCCATCTCAGCGGAAACGTGTCATCTTCTCACCGCTTCCCGTTTCTCTTTGCAGGTTTGGTGATTGTGCTGAAAACTGCAGCTGTGTCCTGTTTCGTCCATCAGGACTTTAATTAATGACCTCAGATTAAATGTCTTTTTTCCTGTTTTATTATTGGTGAAGACACAACAGATGATTTAACGTCAAACAGACACGTTAGAGAGATCTGAGGACATCTTCATGTTATTAAAGACTTTATCCAGCTTCTCCTCAGAGGACGTATTTTATATTATTACAGCTGTGTTTTACTATTTGGTCATTAATTCAATGTTTATCCAGCACATTAAATCTGCCTGCTTAATAAATACATTACTGTCTGTTATTAAATGTTTACATGCTGATCATATGATCAACAGGAGACTAATTTATATAATTTGATTAATTTGGTAATTTATATTTTTACCATTAAAGTTTTTTATGGGACAGTACAGTATGTAAAAAAAAAGAAGTTAAAAACCAGATCAGTTTAACAAAACACTTTATGTTTTTATAAGAAGTGTTAATGTGAAATAAATGTTAAATAAATGTTGAAGAAATGATGAATAAATGTTCTTGCTGTCAGCATCATCCGTCTGGATTTATTCATTACTCACTGTGTTTTCACCAACAACATACAAAGTCCAAATAATCATTGTGACCCTCTCTGTTAATTAACAGCAAATAGATATTATAATTTTTATTGTTTCAGAGTTTATATAGATGTATTATAAAGAATATATTTTGATTTTTTTAGAAAAATTGCCACGTTTGTACTTTAACCACATGCTAACATGCTAACAGGAAATCTGAGATTTTGGAAAATACTTTTATTTTCTTTCTCACTGAGACTGAAGCTGCAGACTGCTGTTAGCTTAGCTTAGCATAAAGACTGTAAACGAGTGGGAAACTATTAGCCTGGACTTCCTGTCCTCGACCCTCTACTGATGAGGAAACCAAATGAGACGTAACCTTCAAACAAACAGAACCAGGCCAACAGTTTCCACCTGTTTCCAGTCTTTATGCTAAGCTAGTTTAAGCTAACTGCAGAGATCTCACAGAGGAAGAGCAGAAAAATAAATTTTATTGTGCAGTAGGTGATTTGCCCTGAGTTTTAGCTCTCAGGCTCAGCCCAAAGTCTGAGCACCTCCTCTGTATGTGTTTTAGGTGTTTAATTCCTTTAAATAATTTTTTAATTCACATTTAATCTCACCTAAAAAGACAAAAGTCTCAGGTCTGTGAGGGGAAACTGAACATGTTTCAGCTCCGTCTAAAAACTTTATTTGAACACAGGAGAGAAAAACCATCACAGGGTTAACTCTGAGGTGAAATCAAGTTTCTTTTCCCTGCAGAGACTTTGTTTTTCTACATTAAAAAAAGTTGTTTATTCCAGAGATAATTTTTTTTTTTATTATTATTTTGTCCTGCACTTGTCAAACTATTTTATAATGTAAATAGGAAGTCGTCTAATTGGATCTGGCAAATTCTCCCCGTGATGGATTTCATCATGAACCAAAAAAAAAAAAAAAAGATTCATTTCTGACAAGGAAACAGACCGTCGGTGCTTTTTATTAATCGTCTACTCCTAATTTAAGTGTGAGCAGGCTGTCATTAAAACGCTGAGACTCTCGTCCTGTACGAGCTTTTTTCACGACACAATTTATCTTTTTGGCTGCTTTAAGCCTCCAATTTGTAATGAGTTATTGGGCTGTTCCCCAATATTCCCCTGTGATTGAGCAGGAAGTATTCGGGACATGATTTATAGATGTTAATTGTGGTGTTCAAAAATTCACAATGGAGTGCAGGAGGAGGAAAAAAAGAGTAGAAGAAGGAGGAGGAGGAGGAGGAGGAGGAGAGAGGTGCACATCTGGAGAAGTCATCACGACTGAAGCCAAGTTTCTGGTCCTGGGAGGGGAGTAAAAGCAGAGCTGAATGTGAACTAAGCTGCACCCTGGAGAGTACAAAATATTTTCCCCTGTCAGCTCGGCCCCGGGCCCCACAGCTCGGCCCCGGGCCCCTCAAATCCCACATGTGCGGACCTCTGCCGAACCCTGGTCCACATCAGACCCCGCTCTGCAGGAGCTCCGTGTGCTCGCTGCCCAAACAAGACATATTTGTATTTGATATTAAAGCAGCATCAGGCGGGACATCCATCACTGAGGGCCCAAACATTTCAGGGGGAGGATGGGTGAGGGAGGGGGAGGACAGGTGAGGGAGGGGGAGGATGGGAAAACAATATGTGTCTCTTCTAAAAGTGGATCCCACCTGCAGCTCCTCCGACGCTCCCACCGAACCAAAACTGAAGAGAAGTTCATGAAAATGAGCTAAAGTGCGTCCAGAGGAGCTAATGGCCCCCCCTCATTACCCCCCACCCCGCCCCCCCTCTGACTCCATCAGTGAGTCCAACCGTAACCTCTCATGTTTTCCTTACGGGGAGGCTGCTGCGCAGTGACGGCAGCATTTAAACGAAGAGAAGCAGTTTGGGAAACATTCGCTTCAGACTGAGGAGGAAAAGAAACAACAAACCTCCTGATACGTTTGATTGATTATTGATTTGATTTTACTTCAAATATTCTTTATTAACGAGGCAAAATAACCTTTCAGGACTTTTACATGTTCAGTTATTAAAATTTTTTTGGTTTGTGTTGCTCTTTAGATCCAGATTCAGATATCTAATAAATAAAGTGGTTGTAATATATTCATGTTTTTGACTCAGTCATTTCATTGATAAATGGATTTTAATACATGAAAATACAGGCATGAAATACATTTGTATTTAGGGATTATTTCCATATGTTTGTTTGTTTTTAGATGATGCTCAAAAATCCCTTAAACCGAGTTGATAATCCACTAAATTTACTTTCATATAAAATCCATTAATCTCCATCTTTATCAAATATTGTTTTTATTATTGTGTTGATGTTTCAGTTAGAAATTTGAATGAATCCTTTACAAACAAAGATATTGATAAAGCGTCGGATTTTAATTTTCATTCAGATTGTTGATGACTCTCTAAAAATTAAATCGGTCCCTTATTGTGTGTGTGTGTGTGTGTTAAATCTTGAATGTGCCGATGTAGTGGGATGTGTTCGACGGCACATACATTCACCTGCACTGTTTACCTTTACATTACTGTCCATACATTTATATACATCTGTATATATCTGAACTGTGTGTGGACAGTTTTTATATCATAGTCCAGTTTTTTCTGTATATCGTGTGAACTATCAGCATCACTCACAGCTGCACCTTCTGATTCATGTTTTCCCCTCACGTTTATTTATATATGACATCCATACATACATATATGTTCATTACTTCTTCATACGGGGACTCGTGGAATAAAATTGAATTTCATCTAAAATGTTCAAATAGTTTTCGAGTTCACTGACACATTTAGAAACTTTGAATTTAAAACACTTTCTCTTGGCTGAACACTGCAAACAGCTCAGGTTTCTCACTGTTGAGTCCAAAACGTTCGATTTTCATAAAACAAGAACAAAAAAAATGTAAAATAAGAACTCTGCTGGAAAGAGGTCAGAGGTCAGAGAGGAGGACGGACCTGAACAGTCTAATGAAGGTGGATTATAATCTGTCAGAAGATCACAGATTATGGCAAAAACTCCTTTGTTTTTTTCTCTGTAAATACAAAAGTGTTGCAGTTTAGTTGGAGATAATCGATATAAACTATAGTCTCTTAACTATATAAACTATAAACTATATGAACAATGTAAATGATGAACTATATAAACTGTATGAACTATATGCAGTATAAACTATACAAACTATAATCTATATAAATGATAAATTATATAAACAACATAAACAATACAAAACTACGTAAATTATATAAACAATATAAACTCTATACATTATAATCTACATTAACTATAAATCATATGTATGGCAGCTCTGTGTTTTTCTGTATATGAGGAGAATAAATTCCACCTTTAACCTTTAACCTTGACATCCTTGCAGATTTTTTTCAGCTCCTTCAGGAGATTTGGGAGGAAGTTGTGGTCGATCCCGTCAGAATAAAGCGCAGATTAAATTCCTGATGTTATTTTTCCTTCAGTGTGTCGACGAGCTGAGACTCTGCTCAGGTTTCATGTGAATTTGCATAAACTCACACATGTTACAGAGCTCTGCCAGGGGACTTTCCCACCCCCGCCGCCATTCATGTCGCACTCCAAAGGATTGTGGGAAGCTCGAGGATGATAAATGTATACCCCTGGCAGAAGCAAGATGCTCCTCAAAGGTTTCCGCTAAACATTTCTTCTTTTGTTTTATTTTTTGCGCCCCCCCTTCCTTCACTCAGGTTAATCCTGTCCTCCCCCTCCCTCCCTGTTGGACCCTCCTCTTTCTTTCCTCTCAACATCTTTTAAGTTGTGGAGCAGAACAGATGGCAGAACATGTAGCTGACCTAAAATACATCTCTCCTGTGGGAGATGTTTGCAGCTCTCAATATGGCCGAGCGTCCTCCTATAAGCGACGGCGAGGATCGGCGGGGAGATGGCCAACCGGGTGGGTAGGGGGGGACACCGATCGAGATGTATCGGCATCGGGAGGCCGAGCGGTAGACTCGGAGCTGAACGTGAGGCAGCGCTCCATCAGTGACATTTAACAGCAAACAGAGGTTTTCAGGATCTCTTCTCAGAAGTATAAATATCGTAGCAGGTGATCCGAGCTTTTGGCGGCGATTTATTTGTTGGCTCGGAGCTCCGGCTTCTCTTCCCGTCCACAGTCCCACCAGAGAACACAAAGCCAGCACTGCTGTTTATTTTCTATCTATACTGTTTATTACATATAGAGCCAAAACATGAGAATAAAATATGATATGTGGGAGCCGTCAGGGCCGGACTCTTTAAATGATCCTACTTCTGTATATCGCCTGTATGTTTCTGTACTTTTATGTTTTTATCCCTTCACTCTCTTTGTGTTCAGGTTTTTACAGTCACCACGTCTGAGCTGTCTCTGTTAAAGTCTTCCAGTTTTATTCCCACCTCCTGACACCTCGACTCCTCCATAACGCTCAGGTTTTCTTCGTCTTTACACCCCACTGAGGCCGAGCAGAAAGTTTGGCCTGATTTCTTCATTTATCCTGGATTTATTCTGGCTCAGTGCCACAGGCCATTTTCTAATGTTGGTGTGTTGATGTAACATACGGAGGTCTGCACAGGGTGTTTTATTTTGAAAATCAACTTCACCTCGCTCTCTCCTCACCTGAGCTTCCTCATCCGTCTCTCTCGCCTGTATCCTCATCCTCGTTTCCTGTCCTCATTTACCTCTGTCTGTCTATACCTGTCTGTTATCTGTCTGTCTGTTCTGTCCTGTTACTGTCTGTCTGTTACTGTCTGTCTGTCTGTTACCTGTCTGTTTTCTGTCTGTCTGTTTTCTGTCTGTTACCTGTCTGTCTGTCTGTCTGTCTGTCTGTTATCTGTCTGTCTGTTACCTGTCTGTCTGTCTGTCTGTTACCTGTTATCTGTCTGTTATCTGTCTGTTACTGTCTGTCTGTCTGTCTGTTACTGTCTGTCTGTCTGTCTGTCTGTTATCTGTCTGTCTGTTATCTGTCTGTCTGTTATCTGTCTGTCTGTCTGTTATCTGTCTGTCTGTTACCTGTCTGTCTGTCTGTCTGTTATCTGTCTGTCTGTTATCTGTCTATCTGTCTGTCTGTTATCTGTTATCTGTCTGTCTGTTACCTGTCTGTCTGTCTGTCTGTTATCTGTCTGTCTGTTACTGTCTGTCTGTCTGTTACCTGTCTGTTATCTGTCTGTTACTGTCTGTCTGTCTGTTATCTGTCTGTCTGTCTGTTATCTGTCTGTTATCTGTCTGTCTGTTATCTGTCTGTCTGTTACCTGTCTGTTATCTGTCTGTTATCTGTCTGTCTGTTACCTGTCTGTCTGTTACTGTCTGTCTGTTATCTGTCTGTCTGTTATCTGTCTGTTACCTGTCTGTCTGTTACCTGTCTGTCTGTGTCCCTATCTGTCATCTGTCTGTCTGTTATCTGTCTGTCTGTTATCTTTCCGTCTGTTACCTGTCTGTTACCTGTCCGTCTGTTATCTGTCTGTTATCTGTCTGTCTATTTCTGTCTGTTTCTGTCTGTTATCTGTCTGTTACCTGTCTGTCTGTTACCTGTCTGTCTGTCTGTATCTGTCTGTTATCTGTCTGTCTGTACCTATCTGTTCTTCTCTGTCTGTTATCTGTCTGTTATCTGTCTGTCTGTCTATTACCTGTCTGTTCCCTCTCTGTCTGTTATCTGTCTGTTATCTGTTATCTGTCTGTTCTGTTACCTGTCTGTTATCTGTCTGTCTGTCTCTATTACTGTCTGTCTGTTCATTTCCTCATTATCTCTGTTGTCTGTCTGTCTGTCTGTCTGTCTGTTATCTGTCTGTTATCTGTCTGTCTGTTACCTGTCTGTTACCTGTCTGTCTGTTATCTGTCTGTTATCTGTCTGTCTATTACCTGTCTGTTCCCTCTCTGTCTGTTATCTGTCTGTTATCTGTTTGTTATCTTGTCTGTCTGTTACTGTCTGTCTGTCTGTTATCTGTCTGTCTGTCTGTTATCTGTCTGTCTGTCTTATCTGTCTGTTACCTGTCTGTCTGTCTGTTCTGTCTGTCTGTTACCTGTCTGTCTGTCTGTCTGTCTGTTATCTGTCTGTTATCTGTCTGTCTGTCTCTGTTACCTGTCTGTCTGTCTGTTATCTGTCTGTTTGTTGTCTGTCTGTCTGTCTGTTATCTGTCTGTCTGTCTGTTATCTGTCTGTTCCCTCTCTGTCTGTTACTGTCTGTCTGTTACCTGTCTGTCTGTCTCTGTTACTGTCTGTCTGTTACTGTCTGTCTGTCTGTCTGTCTGTTATCTGTCTGTCTGTTTCTGTCTGTCTGTTACCTGTCTGTTATCTGTCTGTCTGTCTGTTATTTGTCTGTCTGTCTGTCTGTCTGTTATCTGTCTGTCTGTTATCTGTCTGTCTGTTATCTGTTATCTGTCTGTTATCTGTCTGTCTGTTACTGTCTGTCTGTTACCTGTCTGTTATCTGTCTGTTACTGTCTGTCTGTCTGTTATCTGTCTGTTACCTGTCTGTCTGTCTGTTACCTGTCTGTCTGTCTGTTACTGTCTGTCTGTCTGTTACCTGTCTGTCTGTTTACCTGTCTGTTTCTGTCTGTCTGTTACTGTTATCTGTCTGTTATCTGTCTGTCTGTTCTGTCTGTCTGTCTGTTACCTGTCTGTTATCTGTCTGTCTGTTCTGTCTGTTATCTGTCTGTCTGTTACCTGTCTGTCTGTTATCTGTCTGTCTGTTACCTGTCTGTTACCTGTCTGTTATCTGTCTGTCTGTTTCCTGTCTGTCTGTTACCTGTCTGTTATCTGTCTGTCTGTTACCCTGTCTGTATCTGTTACCTGTCTGTTATCTGTCTGTCTGTTACCTGTCTGTTATCTGTTATCTGTCTGCTATTTTACTGTCTGTTATCTGTTACCTGTCTGTACTGTTATCTGTCTGTTACCTTCATACCTGTCTGTCTGTCTGCTACCGTCTGTTGTTACCTGTCTGTCTGTCTTCTGTCTGTCTGTCTGTTATCTGTCTGTTACTGTCTGTCTGTTACCTGTCTGTCTGTTACCTGTCTGTCTACCTGTCTGTTATCTGTCTGTTATCTGTCTGTCTGTTATCTGTCTGTTACCTGTCTGTCTGTTACTGTCTGTCTGTTATCTGTCTGTTATCTGTCTGTTACCTGTCTGTCTGTCTGTTACCTGTCTGTTATCTGTCTGTCTGTTACCTGTCTGTTATCTGTCTGTTATCTGTCTGTTACATCTGTCTGTCTGTTACCTGTCTGTCTGTCTGTTATCTGTCTGTCTGTCTGTTACCTGTCTGTTATCTGTCTGTTATCTGTCTGTTATCTGTTATCTGTCTGTCTGTCTGTCTGTCTGTCTGTTATCCTCTGTCTGTCTGTTACCTGTCTGTCTTTCTGTCTGTTACCTGTCTGTCTGTCTGTCTGTCTGTTACCTGTCTGTCTGTCTGTCTGTTTATCTGTCTGTCTGTCTGTCTGTCTGTTACCTGTCTGTCTGTTATCTGTCTGTCTGTCTGTCTGTTATCTGTCTGTCTGTCTGTCTGTTATCTGTCTGTTATCTGTCTGTTATTACCTGTCTGTCTGTCTGTCTGTTACTGTCTGTCTGTTCTGTCTGTTATCTGTCTGTCTGTTTTCTGTCTGTTATCTGTCTGTCTGTTATCTGTCTGTCTGTCTGTCTGTCTGTTATCTGTCTGTCTGTCTGTCTGTTACCTGTCTGTCTGTCTATTATCTGTCTGTCTGTTATCTGTCTGTTCTGTTGTCTGTCTATCTGTCTGTCTGTCTGTTATCTGTCTGTCTGTTACCTGTCTGTCTGTTATCTGTCTGTTATCTGTCTGTCTGTTACCTCTCTGTCTGTTACCTGTCTGTTATCTGTCTGTCTGTTACCTGTCTGTCTGTCTGTCTGTTACCTGTGTCTGTCTGTCTGTCTGTTACTGTCTGTCTGTCTGTCTGTTATCTGTCTGTCTGTCTGTTATCTGTCTGTCTGTCTGTCTATTACCTGTCTGTCTGTTATCTGTCTGTCTGTCTGTCTGTTACCTGTCTGTCTGTTACTGTCTGTCTATCTGTCTGTTATCTGTCTGTCTGTCTGTCTGTTCTGTTATTCTGTCTGTTACCTGTCTGTTATCTGTCTGTATTTATCTGTCTGTCTGTCTGTCTGTCTGTCTGTTACCTGTCTGTCTGTCTGTCTGTCTGTTATCTGTCTGTCTGTCTGTCTGTTACCTGTCTGTTTGTATTGTCTGTCTGTTATCTGTCTGTTTGTTGTCTGTCTGTTACTCTGTCTGTCTGTCTGTCTGTTACCTGTCTGTCTGTCTGTCTGTTATCTGTCTGTCTGTTGTCTGTCTGTCTGTCTGTTACCTGTCTGTCTGTTATCTGTCTGTCTGTTATCTGTCTGTCTGTTACCTGTCTGTCTGTCTGTCTGTTATCTGTCTGTTATCTGTTATCTGTCTGTCTGTCTGTCTGTTACCTGTCTGTCTGTTATCTGTCTGTCTGTCTGTTACCTGTCTGTCTGTACCTGTCTGTTATCTGTCTGTCTGTCTGTTACGTCTGTCTGTACCTGTCTGTCTGTTATCTGTCTGTTATCTGTCTGTCTGTTACTGTCTGTCTGTCTGTTATCTGTCTGTCTGTACCTGTCTGTTATCTGTCTGTCTGTCTGTTACCTGTCTGTCTGTTATCTGTCTGTCTGTCTGTCTGTTACCTGTCTGTTACCTGTCTGTCTGTTACCTGTCTGTTACTGTCTGTCTGTTATCTGTCTGTTATCTGTATCTGTCCTGTCTGTTACTGTCTGTCTGTCTTTTCTGTCTGTCTGTTATCTGTCTGTCTGTTACCTGTCTGTTATCTGTTTGTTATCTGTTACCTGTCTGTCTGTTATCTGTCTGTTTGTTGTCTGTCTGTTATCTGTCTGTTCTGTCTGTCTGTCTGTTATCTGTCTGTTTGTTACTGTCTGTCTGTTATCTGTCTGTCTGTTCTCTGTCTGTCTGTTACCTGTCTGTCTCTCTGTCTGTCTGTTACCTGTCTGTCTCTGTTACCTGTCTGTTATCTGTTATCTGTCTGTCTGTCTGTTACTCTGTCTGTTATCTGCTGTCTCTGTCTGTCTCTGTCTGTCTGTTATCTGTCTGTTATCTGTCTGTTATCTGTTATCTGTCTGTTATCTGTTTTCTGTCTGTTATCTGTCTGTCTGTTATCTGTTATCTGTCTCTGTTACTGTCTGTCTGTCTGTTACCTGTCTGTCTATTACCTGTCTGTCTGTCTGTTATCTGTCTGTCTATCTGTTATCTGTCTGTTACTGTCTGTTACCTGTCTGTTATCTGCTCGTTATTGTCTGTTATCTGTCTGTCTGTTATCTGTGCCTGTTCTGTCTGTTATCTGTTCCTCTCTGTCTGTTATCTGTTATCTTTCTGTCTCTGTCTGTTATCTGTCTGTCTGTCTGTCTGTTATTATCTGTTCTGTCTGTCTGTTATCTCTCTGTCTGTCTATCTGTCTGTTATCTGTCTGTTCTGTCTGTTATCTGTCTGTTTTCTGTCTGTCTGTTACTGTCTGTCTATTACCTGTCTGTTTCCTCTCTGTCTGTTACTGTCTGTCTGTCTGTTACCTGTCTGTTTCTGTCTGTCTGTTATCTGTCTGTCTGTTACTGTCTGTTCTGTCTGTTACCTGTCTGTCTGTTATCTGTCTATCTGTCTGTTACTGTCTGTCTCTGTTACCTGTCTGTTATCTGTCTGTCTGTTACCTGTCTTACCTGTCTGTTTCCATCTGTTCTGTCTGTTATCTGTCTATTATCTGTCTGTCTGTTATGTCTGTCTGTCTGTCTGTTACCCTGTCTGTCTGTTACTGTCTGTCTATCTGTCTGTTATTACCTGTCTGTCTGTTACCTGTCTGTCTTCACCTGTCTGTTACCTGTCTGTTATCTGTCTGTCTGTCTGTCTGTCTGTTACCTGTCTGTACCTGTCTGTTATCTGTCTGTCTGTCTGTTACCTGTCTGTCTGTCTGTCTTTCTGTCTGTTACCTGTCTGTCTGTTACCTGTCTGTTCTGTCTGTCTGTTCTGTCTGTTATCTGTCTGTCTGTTATCTGTCTGTCTGTTACTGTCTGTTACTGTCTGTTATCTGTCTGTCTGTTACCTGTCTGTTACCTGTCTGTCTGTCTGTCTGTTACCTGTCTGTCTGTCTGTCTGTTACCTGTCTGTTCTGTCTGTCTGTTACCTGTCTGTCTGTCTGTTATCTGTCTGTCTGTCTGTCTGTTACCTGTCTGTTACTGTCTGTCTGTTACCTGTCTGTCTGTTCTGTCTGTCTGTCTGTCTGTCTGTTACCTGTCTGTTACCTGTCTGTCTGTTATCTGTCTGTCTGTTATTCTGTCTTATCTGTCTGTCTGTCTGTTATCTGTCTGTCTGTTACCTGTCTGTTATCTGTCTGTTATCTGTTACCTGTCTGTCTGTTACCTGTCTGTTACTGTCTGTCTGTTATCTGTCTGTCTGTTACCTGTCTGTTATTACCTGTCTGTTATCTGTCTGTCTGTTACCCTGTCTGTTACCTGTCTGTTGTCTGTTACCTGTCTGTCTGTTATCTGTCTGTCTGTTATCTGTCCGTCTGTTATCTGTCTGTTATCTGTCTGTCTGTTCCCTCTCTGTCTGTTATCTGTTTGTTATCTTTCTGTCTGTTACTCTGTCTGTCTGTTATCTGTCTGTCTGTTATCTGTCTGTTATCTGTCTGTTATCTGTCTGTTATCTGTCTGTCTGTCTGTTATCTGTCTGTCTGTCTGTTATCTGTCTGTCTGTCTGTTATCTGTCTGTTATCTGTCTGTTATCATCTGTTATCTGTCTGTTATCTGTCTGTCTGTTACCTGTCTGTTGCCTGTCTGTTATCTGTCTGTCTGTTACCTGTCTATTACCTGTCTGTTCTCTCTCTGTCTGTTACCTGTCTGTTATCTGTCTGTCTGTTATCTGTCTGTTATCTGTCTGTCTGTTATCTGTCTGTCTGTTACTGTCTGTCTGTCTGTTATCTGTCTGTTATCTGTCTGTCTGTCTGTTACCTGTCTGTCTGTCTGTCTGTTATCTGTCTGTCTGTTACCTGTCTATTACTCTGTCTGTTACTCTGTCTGTCTGTTACTGTCTGTTCATATCTGTCTATCTGTTACCTGTCTGTTATCTGTCTGTCTGTTCTGTCATCTGTTACCTGTTACCTGTTGCCTGTCTGTTACCTGTCTGTCTGTCTGTTACCTGTCTGTCTGTCTGTCTGTCTGTCTGTTATCTGTCTGTCTGTCTGTCTATTACCTGTCTGTTATCTGTCTGTCTGTTACCTGTCTGTCTGTCTGTCTGTTATCTGTCTGTTATCTGTCTGTTACCTCTCTGTCTGTTACCTGTCTGTTATCTGTCTGTCTGTCTGTCTGTTACCTGTCTGTTACCTGTCTGTCTGTCTGTTAGTCTGCTCTGTCTGTCTGTTACCTGTCTGTCTGTCTGTCTGTTACTGTCTGTCTGTCTGTTCTGTTATCTGTCTGTTATCTGTCTGTCTGTCTGTCTGTCTGTTACTGTCTGTCTGTTACTGTCTGTCTGTTATCTGTCTGTTCTGTCTGTCTGTCTGTCTGTCTGTCTGTTATCTGTCTGTCTGTTACCTGTCTGTTATCTGTCTGTCTGTTACCTGTCTGTCTGTCTGTTACTGTCTGTCTGTTACCTGTCTGTTCTGTCTGTACCTGTTACCTGTCTGTCTGTTCTGTTATCTGTCTCTGTTATCTGTTACCTGTCTATCTGTCTGTCTGTTACCTGTCTGTCTGTTACCTGTCTGTTACCTGTCTGTTATCTGTCTGTTATCTGTTCTGTCTGTACCTGTCTGTCTGTTATCTGTCTGTCTGTTACCTGTCTGTTATCTGTCTGTTATCTGTCTGTTACCGTCTGTTCTGTCTGTTACCTGTCTGTCTGTTACCTGTCTGTTATCTGTCTGTCTGTTACCTGTCTGTTACTGAAATCATCGCACCATCCTGTCCCCGCTGTCCCGCAGTGCCATCACAGTTAGTTTGCTGAAAAACACGACGATCATAATCAGTCAGTATTTGGAGTTTTCTTCAAAGATTCTCTGATCTGATCAGGACGCAGTGAGAACATTCAGGATTAAAAAAGAATATAAATCATTTTAACAAATGAATAAACTGTGAATTGATTCGAGTTGAAGCTCTGAAGATTTTCACTTCGGCACTAACTGATAATAAATCAATAAATTCTTTTTAATCTGAGGATGTGGTGATGTCGGGTCACAAGACCTTATCATACACGTGAACTCTGTGACAACCAATCAGGACTTTGTATTTACTTTAACCAGAAATACCAACAGGAAGTTTAGACACAAAACAGGAAGTGGAACAAATCTAAAAAGTTCAGTGATGTTGCCATGGAGATGTTTTCTTTTTATTTATCTAGTTGACAAAAACAATCCCACCACAAGTGATTTTCTCTCACCATCATGCACCACCTCACATTTTCCACTCGAAGCAGGAGGCCGCCGTCGTCCTGAGCGAGAATCAGAAACCACATCAGGCTGTTTGAACGTGAGTCAGAGAGAAGTCAGAGCCGACCTCTGCGACCACGCCCTGAGCCCGACCTCACCTCGCTCCGCCTCCCGCTAACTGAAAACAGGACGTAGATAATGTCACCAAGATGTGTCACAAACAAAGAGGGCCAGTGACGGGCGGGCGGGGGTGGCGGGGAGGTCGGGAGGTTGTTGGCGAGCTCTCTGGATATTTTCCCGTCACCTCAGTGTGAAGACACAATTGATCACTGTGTGACTCGGCGGGACGAGGAGGTGAACGGCGTGATTTACGATGCGGACGACACGGTTTGGCAGAGACGCAGTGGCGATTATTGTCTGACAGGGGAGCGATGATGCAAACTGCCTTTTGTTTTGGGGTCGACCTGCAGGAATGTGCAGAAAATCATCTGTTTGGCAGAAAATGAACGTTGGAGTGAAGATCCCAGTGGAAATGAGCCGACGTGTGTGTCAAAGAGAAAACACTGTTAATTAGACTTTTATTGCTTATTTCAGTTATTTCAGTCTTTCTGTGAAAGCAGGTTCAGACTCAGCTCAGAAAGTTGACCTGATCTGTGATTATCTCATCATTTTGAGTCTTTACAAAAGAAAAAGTAAAAACAAATGAACTGAAACTTTCTGATGTGAGCTGCTAACGTTCGCGAGAACAAATAACTAATACAGCTAAAATAAAAATGTCTCATTAACTGAACATTCACAGCATCTGTACTGAGGATATTTGTCTTTGCAGAGATTCAGATTAGACAAGAGAAACCTGCTTTTACTTCTGTCTGAAGATTTAAATGAACCTCAGTTTCACATTTGTGTAATTTAACATTGAAGATATTTATTTACTAAAAACATATTGAACTTTAAAGAGTTAAATGTTCACTGTAACATAAAGATCATCACATCTTCATCCTCCGAACACCATAGAAATATCTGTTGCCATGGTAACGGGACTTTCCTCACACTCGGTTATTTTTCTAAAATGTTGTCGCACTTTTGCTTTTTTTTCTGACAAACCTCTGGGCCACCGTACAACATGAACATGTCGCAGCATTCATTTAAACAGAATCAGCAGATCAGAAATGTGAAGACGACGCAGAGCTGAAGGTTTGTTTGTGATAAACAGAATAAAGACATTTCTTCTCCTCTTTGATTAAAGCTCACAGAGGAAGAATAAGATAAAATAACTAAACTACTAAACTTCATCTTTATCAGACTGCTGAAGTTTTAACCTGGAAGAAGAACAGCAGTAATAAAACCTGAACAAAGCTTTGCTGAATAACACATAGACAAATGAATCAATCGAAATGTAAAATAGATAATTATAAATCAAATTAAGTCTTCATTCATGTCCAGGTTAGGTCAGAGAGTTTTGACTCAGTTGGTTAATGACATGTTGCTGATGATGAATCAGTTAATATTACTAAGACTGAGGTCATTCAATAAAAAAGACTTGCTGAACAACAATGTGTTCACAGCGTCTTCTCACAGTGTATTTATTAACTAAATATTTTCTGGATAATAAGATTTCCTCTAATCTACAAATAATTCCAATAAAATCCTGAGGCAGGTTTTAATATGATAATATTATTACATAAACTATTATAATTATATGTCTATTACACATCTACAGTTATGTTTTTGTATTAGAAGTGATTTAAATTCATCACACAGCTCATGTACAGTAATTTGTGTGGTTATAATGATGGTTGACAGTATTACACATTTGTTTAAACGTGTCGGAGACTCTTTATGATGTTCGTGTTTACAGGACTTCGTCTCTTATAAAGCTTCACTGTGAGGCGGCCATGTTGGCACAGCGTCAGACCTCCACAGGAAACCCCCGTTAACAAATATGGCCGCTGATCCGTATTTATTTTTCCAGTTGAAACTAAAGTGCCGCTCTGCCACATTTTTTACAGCTGGAAGTCAGAGTTTCCTGCTTTCTTACATTTCTGGAAGGCAGCTTCAGATATTTAATGTGTGTGAGTGTGTTGGCAGGAGGAGGTAATGGAGGAGTGTTGAGAACAGCGGTGGCATGTCCACTCAGGCTGGTCTGCAGCCAGACGCTGCCAGCTCAATCTCTCTGGATTTCCCATTAAGATCGCCCACCGAGATCCAGAGAAAATCTCTGAATAACCTTCAGCTGCTGACAGACGCTGACACGCCCCCTCGTTCACTGCGACGTCCAGCCCGGGTTATTATCTCGTCATCTGAAAACACGAGTCATTACGACGTGAGGAGGGAAATGAGGACTTAAAGCCGAGAGGAAAGAAAAACATTCAGGACATTCCCCTTCGTATGGAAGATCATTTGTGCCAAGAAAAGAAAAAAACTGATGAAAAGTTCTGCACTAGGAAAGTAAATAAAACTTAGAGATGACGTCTTTTTAAAATTCATGTTTCTGAGCATACTGGAGGTCTGACAGTCACCATGTTTTTTTCACAGTAATCAGTTAAATCACCAGCTTCAGTTATTGTTTGAACAAAAGTTTATAAAAGAAAACTGCACATTTTCTGTGGTTTGAAAGTGAAACCTTTTTTTAAAGGGTGAACAGTTTTTATAAAAAGGACAAAAAAAGATGAAGCAGAAGAGGATTTTAATGCAGGTTGTCGTTTTTTATGCTAGCAGCTAACGTAGCAGCTCATTAAGAAACTTTGTTCATTGTGATGTGACTCCCTCTCTTCGCTGCCCGTCCTTTAAATTACTTTCGATTTTATAACATAAATGATTCCAGTCACTTTTCTTCCATGAGCTTCCATACTTCCCTTTGGACTCCAGATTTTTGGAAATTGTTGTAATTTCTTCCTAATCCTGCTGTAATAACAGGAAGCAGAGAGCGCGGCGGTCTGTGGGTGGCTGGGTGGGATTATCGTCGCGTGGACGGCCAAACGGAGAGGAAATGGAGCGGATGCCAGCTCGAGCACCTTCCTCCTCCTCCTCCTCCTCCTCCTGTTTCATCCTGACAGAGTGCACAGAGAGCTTCACAACCCTCACATGATTTACAGCCCGAGCTGCAGAGTTCACCGTGGATTCCAGCCAGCGACAAGCCCCCTTTTAACACCAGCTTTGTATTCTAATGACCCCCTAAACTGCACACCAATCCATTTTCTGTCCATTAGCAGCAGCGCCGCTACCGCCGCTGCAGCTAATATTCTTTAATTCACTCCACAAAGGAGGAGATTGTCCAGGGCCTCGCTGCACTTAATGCCTGCAATTACATCAGGTTACACATCCTAAAGTGACCCCCGGGGACCCGAGAGAGAACTCCCCAACACCACCAACACCGCCCTCCTAATCTACTCTCAGCCCGCCCAAACACCTGATAGCTGCTCCTCGCTATGCTCCTCCTGCCGCCGTCTCTGCGCTCCGCCGTCGCTCCGTTTCATTAAGAAATAAAACATGCTGGAATGTGACTGGACCAAAAAAACCTGCAGTCAATTAGAGCCGGCACAATCCAGGGTTTGTCCCGAGGAAGGACAGAAAAAGGCAAAGAGTGTTGTTTTATGGCACTTATTTATTGCCTTATAACTCAGAAATCAAATTAGTTAATACTGAGGAGGCCGTGATTGATTTCCCTTCACGGGGTCGAGTTGATACGAGCTGTGAGCCGGGGCCAAAGAAAACAAGAACCCAGTCCGGACCCCGTCCTGAAGAGGCTCTCAATAAAGAGGAGGAGGGAGGAGGAGAGGAGGAGGAGGAGAGGAGGAGAGGAGGAGAGAGGAGGGAGAGAGGAGAGAGGAGGAGGGTGGAGGAGGTGAGGAGGAGAGAGAGATGTGAGATGGAGGAGGAGGAGGTGTGATGGAAGAGGAGTAGGAGGAGGTGTGATGGAGAGGAGAGGAGGAGGAGGATGTGATGGAATAGGAGGAGGAGGTGTGTAGGAGGAGGTGTGATGGAGGAGGAGAGAGGAGGAAGAGGTGTGATGGAAGAGGAGGAGGAGGAGGAGGAGGAGGTAGGAGGAGGAGGAGGAGGAGGAGGTGGAGGAGGAGGAGGAGGAGGAGGAGGAGGAGGAGGAGAGGAGGAGGAGGTGAGGATGGAGGAGGAGGAGGTGGAGGAGTGATGGAGGAGGAGGAGGAGGAGGAGGAGGAGGAGGAGGTAGGAGGATGGAGAGGAGGAGGTGTGATGGAGGAGGAGGAGTTCATTACAGGTGTTAAATGTCCTCAGAGGATCTTGGAGGTCTACGGAGCTCCAGCAGTCCCCCTTCATGGCCCCGGTCTTAGGTCCGGGTCAGGAGCCTTTATGGAGGAGACGTCCTCCTGAGGGGCTGCTCATAGGCCCCGCCCCCCTGCCTGCAGTGAGCCAATCAGAAGAGGAGAATCAAACGGTCATAAATACTGAGGTCAGCAGAGACAGCAGATCTCAGATCAGCTGGAGCTACAACAGGAAGTGACTGATGGTTATTGATAACTATTGATAACATGTGACAGTGCTCCTATCATGCACAGTTTATTCATTATATATATATATATATATATATATATATATATATATATATATATCTATCTATCTATCTATCTATATCTATCTATCTATCTATATCATTATTTAACAGGTGCTAACTGATCTATTCATACAGATCATCGTCTTCATCATATTTGTTTACTTTTTAAAAATATCTTTAACAAATGATTAACTAACAATTACTAACTAATTAACTAATTACTGTAATTATATATAATAAATAAACAAACATTTCCTTATATTATAGGATATGTAATATTTCTGTCACTGATCTGTTTGTTTGTGCTTCATGTTGCTGCTCTCTCGTCCATCTCTGCTTCATAAAGTTTAAAAACAAATAAACTTTGTGAATTCAGTCACGTTGTTGTTCAGTCACACATCAAGGTGCTGCCGGTGTTCCAGCTTTTACATAACGCACTAAAATGCATCCCATCATGCACCTCTGGGGAGGTGAATCTCTGCAGTCGTGAGTTTGTGCTGATCAGACTCGTCTGGTCAAACTAAACGTGCTGCAGCTTCACAGAAACACAAGGTGGATTATTTTCAATCAATCGACAGCACGCAGAGGCGGCCATCTTTGTTTGACACAAACGTGTTCAGAAATACTCTGAGTGGGCCGGCCTTCTCGTCCAACACCTTCCCCTCCTGCGCTGAGCAGATCCTGCAGCCCCCTCAGTCCTGACAGATGTTAGAAACATTATGAAACACGTCCAACAATAAAAAAGAGCCCGTGTAAGTTTTCCAAGAGTGCAAACAAAAGAATGTTTTAATGGTGCTGCTTTAAGAGGAAAAATGTTGGACTGCTGGAGAAATTCAATTACAGCGTGATTGAGTGTTGACATTTCTGAGGCCGTAAGACAGGAAATTCATTAAAAGCAGCAGAGCAGCCTGGGAGGGAAACTCCAGCGGCTGTAAAAGAATCCGCCGGTCCGAGGTGATTATGGAACGGATCGCTGCTCGGGTCAGCCCGCCGCTCTCCGCTCAGCCAATCCTGGATATTTAGAGGCCACAACCACCGCGCTCGCTGTATTGATTGAAAATAATCCACCTGGGACTCGGACTCACATCTGTACAGGCGAGGGAGGCGGAGGGTGGAGGAGGAATAATGCGAGGCATTGATTCTGACACGCATGGTATTGTAATAAGCTAATCTGGGAAAGAAACAGTCATGAAAAGCTGCAGAACAAGACGGCCATTTGTAAGCAATTTATGACGGCGTCTAATCATTATGGCGAGGTTAGGTCAACATTCGCAGGACGGCCGGAGAGCTCGGCTTCACTCTCTCCTCTCTCGGATCAGGTTTCAGCAGGTTTGACTCCAACAAACTGGATCTTTGACGTTTACGGGCTGCAGGTTTATCAGGATTCTTCTTCTTTCTGATGAAATGCTTTATTCGAAGAGCTCGTATCTCCAAAATGTCAGATGTAATGTTTTCAGTTATTCAGTCTGACAGGAGGGACGGGAAATAATTAGTGTGTCTCACAGAAAAGAAAACACACAAGCTGAATCTGAACAAGGGTGGCTTTCATTTTCCTGTCACAGTTTCAAGTTGATTCACCAAAAGACGACTGATCATCCGACTGCAGATGTCAGGAGCTCACATCACGATTTAAAATCATCTGTGTCTCAGCATTTAGTGACGGGGAGCCTTTGCCCTGCAGTTTGCCTCTCAGGCAACAGTCAGGCTGGAGGAGGTTGTGTGTATGCAGCCCGCACACATTACTGAGGGTTGAAAGTGTCCCACTTCAACCATTCATCCCTCACTCATAAATATCCTTTCAAAATAAATGTCCCACACTCGGCTCTGAGTCCTCTGGTTTCTACAGCCGGCCTGAGAAGAGATTTGTTTTCTGTTCAGAGGTTGAATCTTAAGCTTTCACTGCTGATGAATAAATGGGTAAAAAGGAAAAAATCACTGACTGCAGTGTTTCTCACGACTTTTAATTATGAAAACAAAATGACGTATGAATTGTTTTTTCACTAAACATCAGTCCTCTCAGGTAAAGTAAAGCACTTTTGGTGTTTTCTTTTTACTTTCACAGCGAGAAAACTCTCAACCAAAGAGAAAAAAAGGAGCCGAAGTCAGAAGACAAAGAATCGCACATCGACTCTGTGTGTACAAAAAAACTGATGTCTCAACTCACACAGCGAATCTTTAATGTCTTTCACGTGTAGTCCATTTATTATAAATCATGTAAATGTTACACTACTGAACATTTTCCAAAACATATCGCAGTTCTGACGTCATTTCTGTTCATCTCTGCAGGCTGACATCAGACGCTTCATCTCCTTCATCCAGATGTGAAAACAAAAAGCGACGATGTTAAAGTTTCAGTGAAGAACAAGAAACAGCACCGACACCAGGAACACTGAGAGGAAGAAAATATCTGAAAATATCAGAACAACAGAGCTGAGCTGGTTCACAACAACTGTCCATTTAATAAAACATCTGTATTAAAACACCGGACCATCAGTCAGCATGGTCACTCATTATTTAGAGAGTGTTTCCAAAAAAAGCTGAACCTCATCTCGAAAAAGAATGAAAGAAAAATAAAATATGTGATTTTGTCAGCATTTAGTTTCTGTTCCTTCTGGTTGTTTTACCTCAATAATCAGTTTAATAACATAAATGTGTGTGAGAAGAATAAATTCAGAGTAAAATCAGACGGCTTCATCGTCTCGACGCTGCAGCTTCCAGTTTTCCTGACAGGACGCTCCGTCCTCCCGTCCGAGTGTTAACTGCTCCCTGGATGGGGGAGGACGACATCTGCGGCGTCCGGCGCTCACAGATCTGTCCATAAAGACTTTAACGTCCTCGACCGCAACCGCCGCCAGGCTGTTAACTTGTTTATAAATCGTCATCCTTCATTTCCTTCACTAACGGCACTCTGAGGGCCTGTTTGAGGCAACCGGCGACCCGAGCGGCAGCAGGTACGAGACCACGGCCGGAGTAGGAAAAAACTTCTCTGAGTTTCTGAGACTGAATATTTAATCTTCATCTGTGTGATGTCAGAGTTTCTCTTTACTGCTCAGCTCTGATTAAAAGAGCCAGAATGAAAAGCTGAAGATTAAAAACTACTTTGAGTTCTGAGCTGAAGTCCACAATTAATCTGAGCTGTTCAGATTTTTCACACTTTGGTAAAAACTTGAGGAGTTTGATGTATCAGCTTTCAGAGCATTAAAACTGTGTGTGTGTGTGTGTGTTGTTTTCTGGCTGCATTGCAGGTGTTTAACTGTTAACACTCGAGTTTTCATAAACCCTCAGAGTCCTGCAGCCATCTCCAGGTGATTAAAAACAGGCCTATTTCTAAATAAATTATGCTTTCTCTCTCTCAGTCTTGATACCTTCCAGCTCAGAGAGGTCAGACTCCCAGCCTGCATTCACTCACAACTTTGAGGCAAAATAACAAAAAAGTGAAGAAGCAGGGAGTAAAAAAATCCTCAACAAAGTGTAAATAACATTTTCTACCTGAGAGCGCTTTCACTGGGGTTAAAACAAATCCCTGAAAACAGGAGCATCCCGGGGTAATGAAGCAGCTCATGAATATTCTGTGTGGGGCTTCGCAACAAGTCCACTTTTTCTTATTTTCTAATTGACGGAAAGTTCAGACAATTATTTATTTATCGCTGCTATTCCTCGGCGTTCCCTCGGAGGCTGAGGAAAAATAAGAGCGGGGTGTGTTGTGAGAGGAGGAGCCGGGCGGCCGACAAACCCTAAGACCTTGTAAAGATCGCTCCTAACAGATTTTCTACCGAGGATTTGTGAACTCCATCTCGCCTAATCACAATGGAGCCTATTAGTGCTTGACATTTTTATCCGGCAGCCAAAGACTTCACATCTCGGCTGCGGCGGGGGCTAACGGTAGCGGACAGCTCGGTGCGGCAGCCGGGGGGCCGGGGGCCGACCGGCTCTCCTCCTGGGCCCACCTGCAATCCAATACCTGAGCCCCAGCGCCCCTGGACGCATTGATTTCTTGTCAGCCGCAGAAGTTTTCAGCCCGGGTTGAGGGCGAGGATGGGGGGGAGGAGGGGCGAGGGAGCGCAGGGATAAGGGGTGAGAGAAATCTTAATTAAGAGAGGGGGATTTACTTGACCTGGCTGCAGCTTCTTTGGGGATCCGGTCAATGAATCATACGAAGGAGGGAGAAGAAGAAGAAGAGCGGCGTGTTTTCTGCTGAAGCTGGAGATTAAAAAGAGTGACAGGCCGAACGCGCCGCCATGTCGAGCCTTTTCTCTCCTGTCGATTTCTCTCTGTCTTTACGAGGGGTGAAGGTGGGGCCTCGGGCAGATTTGCACTGTTGAACTCATTACAGAGTATTACCCACTAAGAAAACACTTCGCCGCTCTAATTGCCCAATTTAGGACTGCAGGTGGTCGCAGCAGCCGGCAGTCACTCACACCTTTTTACTGTTTCTCTCGGCTCTCGCCTTGCCGCCAACCTGAGCGCTCTAATAACAAACACATGATGGCGTTCAGCTTTCAGCTGGAAGTGATCCGTCACAGCTGACTGAAAGGCTCATTCAGCTCTTTCTATTTTAAATATGATAAAAACAAACATCAGTTCCTGCAGATACAGTAAATGATCAGTTCGCAGTGACTGGGCCCATCAGTGACCCCCTGCAGGAGTCAAATACCACTTAAATGAGTCTCTTACCTCCACCCGCTGCAGAAACCATCTGAACGCCTCGGGCAGGATCACTCGCTCTCTTTGGCCTTTACCTGTTTTCACACCGGGTCCCTGCGGGCCACCGTACTCTCTCTCTGCTCAACCTTGAACAAAGAAACTGAAGCTTTAGGTTTAAGAAGTGGGACGTGAACAGCTGTGTTAGAGAGAGCTGCACAGCTCGCTGCGCATCAGGCCTGAATAATTCACTTATTTAATAAAGTACACGTCCACCTCATCAGAAAACACACAGAGAGCTGCTGAACGTCGGGAACATGCTGTCTGCTGGAACAGACAACAGATTAGAAATAACAACAGAGATAAAAAACAAAACAAAACGTCCTGTTAAATGGCTTTTAATGTGGAAAAACATCCGGAAGTGCTTATCAGGAGCGGAGTGCTGATGAATCAGAGCTGTGAAGGTGGAAATGCTGAATCGACCAGGTGAGCGGCTGCATACGTTACAGCATGTTTTATAAGAGAGCTCACAGGAAGTTTGAATCTGCAGCACACATCAACACAAACATGTAAAAAGCTCCTGCAGGAAGATTTAAACCTGATGAATCAGACGATTAATCAGGTGTCGTGACCTGAAGACTGTAAAAGACGATGTCTGAGAGTCATTTGTGAAAAGAGGAAAATCTGAATCTTCTGTGAAGAAGAAAGAAGAATTGTTCCTGCGATCGGCCTGATGGGAGCACGTAGACGGGATTAAAGGCAGCGGAGGGTCGAGGTCATCCTGGATTCACTTGGTTCGTGGTATCAGAGACCAGGACTAGAGTCGGGCCAGGTCCACATGAATGACTGCTCTGTGTTCAACAGTCCGTTCAGGTCCACTGCTGCTTGGATGTGGTCTAATGATCCTCGGGTCACTTTAGGATCAGTGAGGGCTGTAGTGGTGGTATTTTAAAGAAATGTTTCCACCCTCCGTCACACAGATGTCAGTGTGTGAGCCTGGAAACCGCACACCACCAGAGACACAATTAGCTTGTTGAGCTAAAGCGCCGCTCTGCCCACAGCTCAGGCCTTTAATCCAGTGGGGCCATGATGTCACTTCCTGCTGGAGGAGGTGTGTTTGGACTGCAGACAGGAACAGGAAGTTTGGCCTGCAGTCAGAAAGACGAGCATTTTAACTGAGACACACGGCGAGAAAAGAAAACACGGAAACGTTTCTGCCGGTGTGACGATGTGAGGAAGGTCACAGCCTCCTCATGTGTTCACGTTTCATGTTCCTCCAAACACACACACATTATCTTCAGGTCGATTTCTGCCTCCCATGATTTTCCCATGATCCCATGATGTGTAGAAACGTGGACGTCGCTGTCCGTTGGTGTGTGTGAAATAAATAACAGGCTGATGGTAAAAAAGACAACAAACGTGTTAGTTTCTTCGTTGTCCCAGAATAAATATTTTCTTTCTTTTTATTGGTGGATTATTTCTGCATTCATGCCTCCTCTAGGAAAATAAAGCCTGGGTGTAATTTAAACTCTGGCGTCCATGATTCAGAGGAAACGCTGCGACGTCTGACTCAGAACGCGGAGACCAAAATAAATGAAGACGTCTCCAGGCGAAGCTCAGCCAGTTCAGTCGTCACAGTAAATCCTGAAGGTGTGTCGACAGGTGAGGCCACTGTTTATCGGTGGGCGGATGGACGGACGGACCGTCGTGGACACTGAAACCTGAGCCTCGCTGCTGAGAGGAGGGAGGAGTTATTACACGCATGAGCGGCGTGTTGGGACATAAATCCACGCAGGGTCAGGTGGACGATGAAAGGCCGCCAGTCGCTGTCGACGTGGATTTACAGCCGCTCACCGCGACGCTTCTTCCATGTAGTCAGAGCGCTACAGTAAGAGAGCGCCGCAGGATTTATGAAAGGAAATAGCTGCACACTGCTTCTTCTGTTTTATTATATTTTCCAGGGGAAAGTGTCACGTTCCAGCACTTGGTGGGAACTGGACACAGGAAGCAGGACAGGGAGCCGATGACAACATCTGGATGTGATTTCAGAGAAATATGAAAAGATGTCAGAGAGCCACAAACAAAGATTTTACTTCACTTCAGACCAATAAATAAATCTGCAGCAGAGGGTCACAACCTCTCATTACACTACTTTTACTCACTACAGTATATATATTATACTTTTACACATTCCAGGTACTTGTACTTGATATTTCTGTTTTTCTGTGTGAATTTTTATTTCATAACTTCAATTACTTTGCAGAGTCAGATTATTAATACAAAATAAAAGAAGTATTATTACAGAAGAAACAAGCAGCTGTATGTTAACTTAAACCAGCTGCAGCATTAAAGTCATGAACACATTAATGATAGATAATTATAATCTAATAATATTCTGCATAATGAGCATTTTCATTGGTCCAGTGGTTCCCAACCTGAGGGTCAGGGCCCTTTGAAGGCCCAGCAGAGAAATCTGAGGGGACAGATGATTAATAGGAAAGGAAAAGAGAGACAAGGTTAAAAAAACATGATTTTACTGTTTATTTTACTGCAGCAGAAAAGAAAACTTTAGTGTAATTGAATTAGATAAATAACTTGTGATGTATGTTGAACTTAAAGGGGGAGAAATCATAAATTTGTGCATCCAGAACAACAATCAGTAGAAAATATTGGATCAATTAGTCATTTGTTTCTCTAAAACGTAGAAATCAGTCTCTTTAAAATGCTAATTTGCACACTCAATAGACTTAATTTGTTCCCTCATTTTCCTTCAAATGAAATATTCAGGCCTGTGAACGACTGAAAACACTAAATATTTGTAAGGTTCCTGCTCTAAAAAAATATAATAATTAAGCATGAAAGTCATTAAAAAGCCATTTTGATGTAATGGTAATCACATGAACCTGCTCAGTTTCTGCTCAACAGTTTAATTTGCTTTTGGAAACATAATTAGTAAAAACCTTTGCCGCCCTCCTTTGTCTCCACTCGCCTGGAGAGGAGAAGCTGAAATGAAAATACGAGCAGCTGATAGAGGTTAACAGGTTTCACTGAGCTGTTGTCGGCTTTCCTGCCCGTGTTTCATCATTGCGTTCGCGCTGTAGCTTTAATATCGACTGTCACTGGGGAGCGACACGAATATGTACCATCATCGTCTGAGGCGATGAAGAAATGAAGAACACAATCACATCAAAAGAAAACAAAGTGCTGCTCACTTTAAAGAAAAAAACTGACACTTTACAGCAAAAACAGTCGCGTTCATTTCCATATTGGATGTTGTTGAACCTTCGTTTGGGGCCCCGGAGGTGCTCGGTCCCCGGAGGATCGCTGCACGGCGGAGGGAGGGAAAAGAAAGGAGCCCATCGCCTCTTTGTTCAGCATCTGAGAGCTTTCTGTTTTCTAAAAATACAGCGTGATGGGAGAAAGCACGTTTCAGAGTCCGAGGTTCCCTGAAGGCATCGCTGAGTGTTTTCTCTGCCCGATACGAACAACGAGCGAATATTTCCAATATGAGACGCTCAAACATTTACATTTTAATACACACACATAATACAACATTTACTGTTAAGTACTAGGTGCATTAGTACTTTACACAGGTGCTATTATTACAGTACACACAGGTACTTTATTATTACAGTACTTTATTATTTTACACACAGGTACTTTATTACTTATTATTACAGTACACACAAGTACTTTATTATTACAGTACACACAAGTACTTTATTATTACAGTTTTACATTACACACAGGTACTTTATTATTACAGTACACACAAGTACTTTTTTACTACACACAGTACACACAAGTACTTTATTATTACAGTACACACAAGTACTTTATTTTTACAGTACACACAGGTACTTTATTATTACAGTACACACAAGTACTTTATTATTACAGTACACACAAGTACTTTATTTTTACAGTACACACAGGTACTTTATTATTACAGTACACACAAGTACTTTATTTTTACAGTACACACAGGTACCAGGTACTTGAACAGTGAAGTACACGCACATACTGCTGTCTGAACATGGCGTACTCCTGTTGAGGGTTTTTGGGGGTCCTCGGGGACTAACAGGGTTTCAGGGGTCCTGGGGGGGTTTCTGGGCCATGAAGGGTCCTCGGTGTGCCTGACAGGGTTTCAGGTGTCCTCAGGTGGGCTCCGAGGGCCCCTAGACAGGCTCTGGGGGCCCTCGAGGAAAAACTGCTGCTTCAGTGTCTTCGGTCCAAAACTAAATAAGAAAAGAAACTCCAGCAGAGGATCATTTTATTCTCTGGACTCAGACTGGATCCTCTCTGCAGGGTCTCCTGTTCCTGGTTCTACATTAAATCCAGATTACACCTCCGAGACCCCTGAGAACGTTTCCAAAACAATAAAAGAAAAGACGCCTCTTTCTGGATGTTTGTCTTTAAAAAACTCTCAAAGTGCTGTCAGACAGAAAACTCTCAGAGATGTCGATGAATCCCCCGAGGATCCACAGCCGAGAGGGGGGGCGACGAGACCCCCACCACAAGAACCACCACAGAGCGGCGGGGGGGAGGTTACATGACGGATCGACTCGGTCCAGGATCTGTGAGGGTTCGTAAGGATATGCAGCCTGAGGAGGAGAAAAAACAAGATTTTAAAGTTTGTGATGAAACCATGCAGAAACTGTGTGTGTGTGTGAGAGTGTGTGTGTGTGTGTGTGAGTGTGTGTGTGTGTGTGTGTGTTTGTCAGGGGACGTGGCCTTACATTAACCTCGCTCGCTGTGGAGGTTCAGGAGGATGAAGAAGAAGAAGAGGAGGGTCGCTCCACCTCCTCACTCCAGTGATGGAAAAAAGAGAATGAAAAAAAAAAAGAAAAGAAAAGAAAAAACCGGAGTGTGAATAAAGGTCAGCCGTCACACACACACACACACACACACTCCTGAGAGGATGACTGTGTGTATGTGAGTTGAAAAATGAATTTGTGCATCAGAAGCAGCGGCTGCAGTGAAACCTGCAAACAGGAATAAATAACTGAACATAAAGTGATCGTGTTTTAAATTAAACTATAAATGTGTTTAAAGTATAAAAGTCACAACAGCATGATGAAAAATGAAAAGTGAAACAGTTTAAGGAGCATTAAAATGTTTTTAGGAGTGTTTGTTGTCTTTGTGAGGTGAGGGGCCCTTCAGGAGGCTCTGTGGGGCCCAAAGTGGATTAAAGGGTCAATGAAAACCTTCTCTTCTTCATTCCTTCTTCATTTCAGGGTCCTGCAGGAGGTTACAGCGTCACTGAGGATCTGTTCGACGATTCAGACCTTCTCAATGAGGTTTTAGGGTCTTTGAGGACGTTTTCAAGGGTGTTCAAGGATCCTGAAAGAGGGCCCACCGAGGGCCCTTCAAGGCTTCCTTTAGGACATTTCAGGGGTCCTGTAGGATCCTGGGGGACATTCTGGGGGCCCCAAATGCTTTGAAGACTGATGTCAAACATGAACAAAACAACTTTCTTCAAACATCACACGAACAACAGTTCGACTCTTCAGACAAACGGACAATAAAAAAGAATAAATCAGTGAATAAAATGAGGCTGCAGCTCGCTTTCTCTGCTCAGGTGAAATATTAAACATTTTAAAAACATGACGTTTCAGTGAATTGTCACCGAAAAAAAAAACAAAACAACGCAGCACAGATTAGATTTCTGGCCGCCCTCACTCAGCTGTGCTGCTGATTTGAATTTATTGAAAGCTTTGTAATAATCCATAAGTCACAGCAGCCGTCGGTAATCATGTCCCGTCTAAGTGGTTTACATGCCGGCTTCATTATTATATCCTATTATTGGAGCACAGTGAGGCAGCACAGACAATTATCCTGAAAACATGCAGCCGCTTCAATATCTCAGCTCTAATAATAGACACATTAACTGAGCTCCAAACAAACTCTGAATCCTATTAAGACTCTTATTACTGCCGCACTAATTATTTCCTCTCTGCCCCGACACTTGTCTTACAGGCTCTCACCTCCTCCTGTGAAAACCACCAGCTTATTCCTCATTTTCTTTGTTCCACACGCTCACGTTTCTGTCAAATACCAACAATAAGAACTGTGTTTATTCACATATTCTCTGACCTTTTACTCATCTGCTAATTGAAATGATTGAAATGATTTTTTGTCGTGTTTTTACTAAATTCCACATTTTTCATTTATTTAGAAAACTGCAGCAGAAATGTGAATTCATCTGAGGAGGTTTATTCCCATTGACATCAAGTCTTTATTCAAACTGCTCAGATCTTTTCTGTAAAGGCTCGAGAGAGTCAGAAAATTATACGTATAAAAATATAAACATCTATATTCACTACATACACTTCTGTAGCGGTCCAGTGAGTTTTACCTCCACATCAAAAGAGAATAATTGAAGGCGACATAACACAAAAGGAGAGAAGCCAAGTCCAGTCTAACATTAAAGTCTGGATGTAAACATGCATTCATGTGACGAAGAACAGAGTCTGTTTGAGACCATGAGACCAGGACCAGACCAAGAGACCAGGACCAGACCAGGTGTGAGGAGCAGGGACAGATGGACAGGTGAAGGATGGTTGAGCACATCGTGGTTGGAGGGTTAATCTGAGGGGTCACCAGATGATTTATAGGAGAGAAAAGAGGACAAAACTGAGCTCTGATACGTAAATTTAAACTCATATTTGTCTGTTGTCTAATCAAGTCGTTTCTGATGGTTTCTAAAGAAACAAACTGACTGCACAGATCGTTCAACTGTCTTTTTTCAAAAACAGTAAATTTGCTCTTTGACATAAAAAATAAAACAGCTGTTTTCTTCACTACAGGCCTAAACCAAAAATAACAGCTCACACACAGCTAAAGGCTCCATTTACGTCAATAATCAGATTTTTTTCTTCTTGTTCGGATGATTTTTATTCAATCTTTTGTCATTGATGAGGGAACAATCAGCGCAGATGAGCCGCCGTCACTTTGTTCATTAGAAATCTTGTGATGTCCAAGTCTCTCGTCCAGCTCAGTCAAAGCCTCGCTCGGCTCTGAGCGTCAGCTCTGAGGCTCGCCGCTTCTCCACATCCTGGCAGCGTCTGAAACCACACAGGGAAACATGTCAGGAAACATGTCATGAGAAAACTGTAAACTGGATCAGGGAGCAGACGGGAGGCTCGCCACATGAAATGATTCCTGGGAAAAATCTGGCAGATATTCCTCTCAGTATTTCTGATCCTGCAGCCAAATGAGCGTTCAAGTCAGAAAACTGGCAGAAAATCTTCTTCTGGTGACCAAACAGGGTCAAACAGGAAGTGACTGTGGACGGAGGAGGACTGTTTCTGCTCGTTACAGAAGAAAAACTCAAACATCTTTACATCCTGGTTTCACACGTTCTGCTGTGAAACTTTCACTGGTCTCCTCTGAAGCTGCCGCTCACACCTTCACTCTGCTGAGTTCATCACATAAAGAGCCTGAATGAAATGAATAATTCAAGAACAGATGTCAGGTTTTTTTTCATATCTTCTACGTTACATTTAATTTTATATTCTGGTTTATTGATTTACAGACGTTGGAGCTTCATCAGATTTACACAGCAGGTGAGTGAACGGCCTCTTTAACCAATCAGGAGGAGCCACAGATGCCCCGTGCTCTCTAGTGGGCTCCTCATTGGCTGATTGATAATGACATCATCATGGGTGGTGTTTATAAAGGCTGAGATCAATATAATGACATCACATGAAAATATCAGCTCCATTTTATTTGAATAAACACAAATAAAAACCCAGTTAACCAGTTAAATAAATAAACTGGACTAAAGCTGCTGTCGGCCTCGTTGGTGTTGGACGTTTGTTTTACTGAGACGGAGGAGTTTAACTACACGTTTCAAGTATTCACATTTCAGCCAATTAAATGCTGAAGGTGGAGATAAAAACAGAAATATTCATATCCATAAATAACTTTAACAAAAAAACTGAATCCAAACTGGACGAGTGTTTTAAAGACGTTTGTCTCTGAGGGACAGACGTCTCTCTGAAGAAGTGTTTAACTGAGTTAATGTGTAAAGTTATTGATCGGTGGGGGTGTTTGTCCGGAGCCGATCAGTCTGTCCGCAGCTCATTAACATGCAGGACCGATCGCAGCCGGACGCTCTGATTGGACATCTGTCAATAGAGGAATTAACGTGTTGGACAGGCCTCCCCTGGACAGAGGTTAGACAATCCTGCGGAGGACGCCCCCCCCCCCACCATCACACTGAGAGATTGACAGCAGGATTAGAGACGGAGCTCTGCCCCCCCTCCCACAGGTCCCTGAGAAAAACGCTCAGTTTAAGATTGACAGGTGAGACAAACAGAAACATTCTGATGCTGAACGACATTTTCTTCTTCTCCTGTCGCAGCGTCAGACCTCATTTAGTTCGGCCGGACGTCTTCTGTCCTGGGACGTCAGCGAGGAAAATTTGACTTCATCAGATCGTCTTTTTTCAGACGGACCAAAGAACCAGAGGACGTTTACAGTCGCCAACACGAGGAAACGACAGCGTGAAGTCAAACGACAAAGTGAGAAAACGGAGGAGAGAGTTCAGTTTGTCTGCTGACCTGCAGGACATGAAAGAAGCCAGATCAGATCCTCAGTTTTAACCAGATCCTGAGAGAAGAAAAAGGAATAAAGGGGGGTCTGTTAGCTCCCCCTCCCACCATCAGACCGTCCAGGAGCCGCAGAGAGAAACCTCCAACACAACCTGAGACCGAGAGCAGAAACCTGGACCTGGAGCATGAAACTGGTTTAAGGTCGGTCTCTGAAACGTGCGTGTGGTTCTGATGTCCGGGATGCTTTCCAGACACACTCACACACCACAGAGTCCTGATCCAGAGTCCTGATCCAGAGACCTGATATGGCGTCCTGATCCAGAGACCTGATCTAGAGTCCTGATCAGCTGTCAGGAACAGATCCACGGTCTGATGGTTGAAGCGACGATGAGCTCGACTGTCAGATATCAAAGCATCTGATTACGTTAAAGAGAGAAAATCTCTTCAGACGCAGTGAAACTGTTTGAACTCACCAATAAAAAATGAAAGAAAGAGGTCAACTCCTGTTTTCCCTTTAAATATTCACACTGATGATTGAGTGCTGAGACACACACACACACTTTTTACACACACACACACACACACACACACACACACACACACTTAAAACACACACGTTTAAAATTCAACCGAGTCGACCATTTAGATTCAGGTCATTAGTTGCATCTCAATATGTGGGCCAACATTTATTAAGATTTTTTGACGGCTCTACAACTGAATAATTCATTTTTTGTTGGGGGCACATTATTTATTTATTAATCAGTCTTAAATTTGCACTCAGATCAGATTATCCGGCTGTTTTGCACCTTTCCTGCGTTTGGCTTCTCCATCTGTCAGAGAGGATTTCAGGTCTGAGCGGCAGCATCGACATCAGCTGCTCATTATTTGTTCCATTGATTTTTGCAAATGGTGTTTCCCCAAAATATTAGCCGGCCATTAAACAGCATGAATTATAGATGGAGGACGAGCTGCTTGGAAACAAAAAGCGGGACGTCCTCGCCGCTCCCAGTTTGGTCGTCCAGCTCCAGAAAATAAAAAGTATTTTGAGTATTTTCGAACAATCGGGGAAAGTTTGCAGGAACTCCTCCAGTCCAAGTAAATCTGTTCAGACTGCTGCGAGCCAGGAAAAGCTGATTTTTAGCAGAAAAATTGGAGTGACCTCATCGCTGTAAGGAGCTGAAAGTCTTGCATCACGTTTCCAACAAACTCCAGAAAAAAGGCCTTTAGCAAAATCTCTGCATAATTTAGCAGAACGTAAAGTTTTTCTCCCGTTAATGTGTAAATACTCGCCCACTTCTGGTTCCTGGTAGGAGGCAGATAATGAGAACGATAAATAGAAATGAGCGAACTCCTAATGTGCTGCAGAATAAGTACGTTGAACAGAAATGTCCTGCAGTGTTTGAAGCTCCATGAATCTACAAAGAGAAACACGTCACTCATTTAAAACACTTTATATTACATGCGTCACTTTTGAACGTTTTTTGAACGATCAGTAAAGTTCTTACAGTTCATCCTGAGAGGAACATGAACATCTGAACATGTTTATCATGATCACAGTGAAGATTTAGCCTTTGTTTTCATGCTTTAACACTTTCACTGTTGAATATTTTTCAGTTGATTTTTAAATTTGGTTTTGTTTGTTTGATTTATTTTCTTCATCACTGGTTGGTCAGGATTAAACTTTCTTTTCCAGGCGGATCAGTGAGTCAAAGTTTGAGTTTAGTCTGAGAGGTGAAGATGTTCATCAGGACAGACTGAACATTTCTCTGCTCACAGAGCTGATAAAGTCTGAAGATCTAACAAACTACTTAAACTCGGCTTTCAGAAAGCAGAAACCTCTTCTTTATCTTTATCTTCTTTATATTATCTTTATCTTCTTTATATTTACATCTGTGTTCCCATCGTCTCTGCCAAACAGCTTCTATGTTCTGTTTGTTAGTTTTCTGTTGAAATGTGGACGTTGACGGTCAGCCAGAGAATAATTGATTCAGTTTGGTTCAGATCCAGTTTTTCTCTTTTCTTCTGAACATGGTGACATTTCGAGGTCTGTTTTCTCATGAACTCTGTGTTTGAATGACTTCTGTGATTGAAACTGTTTTCTGGAGAATAAAAACACTTTCTATTGTTAGAAACAGACGAACGTCCAGCCTTTCATGATTGGAGCTGTACATGCTCTGTGAGGACTGATCTGAAAATATATTTCATATTAAATGACCAGTTTTCATTTAAAGGTTCACTCCCTGATTTTATTAAAACGCCCAGTTTACTCTGAAGCCCAAATATCCTCCAGCTCTCGGTTAATGTTTCCAGCACAGTTCACAGCTGCATTTCGTGGGTTTCTTCCAAATATTATTACTTCCATCAAAATGATTTCACTGTCATAATATTTCATGTTGTTTATATTATTAAATTATGATAAAACGTCCCGCTCTGAGGATCTGCTCCAAGAAGAATTAAAGCTGTTCTGGAGGCTGCTGGTGGAGCAGCACCTCGCTAACAAACTGCATGCTGGGCTTTATTTTCACTTGTCACTCAGCTGGACCTGGTTCAGATGTTTTGTGAGGAGGAACCCTTCAGGAGGTTCTCGAGGTTCTTCAGGAGGTTCCTGAAGGTGTTTGTGTTTTATAACAAGGTTCAAGTGATTTTTAAGTGATTATTAGTTTTCTTTAAGAGGTTCTGAGTGTTGTCCAGGTCCTTCAGGTAGCTCTTCAGCTGGTTGTAGTTGTCATTAATGATTTTTTTTGGTTGTTGAGGACATTGATTATTTTAAGAGGTTTTGCTGGTCATGAAGGAGGTCAGTGATAAAATCATTAAAAATTATATTCGTCTCAGCAGGTTCTTTAGGAGGTTTTAGAGGTTCCTTAGGAGGTTCCTTTTGTCATTGAGGAACTGATTTTTAATTGATTTCCAGTTCTCTTTAAGTGGCTCTAGATTTCATTGAGGAGGTTCTGATGGTCACCAAGATGATTTTAGAGTTTCTTTAGAGGTTATGTTCACTGAGGACGTTGTGTAGGACCTCCATGTGGTTCTTTAGCTGGTTGTGTTTGTCCTTTAAGACGTTTTTTTATTAGTTGTTGTTGTTGTTGAGGATGTCTTAGTGGTTGTTTTATGATCTGGATTGAACTTTGTAGGTCATTGAAGATCTTCTACAAGTCTTTCAGAGTCTCTTTCGAGGTTCTTGTGGTTATTGAGGAGATTTTTGTGATTTCTGAAAAGGTTCTACTGATTTTAATTCATATGTGTTTTTCTTTAAGATGTTTTGGTGCTCCAGGACTTCCTCAGGGAGCTATGAGTGATTTTTCAGTGTTTTCTGTTTTCTATAAAAGGAGCTTCAGTTGTCTCGTTTTAATGAATCATGTAATAACACACATTATTCTGCACCCACTTAGCAGAGAGTTTATGATCAGATCATTTTACAGACTCTCACAGTGACGTCCAGTCCAAAGCAGTCTCCTGAAGAAACTGAATAAACTGATGAAGATTTTGGCTGTGGTGTGTGTGTGTGTGTGTGATGTTGACAGGAAGTTCTCAGGCAGAAGTTCACCAGTGGAAACCTCGACTCCCTCGAACTGAAACCACAAATGACTGTGTACGGCTCTGCCACTTCAAACGTTTTCGGGCGTCACTGCAGGGGCTCCTGAGGTCGCCGCCTCGGGGGCCTCGGCTCTGATGTGACCGGGCGCTGTGACATCAGTCTGTCCCCGACACCATCATCACCACAACAAACAGCAGCAGACTCTGCTGACCGAGCCGACACAAACAGATAAAAACCGGCAGCACCAAAATACTGTGAAACCATCAACACGCCTCAAACATCCAACCACAAACATCTGACACCACCACAGGCCAACAACAACAGGAGCACCATCAGCCAATCACGCGGCTCAGCAAACACGACAACAAGCGTCCACACATCATTGGATGAGTCCTCTCGTCTCTCACTGAATAAACCATGATGTTAGCGACACAGCTAATATGTTAGCTTCTTTCTGGCGTTCACGTTACGTTTGTAGGAGAGCAGAAACCAAACAGGCTGATGGTGACCAAAACACACTTTGATTACAGACAGACAGACATGCAGACAGACAGGTACATGAACTGGGTGCAAACAACACTGACAAACTGCCGAAGAGCAAAAGAAAAAGACCTGTATAAGTAATGTGTCTGATAGTGAAGTGGAGACAGGTGAACAGGTGATCAGGTAATCAGAGCGGAGCAGGAAATCAAACAGGTGGGAAACACAGAGGAAGTAAAGTGTCAGACATAAGAGGAACAAAACAAAACAGGAAATGTGCCGGTAACTAAACTGGGAACAGACAAAAACGAGACTGAAACAGGAAACGAGATAAAACAGATACAGAAAGACGAGCGAGACCAACGGGATTACAGACGCGACACAACAACTGATTAGCAGCGTTAATTGATTAATTTAAAGTTTTCAGTTTTAAACTCTGCTCTCATTTGTGAATTTGCTGCTGTTGGTGTTATTAGAGGCCACCAGAATCACAACCTCACAAAAACTCTCAACACAGCTTCAGTACTGTTTAATGCTGCAGGATTAATAATTTTATTCTGATGGCACATTGCAGCAACATCAATGAAATTTAAAGTGCTTCATACACCAAAAACATTGAGCCAAACAGAAAAAGGACATTCAAATAAAGTCAAATCAGACTTTAGAGCAGAAAACAAACAGAAGTTAAAACAGAAACTCAAATAGAATAAATTAAAATATAAGAATAAAAGTATTTGATTAAACAAAAAGCAGCAAAGAGAAAAGTCTTCAGCTTTGACTTAAAAGAGGTGAGAGCTGCCGTTCTCTGGTGCATAAAGACTGAAGTATATTTCAGATATCACAGCGTGTAAAACAGATATTTTTGGCTAACTGGGATAATCAATATCCAAATCGATATCCAAAGCTCAAGGTGGTTCCTCATACTAATAAAACAAATCACAAATATCTAATTTCACCATAAATGCTCACTGATTTAAGATTTGCCTTCAGATTATTAATCCAAGTCACGTTTTTGTCTGAATGCTGCAGAAACATGTTGTCTCATAATAATAAAAGTTCTGCACATGTGTACAGATACCTGATCCATCCACTCAGACAAGAACAGATTCAGACTCCACCATGTGTACACGCTCTGCCATCAGTGAGCAGAAACCTCCAACACCCACAGCGGGTGTTTTTGTTGGCCCGGCCGGCGGGAACAGTTCGCCGTGGCGTTCGGCAGAGATGGACACGGGTCGGTATTGAGTGAGACAGCCATAATCACTCTCCGCCATCTGGTCGGTGTTGTGTATCAGAAACAGAGCGAGGTTCGGTGTCTGACAGGCTGTTCGGAGAGGAAACGTTAAGAGCAGCAGTGAAAATTTAATCACATGTTCAGAGTTTCAAGGCTGCTGCAGAGAGTTTATTATATTCTGTGGATTTTTATATTTTACTGTGAGGAAGTGATTACAAAGAGAGAGGTCAGTCTGTCATGGAGTCGCTGACGACATCCAATCACAATGAAATGTTTTCTGTGAGAGATACAAAGAACTGAGAGCACAAGAATAATGCTTAAAATAAATTTATATAAGACATAAACACTAAATATCTACACACCTGAAGCACATTTAAATGTATCACTAATAGAAACACACTGTGGATTTCATGTGATAAATATATACATGATATAGGACACCCAATTTAATACATGTGAAACAGTAATTTTCACATACAAATATACTGTGTGTCGTTTTGGGTAATTTGATGAGAAAAAAATCACATGATAGAAAGATTTGTGGTTTTCAGACGTTCTTTCATAAAAATACAATAAATTTTAAATAATATATTTAACATTCACAAAATGTTGAATTTTTGCACAGTGATAAAAACAAAAATTAAATTTATTTTATATGAAGTTATATTTCACACAAAAAAACATGCATTTTATATTTAATATCACATGTGAAACTTACATATTTACATATAACAATATCTGTGTAGTTTTTCATACATTTGACATGTGATGATAACTTGATTTAGGATTTGTGGTTTGCAGACCTCCTCACATGTGAAACACACTGTATTATACATGACTATATAAATATATAATATACTACTATAAATATATTGAAAAAATCATGTGAGGTTGAGTTATTCCCTTTTCACATTTTCACTGACAATGGACTGGTTTAGTAAACAAATAAAATATATTTTTGTATTAATTTGTATTTCACATTTGAAGATATTTGTGTAAATGTTCTGTCTGAAGGACTGGACGGCGTCACCCTGTCGGTATTGTGGCTTATTTTCAGGAAATGAACTCCTGAAGTCCAAATATGAGGCTGAATCATTTGCTCAGATGGATGTTTTGTTGGGAGACGCTCCTGGCAGGAGGTTCATACGATCGCCATCCTCGCCGTCCACCATGTGTGATGTGTCCTCGCTCCACCACTTTAACTTCACATGACCTCAATTTTCATCCTCTCTCTGAAGGTTTGATGATTTATCAGCTGATTAGTCAGCTGTGAGCCGCCACACGGCGATGATCTCCTGGACGCCGTTAATGACCTCGATTAATGGCTGACCTGCTGAAATTGGTTAATTGGGCGGTGGAGGGTCGTGGAGACGTCTGGACTAGTCCAGCAGTGAGCAGAGCAGATCAGTTCAACCCTGATTAAAGCTGAGACAAAAGGTTTAGCACAGCTTAAACTGTTCTTTTATAAAAAAAATTATCAGATATTTGCCGCTTTGCCAAAAGTATGTGGACACCTGAATATTCCAGTGTACATTATTTTTAAACCATGGCATGTGAAATCTAACATTTCACAACAAAAAATATTTGTGTCACATTTCACAGCATTTCACAGACTTGAACAGAAGAATATAATATTAATATAATATAATATTCCAAACATGAAAACAGTGTCACATGCTTCGTATTGAGGAACAAATTATTCATCCATCCATCCATCCATTTTCATCCGCTTGGTCCGGGACCGGGTCGCGACAGAGGCAGCAGTCTGAGCAGAGATGCCCAGACCTCCCTCACCCCAGACACTTCCTCCAGCTCTTCCGGGGGGATCCCGAGGCGTTCCCAGGCCAGTCGAGAGACATAGTCTCTCCAGCGTGTCCTGGGTCTTCCCGAGGCCTCCTCCCGGTGGGACACGCCTGGAACACCTCCCTAGGGAGGCGTCCAGGGGCATCCGAAATAGATGCCCAAGCCACCTCAGCTGACTCCTCTCGATGCGAAGAGGAGCAGCGGCTCTACTCCGAGCTCCTCCCAGAATGACCGTGAGCTTCTCACCCTATCTCTAAGGGGCGCCCAGCCACCCTGCGGAGGAAACTCATTTCGGCCGCTCGGCCAGCGCTTGTATCCCGCGATCTTGTCCTTTCGGTCATTACCCAAAGTTCATGACCATAGGTGAGGGTGGGAACGTAGATTGACCGGTAAATCGTAAATCGAGAGCTTCGCCTTTCGACTCAGCTCCTTCTTCACCGACGGTCCGGTACACCGACCGCATAACTGCATGGGACGCTGCACCAATCCGCCTGTCAATCTCACGCTCCATCTTTCCCTCACTCGTGAACAAGACCCCGAGATACTTGAACTCCTCCACTTGAGGCAGGACCTCTCCACTCACCCCGAGAGGGCACACCACCCTTTTCCGGTCGAGTACCATGGCCTCGGATTTGGAGGTGCTGATTCTCATCCCAGCCGCTTCACACTCGGCTGCAAACCGCTCCAGCACATGCTGAAGGTCCTGGCTTGAAGAAGCCAACAGGACAACATCATCTGCAAAAAGCAGAGATGAAATCCTGTGGTTCCCAAACCTGACTCCCTCCGGCCCCTGGCTACGCCTAGAAATCCTGTCCATAAAGATTATGAACAGGACCGGTGACAAAGGGCAGCCCTGCCGGAGTCCAACATGTACTGGGAACAGGTCTGACTTACTGCCGGCAATGCGAACCAAGCTCCTGCTCCGGTCGTACAGAGACCGAACAGCCCTTAGCAAAGGCTCCCGGACCCCATACTCGCATGGAGCACCCCCCACAGAATACCACGAGGGACACGGTCGAATGCCTTCTCCAGATCCACAAAGCACATGTGGACTGGTTGGGCAAACTCCCATAAACCCTCTAGCACCCTGCGGAGGGTATAGAGCTGGTATAGCCAAGCTGGTCCAGTGTTCCACGACCAGGACGAAAACCGCATTGTTCCTCCTGAATCCGGAGGGTCGACTATCGGCCGAATTCTCCTCTCCAGTACCCTGGCGTAGACCTTCCCGGGGAGGCTGAGAAGTGTGATCCCTCTGTATGGTTGGAACACACTCTCCGGTCCCCCTTTTTAAAAAGAGGGACCACCACCCCAGTTTGCCACTCCAGAGGTACTGTCCCCCCAACCTCCATGCAATGTTGCAGAGGCGTGTCAGCCAAGACAGCCCTCACAACATCCAGAGATTTGAGGTACTCAGGGCGGATCTCATCCACCCCCGGCGCCTTGCCACCGAGGAGCTTACTGAACTACCTCAGTGACTTCGGCTTGGGTGATGGACGAGTCCACCTCAGAGTCCCCATCCTCTGCTTCCTCATTGGAAGGCAAGTCGGTGGGATTGAGGAGATCCTCGAAGTATTTCTTCCACCGTCCGACAATGTCCTCAGTTGAGGTCAACAGCTCCCCACCTGCACTGTAAACAGTGTTGGCAGAGTACTGCTTCCCCCTTCTGAGGCGCCGGACGGTTTGCCAGAATCTCTTCGAGGCCGACCGATAGTCCTCCTCCATGGCCTCACCGAACTCCTCCCAGACCCGAGTTTTTGCCTCCAGGACCGTCCGGGCTGCGGCTTGCTTGGCCTGCCGGTACCTGTCAACTGCGTCAGGAGTCCCACAGGCCAACATGGTCCGATAGGACTCCTTCTTCAGTCTGTCTGACAGCATCCCTTACTTCCGGTGTCCACCACCGGGTTCGGGGATTGCCACCACGACAGGCACCAGAGACCTTGCGTCCACAACTTCGAACCTTGGCGTCGACAATGGAGGCAGAGAACATGGTCCACTCGGACTCAATGTCCTCCAGCCTCCCTCGGAATCTGTGAGAAGCTCTTCCGGAGGTGGGAGTTGAAGACCTCCCTGACAGAGGGCTCGGCCAGGACGTTCCCAACAGACCCTCACAATACGTTTGGGTCTGCCAGGTCTGTCCAACTTCCTCCTCTGCCAGCGGAGCCAACTCACCACCAGGTGGTGATCGGTTGACAAGCTCAGCCCCTCTCTTTACCCGAGTGTCCAAGACATACGGCCGGAGATCAGATGAAACGACAACAAAGTCGATCATCGACCTCCGGCCTAGGGTGTCCTGGTGCCATGTGCACTGATGGACTTGCACACCCTTATGCTCAGAACTTGAACATGGTGTTCGTTATGGACAAACCGTGACTGTGACTAGCACAGAAGTCCAATAACAGAACACCACTCGGGTTCAGATCAGATCGGGGAGGCCGTTCCTCCCGATCACGCCCCTCCAGGTATCACTGTTGTTGCCCACGTGAGAGCGTTGAAGTCCCCCAGTAGAACAATGGAGTCCCCAGTAGCCGGAGCACTATCAAGTACCCCTCCCAGGGACTCCAAGAAGGCCGGGTACTCTGTACTGCTGTTCGGCCCATGGCCCGTAGGCACAAGGCACAAACAATAGCAAGAGACCTATCCCCAACCCGAAGGCGCAGGGAAGCGACCCTCTCGTTCACCGGGGTGAACTCCAACACGTGGCGGCTGAGCTGGGGAGCTATGAGCAAGCCCACACCAGCTCACGCCGCCGCTCACCCTGGGCAACTCCAGAGTAGTGGAGGGTCCAGCCCCCTCTCAAGGAGCTGGGTTCCAGAGCCCAAGCTATGCGTGGAGGTGAGCCCAACTATCTCTAGCCAGTGGTACCTCTCAACCTCCCGCACATGAGCTCAGGCTCCTTCCCCCCCAGTGAGGTGACATTCCATGTCCCTATTGCCAGAGAGTTTTGGTCCAGGGATTGGGTCGTCGAGGCCCCCTGCCACGACTGCTACCCAAACCACATTGCACCGGCCCCTCATGGACCTTCCTGCTGGGTGGTGAGCCTACTGGAAGGCGGGCCCACGTCGCCATTTCGGGCTGAGCTGCCCGGCCGGGTCCCGTGGGCAAAGACCCGGCCACCAGGCGCTCGCCTGCGAGCCCCAACCCCAGGCCTGGCTCCAGGGTGGGGCCCCTGGTAACGCCAATCCAGGGCGTGACGTAACGGTCCTTGATATTCTTCTTTTCATGATGGGCTTCTGAACCGCTCTTAGTCTGGCCCGTCACCTAGGACCTGTTTGCCATGGGAGACCCTACCAGGGGCGTAATGCCCCCGACAACATAGCTCCTAGGATCATTCGGGCACACAAACCCCTCCACCACCACAGTAAGGTGGCGGTTCAAGGAGGGGACAAATTATTCACATCTGATATTACATGCTGATAAATTTGCATTTAGAAAAATGTATCTTTAAAACTTGGAGGGTTTCTTAAGCGAAGATGCAGAATTTTCTAAACTCATAAAAGAAAATTTGATCCTTCTCAGATTCACGTGTTCAATGGATGGTGAGAATGGGAGGAAATGAGTGAGTGAGAGAAAATGGAGAAAAGAGGTCTATGAGTCTGATTAAATCTCCACATGTTAAACTGAGTCCATCGTCAGTCCAGCTCAGTTCTGCTACTTTACTTACAATTTCCATTTCATTGAATATTTCCTCTTCATACTCCAAGCAGGAGTTTCTAACCTGGGTTTGGGATCAGGCATTAACTCCATGTTGGCAGAAGAACAGGAATGTTCATCATCTTAGTTTAGCATGTTAGCATGGTAATATTAGCTAATTATCAGTAAACGAAGTCCAGCTGAGGATGATGGGATTGTCTGTAGTTCTGCAGGTATTTAGGTATAAAAATCAAAATACTGGACTCTTTAACATGTTGACTCGAGCCACACTACACGACTGAAATGTGGAAAATATTTTATCTCTGATTTAGAGGAGTTTCATTCTTGTGAATTTTGGTTGTTTTTCTTCATTCTTTACTTTACCGCTAGTACTTGTTTACATTTCCTGATATACTTTTTCTTTTTCCTTTTATTGCAGTTTTTTTCCCATTTTAGTGTTTTGTTACGATTTTACTGAATGAAAAGGTTCGAAAATTTTTTTGGTTTCTACCAAGGGATGCAGAAAAGCTTGGCCGTGCCGCAGATCTGTTTTCTTGGAGGGCCAGGTCTATGTGCTGGGTTCACTAGGTGTTTAGTGGCAACACAGGGCTGCCAAGTATGATGTTACAGCCTTCCCATGTTAATGTTCATTCAGGAAGGACCTTTACTGCCAGAGCAGCGGGAGGGAGCCGGCCAGCTGTGAAAACACTGTTAAAGAGGCTTTAGTGCTCATTTCACGAATACTTTAAGTTTACTTATTGAAGGGGGAAAAAAGAAATTAATGGACTATGCGCTGGGCTTTTCCTTATTGTTCTTCCATGAGACTTCTCCATATGTGCCAGCGAGCGTCAGTCCAAGTTCAGCCCTCCTGTGAAACCGGATCCTGAAGTTCTACGTACAGAGGCGCTGGCCTTTCCTCCCTCTCCTGTTCTGGGATTAACGTTTGGCTCGTGAACGAGTTTGTTCCCTCCGAGCTGCTGCCATGTTGAATCAGCCCTCAGAGACAGAAACAAAAAGGAGCTGAAGGACACGAGGACGTCCTGAAGGCTGCAGCGTCTCCTCAGGGAGAAAACTGAGGCTCATAATGGACATGATGTCATAACACTGGCATATAAAATACTCCTCTTTGAGTGGCTGGTAGCGCCGTGTTGAAACCATACATGTGGACACCTCAAACATGGTTCAGCTCAACAACAGTAACACAGCAGCAGGACTGTCTCAGACTGTGGCCCCTTTAACTCAAAGACCTCTGAATCCTTCTCAGTGACCCCTGGATTCTCCTTAAACCTGCTCCTGGACTACTGAAACCTTCTTAAATACCTGTAAAGGAACTTTTTGAAAGCTACTGAAGGAATGCTGGAACCTTCTCAAGGCCCCAATAATCAATTTAAGTATCCCAGGAACCTGCTCAAGGACCCACCACAGACCTCCTGGAAACTGATTAAGGATTACAGGAACATCCTTGAGGGTCCTGGATCCTGGTGAAGCACCACTGGAACCTAATTAGGCTTACGAAGCACTTTCAGTGACCTCTGCAGCTCTTCACTTCAGGCTTTTTGCCATTAACAAGGTGAAGAGAACAGTGAGAGGCTGAAACACAGAAGACATAACTTACTGATTAATAACTGGTATTGATCTGTTCTTATTATTATAATTACTCTTTACTGTTAATAAAAGTAATGACAGAGACTCAGAGTTTATGCTGATGATGTGTTTTTCTACTCTTTGATTCAGAAATACGTACAAATGTATTCTTTAACTGTGTTCCTCCACTGGCTGTGTTCACAAAGGTCTGACTGATTGGGTCAGATACTTCAGTGGTTAAAGGAAAGTGCATTTACTGCATTTAAGTATAAGTACTTCATAATATACTCCACTACTTTTATTATATGATGTATTGTTACAGACTAAAGGTCCCACAGACCCTCACAGGTGTTTTCAGGTGTGTTGCTAACAAAAAAAAACTGGTAGCGCTCAATAATAACTAGTGAGTACTTTTACTTTTCATACTTTAAGTACATTTTGCTGCTAAAATTTGAACGTTTACATTGACTTTAACTTGTAAAGGAGTATTTATACACTTGTTTTGTTTCTTTTAGTTAAATAAAGGATCTCAGTACTTGTTTCTCTGGCCCTGACTGGAGGTCAGAGTTCAACCAGCTCTGAGGAGGAGAAACAAAGACACTTTAAAAAGCTCCTGAGATCACACACACTCTCACACACACAGAGGAGTTGGTTTGTGGGCGAGAGCGGAAACAGCCCATCAGTTTTAATGTCTGTATGAGACCACATGTTGAGACGCCTCACAGTCAGCGACGTGGGTGAGATCTGAGTGTGTTTAATACCAAAGCTAACTCGGCTGCTCGTCATTAAAACAACCCGCCCGTCCTCTCGCTCTTCTTCTGCATTTCCTCTTCCTCGGACGTGTGTCTGACAGCTGCTGCAGCTTTGTTATTGCAAAAATAAAAGTGCAACCAATTAGAGCTGCAGCACAAACTTCTTGCCGCTAAGCTGGGCTGTATCCGCGCTCCGCAGAGAGGATCAGCTGAGATGAGCTGCGGCTCTCTCAGACATTAATACCTCGCCGTAGATCTCGCCGTTAAACCCGCCTGCTCTTTCTCTTCCTGCAGCGTCCTTCAGCCGAGTCTGCCGGGAGACTCGAGGAGCCAAACATCAACTTGAACAAGATTTGAAGAGTAAGTGAGGAGGATGGATGTGTCGACACAAACCCCCGCGCCCTGCCGCCATCTGGAAACCATTACACAGTTCTTCTTCTCTGGCTGTGAGAGGTGTGGCAGGACAAGCAGCATCCACAGGGTTTCCTCTGCAGCTCGTAGGTGGAAACAAGAATTTTATTTATTCACAACTAATCAACTGCACCCCTGCAACTCCTCAGTCTGCACACACTGTCAGCGAGACACCAACAAGCATCTGCTGACCTGCTACGGAAATGTGAAAAAATATACAGAGAAATAATATAATAATCCAACACAACAGTTTGATGATAAAGAGCCTTAACCTTGATAAAGAAACCTTAAATTAACCATTAAAATACTGTAAACAGTTACATGTCATTTCATTGTTTTTTTAATTAATTAAGGTGATAATAAATAAATAAACAGTGTCAACTTGCATGTGAGCTGAATTTGTGTTTTATTAAAACAAAACTTTACTTTTTGCCTGTAGGTCCACAGGTTGTGATGGTGTCACTCATAAATGTCTTCTATTATTTTATTATTTTCATTTGGGACAAACATGTTTGCACCGCAGTTCCCAGCATGCTTTGTGTTTCGGTCAGTGTGTTGGTGTGTCGTTCACTCGTGACACCAAAACACGACGCGACAGTTTCACTAAAACATCCACCAAACAACAAATAAGAAATAATAGATTTATAATGTAACTTATAATTTTATCAACCTTTATTTGTTGTATTTCTCCTTTATGTTCAGAATATTTCTCTGTTCACACAGATGGACAGTTTTCACAGAAACAACTATTTTATGACTTTTCACTGCTATTAAACAGAAATACAGAGTTCATGTTTAATCTGTGTGTGATTAGACAGCTGAATGACTCCACATTTTTTAGCAGATTAAAGGAGATGACGACAGCAGCAACTTTAAAATCCCTGAGACAGTCCATCACAACAACAAATCCTTCACACCGGTTATTTGAGTAAATTAATTCACTAATTTAAGGGAATATTTCAGCAAATTGAGTAAACAAATGAATTCATTTGATAGAACAAACTACAAATTAAGGTAATAAAATAAGAATACTGATAATAATGATGTTTCTCCCTCTTCAGAGTATTTCTGTGAGGTTTTCTTTGTCGTGTATCTCTGTAGAGTTTTTCCACTCGTCTGTCTCAGCGTGTCCTCATGTCTTCACTTCCTGAACATGAAGTTAAATGTGTCTCAGGTGGAGCTGTGCCCGGTTATCTGTGACCCTCAGCCTGAACGGCTCCCACATGTCGTCTCCTCAGCTTATATAACTGAAGCTTCTGCATCCTGATAAATCATCCGGCCTGTTTCCGGTCCTCCTTCTTTGTTTCACGATCTGGCAGGTCGGGCTGGATTAAAGCCAGCGTTGTGGGAATGATGGCAGCCGAGGAATCTCCTCCTGCCAGCTCCCCGACCTCCTCGGAGAGACAACAGCATCCTCGCACGGTTCCCAGGGATGAAGTTAAAGTGTCAGAGCGGCGTCCTGTTTTACAGCTCGGTGTTTGTGTCCAGATTTATTTGTGAGAGTTTGTGTAGTGTGAGGAGGAGGAGGAGGAGGAAGGTGGTGTTAAAGCTCTTCAGTGGCCAATAAACCCGTGCAGCTCTCAGGAGGTTTAACAGGATAATTGATGATTGATGATGTCGGCATGTTTGGAGGTTAAAAATCATTTCGGTGCACCGAGGGAGGCTGTCAATAATCAGTCAATACTATTAACTAATCAGCTGCTTCACTTTACACTCCTCTGAGTCCGTTTACATTTGATGTTTAACCTGTAAGGACGCAAGTCCGCTGTCACTCAGAGTGAAGCTGAAAACAGTCACATGAACTCTTCATGTTGTTGGACACTTTAAACGTCAACAGTGAAAATCAAATTATCACAACATGGAGGAAATATTTAATTTTCAGGTGATAGGAAATGTACCTGACAGCATCATTTACAGGAGTAATGACATTACAATCTGACTTACTGCAGATTACAGGAATGTTTAAATGTTTTCAGAGAAACTCGATGTGACTTTCATTCTGTGACGATTTTGGCGCCCCCTGTGGGCAGAAGCTGAAGTGTTTCATCATCGTGTGTCATACAAATATTAATCAGATTTCGTTTGTCTTTTTAATCCCGGCTAAAGCTAACAGCTTTGATTGCTCAGTGAAATGAATTTTGTTGTGAAATTTAGAGGTACTTGTGATGTTCTCTCTTCGTGATAAAAAGCTCGTTATAAACGGGTTGTGTTACAGTAAAGTCCCGTTACAATCTGTTTCTGTCCTTCTGCTGACTGAACTGACTGACTCCTGTTTTTGTTCCTCGTCCATCACCATCCCTTTTTTTTGTTCTTCAGTAATTCTTTTCTTTTTGCTGAGCTTTTCCTGGAAAAATATAAAAAAATCATAACCTGACCGCTGACCTGCAAATGAAAAGGCATCAGTTTTAAAATGAGACTTGTTGGTAGAGATTTTTGTCCACACACACACACACACACACAGTGAGAAGGTGATAAGATGACCTGAGGTCTTCCAGATCGCTCGGCTCCGTCTGATCTCTGAGTGTTTCTGAGCGTCTGATGGAAATGTTAAAACTCTCGCTGATTAACATGAAAGCAGAGCGAGAGCTTTGATTTGACCACATAAAACAAGATAAGAGCAGAAAAAACACTCGGTATCAGTTTGTGGAGGTTATCGAAGAAAAGAAACGGCCTTTTTCCTGTTTGGAGAACATGAACGGTGGTTTGGACTCTCTGATCTTAGGTCCACATGTACTGTAAACTTAGAATTTATTATTATTACACAGATTATTCCTAAACTTCCTCCAGATTATTCTCAAAGATCCAGAGTGCAGCTGAGAACAACAAAGAATCACTGTATAATTTCATGGATTATAACATTTTCAGTGGATAATCTGCACAGTTTGAGCCCTGATTGTTCACACTCATGTAGACGTATTAAGATGTAGTTTTTGTTATTTGGTCCAAAATCCCATTAAAACATCATTCAGATTAAATATTAACAGATGCAGTTTGGGTGAATATACAGGAACATTAGCACCTTGTTAAATCTGCTGTTTGTCAGCCGTACAGCTGAAGCTTCACTTTCTCAGGCCAGACGTCTCAGCAGCTGGAGAAGCGATCACTGAGTCACTTTTATTGATCAGTAACTCCATCAGATGTATTATGTTCAGCGAGTCCTGAGGGAAGTCTTATCATTCATGTTAATGCTGCGTATTTGTTCCAGCTGCTGGTCCGCAGCCAAGAAACATTTGAAAATATCAGGTTGGTGAAATGAAAATGGACAGAGCAGGTTCTGATCCAGAACTGTGCTGAAACACTTACAGGACATAAATAAGTCCTGACAGCTCATGATATTAACTTTAACTGGTTCAACTGTCTTTTGTAAGCCAAAGATACGAGCAGATAAATCAGAGCTCTCATCCTCCGCCCTGCTGGACTCCAGAAACTCTCAGACACTTTATTCTGAAGCTGCTTCGGTGATTGATTCGGTCATTTGGAGGAGAGAGAGCTGCAGATGTTTTCATCACATGTTCATCGTGTTTCAGCTCTAACGTGCGTTAACGTGTTCGCTTCACCAGGCGACAAATATTTTACAGGAAACTTCATAATTACATTTGTATTTTCCTCCGACATTATTCTGATCATTAAAAAGCAGAACTGCATTTATCTGTGTCTGCTGTGTTGGTTTCAGTCTTTTAAAGAGCTTATTGATCCTGATGTTTTATCAGTTTGATCAGATCAAAATCAGACGCTGTGATTTGAACAGGTCACTGCTGCTGCAACGTGCTCGAAATATGAGAATTTTTTTAAGTAAACAAAAGAGTTTTATTTATCTTTAATTTAAAAAATAATCAAAACAAGATCTGACACATCTTTGAACACCGACTTGTTTCAGTCAACAGTTTTCAGGTGTTTGGTATCAAAAAGGTGATGAAGTTCAGTAAATGAGTAAGTTTTAACGTCCATTGGAAATAAAAATATATCAGATCTGTCAGGATGAATGAGAGGAACCGGTCAGAAATGATGCAGCAGATATTTTGGGTTTAATCTGAGTTAAACAGTTTAAACTGGAACATGATACTATCTGAGATGTGATGTGAAATAATCACATTTTTATAAATACAATTCCGACAAATGTTAAGGATTTAAAGTGTAGTTCATTAAAACCTTCTCAGATCTGTGACCTGTGACGGGAGCAGGAAGGTCGTGTAAAAGGTGATAAAATATTGAGGTGACCTCGTTTCCCCACGTCGGAGCTGCGACCAAGCAGGAGGATTTTCCGGGTTATAATTTCATTTGGCAGATCTGATTACAACCTGGACCGTTTCCACAGGAATAAAACCCACCAAAGACGGACCCGCAGAGTCAGAGCCGCTGCAGTCGCTCTGATTGAATTCCAGCATTTTCTTTCCCCTCCAGAGAAGCCAAAGTTTGATCTTTACTAATTGATATATCCCGGCTCCGCACATGAATCTCAGAAAGCTCATACCTTGGGCCAATTTAGCTGTTCCACTGGCTGAGTTTTAATTGAGTCCACATTAAAATTTACTTATAAAATAATAATGGGCTCCCATGCAAATGAGCCCATCCTGATATTGCTGCAGCTGCATTTGCATATCCACAAGCAGTCTGGGAGTTCAGAAATCAATATAGATGATTAATAATATATGGGCTACAGGAATAATTAAATTCATTTGATGCAAGGACTCAGTCAGCCTTGGCAAACCAAAGGTGCAATTTTGCCACAATCTAATTTAATACAAGTTGCCTGGATTGCAGTTTCAATTACAAGGATTGAAATAATAATAATGTGTGTTAAAGAAAAATTACACTTTCAAATATATGTTATTTCATTTCATTTCATTTCATTGAATGTATTATAGGATGAATCCCTCTTTCTTCACGCATTAACATATTGCACCAAATTGCTAAATTAAACTGCTCTTTAATTTATTGCAGAGGCATTAAAATATACAGCTCTTCGCTGCTCAAACGAGCCAAACTCAACCTGTTTACACACATTAAAGATGTAATATGTCAAATGTGGACGCATGAAGCTATAAAATGTTTGTACATTTATTAAACTACAGAATAAAGTGTTCACATCCAGCTGTGCTCTGCTCCAAAGACATTTATCTGATGAGGATTAAAAACTTTGTTAATTACTGATCTGGATCCCAAAATAATGTTTTCACACGACTCCTCTGACTGAAGACAGCGAGCAGCCTGAAAACCGACTGATCCGACTGAATGAACCGACTCACGGACACTTTCACAGCCTGAGGTGAGTTTAAGCTGCAGACTTCATGTTGGAGGTCAAAGTGCAGCTCCGTCTGTCCTCCTGTTCATCACACCGTCTGAGGAGACTCACTCTCTCCTTCAGTGCAGATCCAACAAACTGTGACAATCAGCACAAACCTCCAACAACAACCAGTGAGGAGCATCAGTCACAGAACAAGACAAAAATAATCTGATTAAATAAAAGCAGGCAGATTACACTTAGAACCAGGAAGAACCAGTGGATCTTTGTTCTTAAAGCCTTTAAATCAAACCAGATTATAAAGCGGTCCACTGTCAGCAGCTCGTTTTGGATCAGACTTTGGAACATCTGAACATCACATCACAGACTTTGAACTTTTTAGGAGACACAAATGTGCCTTTTTTCAAAAACCACCAGAAACCTTCACTCACCTTAAACTAAGACTTCAGTCACCGACATCGGTGAGAGCATGTGAAGAGAGCCGCCACAGCGTTGGTGTTTATCTGTGTTTGCTGATATTCATATTCATTGATTGATTGATTTGGGATGATTCAGGGAAATCGTCTCTCTGCGTGTCCTCAGCTGATGTTCGGCCTCAGACTGTCAGAAAACACAGTCACCATAAAAACCAAAGAAATGATGCAGAAAAAGAGTTTTTGTCCTTTCTGAAGCCTTCTGGGTCGTCGCAGTGGCACTTTGTGAGAATTTGATCCAAAATGTCAGAATTTGTGTCTGAGATGTGAGACGTTGGACTGATTCAATCTCGTTTCTCTCGACTTTGAGCTGAAGCGTCGCAGCAGCTCTCTGAATGATTTGCGTCTTTAAACAGTTTTTATCTGAGCTCTGCATCCAAACACTGAACAACCTTCACAGAAAGTAAGAAAGTCTTTCAGTCCTCATTGTTAGAATGTAGCTGAGTACATTTCTATATTTCAGAGGTAAATATTGTAGTTTTCAGATGAAGACTTACACAACATGTGGACCACTTTAAGAAATATGATGCATTATTGATTATTATTATTACAGATGAAGATACACGGCAGCATGAAGCAGATAAAACGAGCTGCTCACATATTTACACATAAACAATGATCCTTTTTCTGCCTAATGAGTATTTTTACTTCTGATACTTGGTTCAGTTTGTCGCTGATGTTTCACCAGAAATGTAACGTTTGAGTTTTATACAAAAATAAAAAAGGATGAGTTTTATGGACTGAAACAATAAGACAATAATCTCACAGAAAGATTTTAGTTCTTCAACAAACATCTGGTTTTTACAGTGACAACACACACACACACACACACGCCTGTTTGTTAAAACTTTTAATGGGCCGATGAGAAGGTTTGAACCGTTTCAGAAACAGGAAGCAGCGTCGTGTTTCCTTCCTGCTCTTTCTGCTTGTCACCTGTCTAAATAATCTGACGCCACCTGTGAGTCACGTGACTTCTCCTCTCATTAACATGCGGCTCACATCACAAACGAGCGGCATTCATCTGGAGCTCGCTGCAGTTCGGGGAGTCTTGGACTGCGGAGGAGATGAGATTATGGGCATTACGTTCTTGACATCCTGTTACGTCCCGGGCATTGCCAAGGCGATGTCAACAATGCCCAGAATCCACTGCTGCCCGTAATGAATGCACTCCAATATGTAATGACTGAGTAATCACATTATTTGCAGTCTCGACTTTATTCTGACGGAGCGGCCGCCCGCATCTGTGCTCTGTCAGTAATTGCCAGGCCGGGGCGGCGAGCGCAAGCAGCATTTGCATCCTGCACTGGGGAGTTGCATTGCAAATGATTATGCTGAATTGTTTTTGCAACAGGAATGTCCAATCCAATAAAGTTAATGATCTTGAAAGACATGGAGGGAGAAGAGGAGGAGGGAGGAAACTAAATCGATTAAAATGCAGATGTTCGCCATCCGACGGAGGCCGTGATGGCGGAGTTGTGTCGATGTAATTAAGCCTCTTTTTCACTTTCCAGGAAAGCTCCTGGTTTGGCTCCACATTCATCACTTGTGTTCGCTTTAAGACGCGCGAGAGCAAATAATCCTGCGAGTTGTTCCATCAGCTGATGAGGAGGATCATTATCCAGCACGTCGATCACGACCTCACTCATTAACTGTACTTTGCTTCTCAATCTTCATTTGGAAACATCCAGTTCATCAGTGTAAACTCACAGATCTTTCTATCTGTGTATTTATCTCATCGATTGATCTCATCTGTTTAATCATCAGTTTGAGCCAAAATTACAAAAACACCTCTGAAGGCTTTAAAATCTGTAAATGCTCAAGGATCCACACATCAATTTCTAATCAAATCACTGCTCCAATAAATCACACTCCTAACAGTCAGAAATACGCCTCCAGGTGCATTGTGGGAAATGTAGGATCCAGTGTTTTTAAGTCAGGATGTTGATCGTCATGTTTTACAGAGTAGAAGCAGCCTGATTATCCATCTTATCTTAACTGTGTCAGTAATCTATTACAGCAGACTGATCTGAGGTCTTTCTTAAATGATCCTTCATTTCAGCTGTGAAACATTTAGTTGGCTCCTTCACGTCTGTGAGGTTTATGCTCTTAAACTGCTGAATGTGTCTCTGAATGTGCTGACATGAAGTTTAAACTCTGCCGTGACTTTTCAACATTTAACAGGAACCAGACTCAGGACGAGTACCTGCTCACTGCTGAATGAAGCTACAGGTCGACCTCTGACCTCTGAATCTCCCTGTTAATGTACCTCACAGGAGTCAGAGGTCAGAGGATATTTCTAGGAGACTGACTTACAAGCAACAAACATAATGAAGTTAGCAAATGGTTCGGCCCAAAAACAGTGAAAAATAGTCTCCAACAAAAAAAATGTCTCCTCCTGTTTGTTTGATAAAAACAGACTTTTAATGTGAAACATACGTTTGTTTTAATGAGAGCTGAGAGCCGCAGACAGGATGTGAAACACACGGACATGTTGGTTTGGTCTGAACATGGTTTGATGACGAGAAAGAAAACACAGAAGAAGAACCACAGACTAAAAAAACCTTCTGTAAGCAATAAAAATGAAAATCCAAACACATTAACAGCAGAATATTCTATGAAACTGGAAAAAGTTTGTATAAAATGACATTTTATGTCTCATACATCACCAGAACACACAGCCTGTGTACACACATTTTACACACACACACACACACACTCATAGCCACCATAAAGTCGACTTTTCTGTTTTCACATGTAATTAGCTGGCCTGTGTGATTACCAGGTAAAACAAATTATGTGTTTTGTTGGCAGCAGATAAATCTGGTCTCAACTCGCCGTAATGACCCGTGTAATTTTTAAGCAGCGCCTACGTCGCAGCTCTTTTAACATGTATCATTAGTGGGGTTGTATATTAGATATACATTCTGTGGCTTAATTTGGTCTCCCAGGAGCACTTGTAATGATGCAGCTGCCGGGTACAGGACACCTCTAATTTATTTATTTTAAATGTTGAGAGTAATTGAGTTCTTGAGAGATGTGAGACGAGCCTGCTGCTGCTGCTGGTGGGGCTTCTTCTGAAAAATGCATTAATTCCACTCTGCAATCTGTTGAGAAAATTAATACGAGGGGAAGCTTCTAATGGGGAGAGAAGTGGAGGAAAAAATAAAAAGCAGGCAGGAGTTTCTCCTCTAAAGTCGGCCTCCTCTTCAGAGGGGGACCGACAACGAGCCGAGACTCCGGAGGAGTTATTTATCTCCCTCTGAAGGGTTATTTATTACAGACAATCAAAGCGGCTCCTGCGCCCTCGCAGCGTCGCAGCAGCTGCAGGTGATGATAGAAATCATTTGTTCCGCACATCTCATAACGCGTTTCAACAGAAGTCACAACCGCTCCTCAATAACAAAACGGTCAATAATGGAGACAGGTGGCGGCGAGCGTGGGCCGTCCGCTCTGATGATGATGATTGTTTATGGCGCGGTGATGATGATGATGATGTCAGGGGAGGCATCATGGTGGTCTCACCTGTAAACCTTTAAATGGAGCTTTAACGTCTCTCAGCGTCGCTCTTTCACTTCTCTTTAGCTGTTAAACTGATCCTGGAGCAGCAGGTCGAAGCTGAAAAAACACACCTCATACAGTCCCTGTTTGTTTGTGTGTGTGTGTGTTTGTGTGTGAGAGAGCGAGCAGGTGTTGGTTATAAATAAACGTGAAACAGATGCAGATGCAGAGTGTGAAATAAAGACTTGATGTGAAGTATCAACAGCTTGACTCCTGTCAGGATTTATTTTCCATTTTTTTCTGTTCAGAGTGAAAAAGTCCTGATGGACGTTAAAGACTGGAGAAGAAGAAAGTGTGTGTTTGGTGGTCGTCACTGTGCAGCTAATTCAAACTTTAACAGTAAAGCTTACTTATCAAACTTTAACCTTGAAACTCAAATGTCTCATTAAGTTTTTAATCAAGAAAAACTACAGCTTGACCTTTGACCTCTGAAATGTAAACAGACTCCTGTCGTAAAGATGGCTTAATGTTGAAGTTTGTAACAATTTCCATTGTTGTTTCTTTATCTAAAAATGTTTGATTTGAAATAAACACAGTTAATAGAAACCAGTTTAAAATGGTTAAAGAAAAAAGTTTTCTTCTTTTCTTTTCAAAGATTCTCACTCTGCTCTTCTGTTTAGTTCTTCGTAGCACTGCAGGACGTCGGGCCACCGTCGGAGCCGTCCAGCATCACGTCACACGGATGTGCTGACCCGCCGCGCTGCAGCCTGTTTCAGGGCTGAACCTCTCCACGCCACCGCCCGACCACAGCGAGAGGGGAGCGCCGGGCGAGGAGGAGGAGGAGGAGGAGAGGGGGAGTAAGATGCTTCCTCTCTCTGCCTGGCTGCTTGTTGGCTGGTTGGGATCCTTGGGGAGCGGCTTTGGACGGAGGCCCAGATCAATGTGACCTAAATTCAAATGGAAATTAGAGGCTGTCAGTAGGAGAGGACACTCAGTAAATGAGCTCAGACAGTGCGAGGTCCCCGGAGGATGTGGGAACCGGGGCCCCATGTCCATTGGAGATCTTTAATGAGTTCCAAATGGATATCCAGGACCTGGGCCCGGGCCTCGCGCCCCTCCTGCAGGCCAGCAGCCAACTGACGCCGGGATCAGGGAGGAAGGTGCTTGCGCGGGGCCCCGGGCCCCGAGCCTGGTACCCTGGGAACCCAGAGAGGAAAGTTAAACGGTGCAAACAAGTGGGCGTCCAAATGATTAAAATTCTTCAGCGACGTTTGTGAGATCAGCGAGTGTGTGTGCTACTGCAGGAGTGTGTGATGTTAATGCAGTAGTATTTAATATTTCAGTAGCAGTGTTTCAGTATTAGTATAGTTGTGTTTTAAAATGAGTAGTATTTCATGTTACTGCAGTAGTACTGTTAGTACTAGTACCTATTACTAACTGATACTCTCCAATAAAGAAACAGGAGGTTCAGCAGTGTTAATAATCTCCCTGTGACATTCAGGACACTTGATGATGTGAACGGGTGGATTTAAATGCTGACTGACTCCAACATGGCTGGAACAGTTGAGAATCAGATGACAAACAGAGTCACGGCCCCATCAGAGACGCATGTGCGACCTTTTGTTTACGAGTCTGTGTTGGCCCATCGTGAATCAGCGTGAACAAACTAAACTTCTCTTCTGGTTCGGCCTGAACAGGAGCACCTGGAGGAGCCGGAGAACAGGTCAGCACCTGTAAAACAGAGCTGATAGGACGCAGCGCAGCATCCTCGTCTCATCTCGTCACCCCCAGCGACCGCTGCTTCCTCCTCTTTGTGCGCTCTGACAGGGTGAGGGTGTTCGGCGTGTCCACGTCCTCCCCCCCCCTCCTCGTCCCTGTGGAGCTGCAGTACGGTGGGGTGAGGCGGGGCGGCCGCAGTAATTAGCATGCTGATTCTGCATGTAATCAGATCACCCTGGCATGCTCGCCAGCCTGCTTCTATACATCAGGCCGAGCGTCGGCGTGGGACTGAAGCAGCTTCTGATTGTCTTCAACGCAGCATATGCTAATTGTTGATTGTCTCCAATATTATATGCTAATTGTTAGGAATTAGCATAATTCATTAACATTTGGGCCCTAATTACACAATGAAAAAAGACTGAAAAACACTGCGCTGTGCTCTGACTTCCTAATGTGTGATACGATTAATGCTGCGCTCATTTGCATCTGGAGAAGGAGCCTGAAATATTAAAAGTGTTGTTCAGAGAAAATCGTGATTAGTCCCTAATCAAATGTTGTTTCTGCCGTTTTAAAAGGTGTAACAGTGTTGGCCCTCAGGTGAGAGGAAGCAGCCTTTCTTACCCTCACAAACACACCCAGATTTCCCCACATGCAAATGAGCTGCGGATCAAAATCTGCAATTAGCCGGAACGTTTCTTTTCGAGGAGATTTAGAGAAACAAATGAATGTGGATGGTGTGCAGCGTTTGATTCATCGTTGTAGATTCTCTTTGATGTTCGCGCTTTATCTCGTATTAATGAGACACTCAAACAAAAAGAAACAACCAAATTGCTTTGATTTCATCATAATTGTAGTCGGGGGCCCGTTCACATCATTTAGCTGCCAGCGGCGGGAAAACATACACAGATACTTCACCGACATACTCCACTACAAATACTGAGATGTGAGAGTACTTCAGTTTAGTTACAAGACTGAAAGTGTCACACAGGAGAGGAGACCGACTGACAGGAGAGAAATCTGTCTTCAGGGAAAGAAAAGATAACCAGAGATCATGAAGAAAGGAAGAAAGCAAAGATGAAGTGAGGGAAGGAAATAAGGACAGAGGGAGTGACAAAGTTAAAAAAAAAAGGAAGAAAGGAGGCAAGAGGTGAAAGTCTTTTCTCAGATGTTTATTAACATCAACATGACAAAAACTGGATTTTAAGAGAAGTGACGGTTAAATTACAGCTGTCAGATAAATGTTGTGCCGTTAACAGTCAGATTAAGCTTTTCCTCAGCGTTGTGGCGTCTGAACGCCCGGAGCTGGACGGGAGCGATCTGCAGAAATCTGATCCTGAACGAGTTTCACGGTCGACCTCTGTGTGTTGGTTTGTGACAAACACCAGGACTCTGTGAAGGACACATGACGGATGCCAGTCCATCAGACATCAGGGTGAGGATCTGAGTTCAGGTTTCTCCTGTTAACAGCAGCGGGGCCAGGCGAGGCCGAGCTCTCAGGGCCACACATTGGGGGACGTGGGCCCCCGCATGTGAACGTGGAGGGCGGGTTAACTCGGAGGTAATTGAAGCAGGGCTTTTGTAAGAATCTGCTTCCAATCCACAGGAGAGAGGGCAAAGAGGGGAAGAATGAGAGTTTTAATGAATGGAGACCGTCATTAAAATGATAACTATTTCCTCTGAGATCACTTCCAATTTAAATGTGGGGGGAAAAGAGAAAAGGCGTAATTGAAAGATCTTTTTTTTCCTTCTTCTTCTGCCATTCAAACTGTAAATTTGAATCTCGGGGAGAAGAGGGAGATTGTTTGTAGCTATAGCTCACTAGTTCCAATTACTCCTCTTTCTGCTGCACTTAAAGCCTCCGGGGAGCGAACATTCTCGTACAATTTAACCCCTCAGCCAAAAACAGACGAGCGGCCATGTTTTCTTTGGATCAGCAGCGGTCAAAGGAACAGATCCGTATCACACCGTTTGGAAAAAGATTGAAACAGACGTGAAGAATGACTTAATTGATCAACAATGAGGCTGACGGGCTTTTCAGATTGGCTCATATTAACAGAGCAGCTGCACACACTCATATCAGGTCCTGATTCATCAGGAGGAGGGTCGATCTGCAGCAGGTCACAGAATAAAAATACAAAACAGTGTCATGAAGGACTCAAGCTGCTCTTTTTAAATCCAACAATATATAAGAACTATACATGATGAGGATGTGTCGCATGTATGTTCAACAATACAAGATCCAAAAAGTGATTTATTCACTAGAGATTAAATTAAAACATCTTCCACGACTTCTATCAGGAACAAAATCCATTTCTATTTATTTATCAATTAATGGAGTGGACAATTAGTGGATGTACTAATATAACTAAACAAAGCTGCTGTAGAGACGCCAAACAAAGAGGAAGGTTTCTTTTATCAATAAAATGATGAATATTGTGATCAAGCTACAGAAACCTGAGCTTTGTCAAATAATGTTCATCACAATAATCATGAAGGGCGTCATGTCACCTTGTGGTTAAGGCTGATTTCTCCTTTTTCACAAATACTTCTATGCAGAGAGGTAATCAGATCATTGCAGGCTGTAAAGACAGCAGGTGAGTTACCTGATTGGTTGATCCAACATCATGTGGTGTTCCAGCATCTTCCAGCAGAGCGAGAAACTAAATTCTTCTTGGAGACGTTTCATCAATTGGCCAGCATGTTATTGTCAATAAAGTTTATGTTTATGAATCCAAATTCTTTTCCATTTATTTCGTTTGTTTCTGGGATGTAGTGACACTGTTTTACAGTGATTCATAGACACGTATGTTACAACACTTCAAGAAACATCACACCTCAACCTGCTGTGATGACTCAAATAAACTGGAATAGGAAGTTGTATCTCCTAAATGACGTTCAGCTGTGATTAAGTGATATTTGGTGTTCTTGGTGTCACTGCTGAATCAGAAACACATTCAGTATATAACATACACACACACACAGCGATCCTGAGTGTTTTTAACATGCAGAGTTCATGAGTGTGCTAATTGAAAGCCATTATGGGCCACATTATCATACTGTCACACTGCAGGGACGCGGCGCTCGCTCTGCAGTCTGAACTAAAGTCAGAAAGCTGCACTGAGTCCAGAATCACTGTTTACTCTGTTTACAACATGTTCAAACAGCTGTCAGACAGCCAGCAGTTACACTACATTACATTGCAGTGCTCTGACAGCCCCAGTTCAACCAAAATACAGAAAGATTGCATAAGACAATATTTACCAAAAAACACAGGAAGTCCAAGAATGCATGAAATGAAATGATGCAAGCATCTGCGAGAGCAAGCGTCTTCATTTTGTTCAATATTCTTCACACAATCGAGAAGTCGGGCGTTGGCGTGTTTATCAAAGAAATGACTGATCATAATATCAGCCTTATTGGTCTCAACAGAAATGCCACAACCATCTTGCAGATTACTCCTTGATGAGGAAAATGCAATTAAAACGTCAAGTGCGTTTTATTAGATTCTACCCACCCTGCAGGGTTTTAGCAGCCCCGGGAGTCCCTGGATGCTCGGGCGATGGATGGCATATATAGAGCTGCGAGCAACATTAGGAGAGCCGTGCCAAAATAACAGCCGCTCGCTCCCCGATGATCCGCCTTTCATCACCATACAATGTTGAATATGTACGTGCAGGAGGGCTGCTGTCTGCAGGCTCATATGGAGGCTTTACTGTCTTTATACACGCTCGTATGGATGGATACTGTCTGTCTCTGCATCACGTTCATTATCTGAGCTGCAGTTCTTATTATAGGAAAAACACTGCTATATTTGTTGAACATGTAAATCTCCAGCTGCAGGCTGTAAACAGAAACCTGAAGACGCTGATTGTTTCTGTACATTCAGTCAGTCCTCATTCAACATTTATCTGCAGACTCACACACAGAAACAGTCATTCAGAAACCACATTTTTTAACAAATTATTAAAGGTAGAGATGTCATATTTTCCTCTGCCTCTGAGTCTTTTTCAAGTAGCTTGTTTCCGTGATGAGTTTGTGTCACTGTAGACTGCAGGACTGGTTAAACCTCAGATGGAAGATACGTCCAAAATCACTCCCAATCCAATAAAATGTGCAGTATAATTAATATCTGCATCTTAAAAACACATTAATGCACAGCCTTTGACAGCCTCTACTGGACTGATCATTTACATAATAATATATATTTTAACACAATAAGTACAAATGGTCAGCTATGAAGAAGAAATTTGATATAAATTTCTTCTGGAGGCTCATTTGTGATCTTTGTCAGTCTGCTTGTATTGTTTTATTTTTTTTACTTCTGATTAGTTTTTACATTAGCAGTTTTGTTAGTGAGGTTTGAGGGTTTTGTTGACGTGTGAGCTGATGAATGAGCTACACAGATACACTAATATGACTTTATCGGAGACTATCTGACTGTAACATGGAGCAGCTGACGGTGTGAACGTGCACATGTAGAGGAAGGAAACGTAAAATGAATAAATCTCTCACAGTCTTTTTGACTTCATGAGAGAATATTTAACTTGTGTTCTGTGGTTTCCATGTGGAAACGGGGGCAGAAGTGTCTTTAACATCCATTTACAGAGAAACATTCAGCTTTATATGTTCACTTCCTGTGTGCTGTTAAGGTCAAATTCAACCTGAAGCGGCTGAAGACAAACTCTGTCAACACAGTGAGCCTTTAATGAAGAGGATCTTTCTTCCAAGACACTGTGAAATACCATTTTTAATGTTTATGTCAGGCTTAATTTTACATTAATTACTGTGTTTGGCTGGATGCAGCATCATGACCTTTAAAATAGAGTTTGTTTGGTTGGTCTTGATAAGATGACGCTGACAGTTAAGCTGCAAAAAAACACAAATAAAAAAGGAGAAAGAAAATAGATCTTTTTAATGGAGTTTAACAATCGGTCTCTGGTGGACTCATTAGGATGACCAGTTTGACTTATTTTACAGCCACTGGTAATTAGTATCTGCAGGAGTTATAGCTATAATCAGCCAAGTTTTCCCTTTGACTTTCTCTCCGTTAGCCATTAACTTTGCTGTTATACTTGCTCCAGGAAGGCGGTCAAATGTGTAAAAAGACAGCAGCCGTAAAACTAATAAAACTGTAGGGTTCCTTCTGGGGAACTTTAATACTTCCAGCGATATGATAATTCTTTTTACTTCAAAGCAGCCATTAAAAAAGGACAATTTTCACAGCCTTTCAGCGGCTGATGGAGCAGTGAAGGCCTTGTTGGGTTTGACGGGTATTTGGGGTAACGGAGCTCCTGTTGTTCAGTGTTGGTGCTAAATAATGAAGATGAACAAACGCAGAGTCTCTTTGGAGGGTAAAGACTAATATTTAAATAGTTTATCAGAGAAAACATTTCACTTATCAATGTTCCTCCTTATCAAACCAAACAGCTGCTAACCATCAGATCTGATCCGTCCACATCATCAGATTAGAACACAGACGCTGCTAAAGGTCAAATATACAAAAAGATCATCAAGAGGAAGACCGAGACCTGAACACTTGTTCTTACGACAGTCCTTTATTTTGAGTGTTTAAGAGTGATTGTCGTTCTCTGAATGTCCTAATTTCTCTTTAGTTTCCACATTAATGTGTCGCTGTGCTCAGACAGTGAAGGCAGCTTCTCAGACTTCATGTAAGATTCATCACCGTGATGTGAAAACACACTCGCACAGTGTATTTAAGAGACGTCGGTGTGACGTCCTGCAGTCTGCACAGTTTGCACTCAGTGTTGACACACAGCTGAGAAGCTATGGTGAATTTAAGGCCAGGCTTTAATCAGTTTAAAGGCCTTAAACAGAAACCTGTGCAGACTGGGACTCTACAGTCACCTCCTCTTCATGAGAAAAAAATAATAACAACCAATCAGCATCCTGATGCACACATTAGCTTCATGCTTCTGTCGTTTCATGTCATTAGCTGCTCAGCTGCAGATTAAGCTGCATGAAAACCAACCTGCAAAACTGTGAGTGGTTCTGACTTTTCTGATATTTCCAAAGACCCTTTTTCTTCCTATTTGATTTGATTGCAGACTTTATTTTTAACTACACAAACAGCAGATAAAATGTGGTGTGAGTTGGACTTTAACATTTTCATACCGTGTGCATCCAAGCAACAACGAACAAACTGATTTATGTGTGAATATTAAAGTTTGGACATGAACAGAGACCGGACGCTTTCTTTGGTGTGTCAAAACAAACATTTTTAATAGTTTATCACAGAAAACATTTTCTCATCTGATCTTATTCCGTCTCACTTTGATTAACGCTGTCACATGAGAAAACTAATGTAAATGATCATCAGCAGGATTTTCTGATGTGTGCTGCAGGTTTTTTAAGTGTCCACGTTATATTATCAGAACTCATTTTTAATATTCACAAACAAACACTGTTAAAGGTCCAAAATAGAAACTTCTCCAAGTGCTCATCAAGAGACAACAAGACCTGTCTGAACTCATTTCAGCGTTGTTGTCTTTTTTTTATATCCTCCTCTTTTTACTGCCCATCTAATGGCTTATTTATTACATTCATTCTTTATAAGCCGGCTCCTGTGTGGCCTCATTACGACTATAGCACTGCTCTGGAATTCCAGGATAATTATGAGCTTCATTGTTTTAATAAGAGTCTCGGTCAGCTCGGATCTCTGCTACATCTTCACAGTTCCCAGAGGGAAAGATATGAGGGCAGCACCAGCGTCGGACAGATGGAATCAGGTGCAGTGCAGGTAAATATTTATACGCCGCCGTGTGAAGGAGGATGCTTGAATCTCATCAACTGTCTTGTAAAAGTGTTGTGATGTGTGTAAATCTATGCAGCTGTACATCCACAGCCTTAATAAGTCTGTGATGCAACTTCAGCTCGTCTGCTAGCTCTTAAATCAAAGCAGCACTTTTCTTCTCATCATGAGGTAACGTTTGGAAACTCTTCGGCTCGGGTAGAGCTCGGAGATACACCGCCATAACACAACCAGTTTGTCAGAGAATGCTGGGATGTTGAAAAACAGGCTCCAGTTTACATGTCGGAGTAAATGACCAAAACTCGTGCAAAGGAAACGAGAATAAATGTATTTGACTGTAAATAGACTCACTGCTGCTGTAAGAGGGAGTTTGTTCTCAGACAGGTCGGCTGGTTATCGCCTGGTTACCTGGAGCTTCTCCTATAGTTCAACTCTTTGACTTGGGTTGTTAACAAAATAAAATACTGTACCAGAACCAGTGTTTAATTTAATTTAATTTAATTTAATTTAATTTAATACCAGGTATTTTCTGTCGTAATTACAGTTGCACAAGGTTTTGTGTTTGATAAAACTTCAAACTCCTGACAGTGCTGTTGTGTCAGCTGACGTACGTAGAAAACAACAACTGACGTTTTTCTGGAGAGGTAATGAGTTAAAGTGCATCAAGATAAACTTTAACTTTTTATTCTTACATTATTCCCAAATCTATAGTCGGTCCAGATTCCCACAGCGCCACCCGCTGACGATCCTCCAACCAGATTCTGTAAAATTTAAAGGAAAAAAAAAAATCTGATTTATGAGTAAGATATAAGATTTTCCCTCCCAAATTCATGTTTTAAATGTTATTGAAACCTTCTGAATATTCACCCTTTAAGTTAAACATGACCTTTTTTTAAACTAAAAACAGTCAAATCGTATCTTAAATAAAGAGTTACCAAAGTTATTCAGTATAAAACATCGGACGTATGTTAACTCAGTCCCAGCTGATGCATGTGTGGATGTAAACTCCTCCTTACAGGATTTGGGTGTATTACCCAACATGCAGCTGAAGTTGTTGGGGGGGGTTAGGTTAAAAATGTGCAGCTATCTGCACTGCAGCCCACTGTTGCATTCACAAACAGGCCTGGGACGTCCCCCCGGTGATGTGGAGTGCTGCATTAAAGGTAATGTACATCCAAACAGCCATGCGGTGCCGCCCAGCAGGTCCTAACCTTGGCGCTCCCCGTGGAAGCTCAACGTGCTGCAGTAAACGCTTCTTGGTGTTGAAGGACATCGCCCGCCGTCCATAATGGAAAGCCTAAAATCACAGAACGATGAGTCTTTTACATGAGCTTGATGGCCGTATTATCTAATCAACTACTTACAGAGCTCAGGACTCTTTGAAGAGGCTGTCTCTGTGGATAATGGACGTGAGAGAGTTGCCCCCAGAATCCATTTGTGCCCTTCATGATGTTTCTTGAAGGCTCCGAACGTGACGGTCTGTTCTCCGGAGACTTCTGAGGGACAAACGATCTGTTCTCAATCACCCCTACGCTGAATACTTACTTAAATATCATCAAATGATACAGAATCATTTAACGCAAACTGTTTTACCCTGAAGAGCAGCTGGACAGGAAGAGCAGAGCAAACATCTGCTGCTGAACGAAGCCTGGTCTGAACGTGTCAAACAAACGTCTTTAAAACATTTACGTCTTAAAGCGACTAAGCTTATAGAAATGAATGTAGGAGAAAATGCTGCTTTATTTAAGTAACTCTGCAGCATCTCCACCGGCAGAAGATTCAAAGTAAAGTGTTTTATTTACAGCAGCTGGAAGGGTTAAAAAACAGCATCGATCATTGTTGATGGTTTCATTTCAGTAAAACTCTAAATTGATGAGGCACTGACTTTTATTTTGAAGGTTAACACTGTAGTTAATCTACTTTTTCAACCTTTCTTAAAGTTTTGCTCAATATATTTTTGTATGTATTTCTATGAAGGATGTTAACACTTTTCTGTGAATCTAATTTCTTTGATCTGAACAGGAAGTGTAGTTTTATTTTATTGTTATTTCTGGAAGTCCACTTCCTGTTTTGGTTCTTGGTTTGTCCCTTTTCAACTGTAAATTTAAATGTGATGTGAAGTCTCAACAGCTCTGGTGAACGTTTTGATCTTTGACTCTTTGGAAGAACATTTTCAGTGGTTTTGATGCAGAAATCTGATAAAGATGAGACAGTTTGAGGAAACTTGTGACTGACTGTCGGTGATGTAGTTCAGGCTGTGACAGTCAGATTTGTTTATAATTGAATTTGTTTAATTTGTAGAAACATTTTCACCTGTAAATCTGTTGCTGCCATTTAGACTTCAGGCGGTGAAACTTGTTTATTCGGACAGATGAAACCTCCTGAGTCCTGAACGACGCAGTTTTCTACATAACACAGTCATTTCTGCTTTTATTTTGAAACACTGCCCAGGAAGAAGCACTCAGCAGGGTTTTAAAGTTTTTAGTGAGTTTTCAAAACGACAAACAAAGAGCGGCGGCGGCGTCCTGCTCCTGAGCCGTCATCATCTGCTCGGGTCATCACTCCGCGCACCCCAGACGGCGCTTAACATTTCAAACCGCCGAGGCTTAGCTGTGATGTCAGTGTGTGGCCCGTTTCACCGCCCTCCTAATTCATGGCCTTTTCCATGATGGGGGGGCGAGGGCCGAGGGAGGGGGGGCATCTTCAGCGCTCGGCCGTAAATCTGCCAAACTACCAGAGCATCTTCATCCATGACCGCCGCGGTGCCGCTGTCCAAAACATCTCCCCGACCGCTTGCTCTGGGCAGGTGCCAGTGATTTTCGGTCTGCTGAGATCATTACAGGTATTAGTTACCCCCCCACCCTCATTAAACATGCTGAATCCATTTGTTTAGCAAGCAGCTGAGGGAGCGATGGAGCTCGCCCAGGCCGGGGATTGATTTATTAACACTGATTTCGGCCTCTGAGACCGTCCAATGATGATCGCTCCGCTGCAGGAATTTCAATAGAGACGAGACACCTCACCTGCCGGAGACGGACTTATAAAAAATAATATAAATAAAAAATAAAATAAATCCATCAGTCAAAAGGCCGAATGTCTCTGACAAACTGCCAGCAAACGTATGGAGGCTGAGCACCAACAGGAAGAGGAAGAAAAAGGAGTTTAATTTATGAGGAAGTCACAAATCTGAGTCAAAATAAAAGAAACTAGATGATGAAGCAGTAAATCAACACATTTACTTTTTATAATCATTAGTGTCATTTTGAGCAAATTATTTAATTATTTTAAATTATTTTTAATTAAATTAATTTTCACTATAATATTATATAATTATATTATAATATTATACACAGTACAGCTGAATGTTAATGACAAAGGTTATTTGTTAAAGTACACCTGAAAATCTGGTGGAAAATAATTTAGTTTATAAATAATAATAATACAATAGTTAATATAATATTATTACACTGCATCCTTTGGACCTTCACATTACAACAAGACAGTGTAGTTCAGCTGTGATATTTCAACATCAACACTGAATAATGATTTAATCACATTAATATCTCATAATTTGGATTTTTTTCAGTAAATATTTAAAGTTTGAATTTTCTTTTTGTTAATTTTTTTAATATGATGACATAGAAACAATGTGACTCACCCTAACCCTAACCCTAACCCAGTACTTAAATTACTTTATATTTTAAATTGATTTGACTAATGTCACAAATTGAATGTGTTAAAGGGGAGTTCATGTAAGAGATTAATTTAAAATAATTTATTAAGACAAGAGAACAAAGTCAACATCGGCCATGTTGACCTGATATCTCATTATTTTAACGTACCTGTTACATAGTCTTTAATTAACAAGTCCAATTATGGCTGAATATCATTAAACTAAGATACTGTCTCATCATTTTATTTCACAAATATTAAATCAAGTCAAAAGTTGTCGGTCACAGTTTCGCTTAAATCATTTCCACATTTTGAAGTCAGTATTTTGAGTTTTCAGATTTTTTTATTGTTCCTCCGTCTTTTCTTGGCCTGACTGGTCCTCTGTATAAATCTGGGTCCATCTGGAGAAGGTGTTTACAGTTTGACTGTCAGGAGAGATGGTACGACATGAGCGATGAAACGATATCTGCACGCCGCATCCACAGATGTTTGTGCGATATTATCTTGGAGGGCTGGAGGTGCCCAGCTGTCTTTGCTGATTTTCTCTCCTCTGTTACAGTCCAAGCTCTCAGATATGTTTTATGATGAATCTACATATTTCCTCTCTCCGGGGGGACACACATTATTGGGAAGCACTCGATCTCTGCCTCCATTTCCTGTCGGCTCTAATAGCTTCCAGGTGAGAGGTGTTCCTCGGCGCTCGCCTGGGAATGCTTATTAAAACTGTTTTCCTATTGATACAGTTGGTTTGATACTTACCAGATTTGACAAAGTAAAGATCTCATGTTTGGCGTAATATTACAAGGGAAACATAAGTGAGTTATTTGGCCTCGACGTGCTGGAAACGTAACGTTGTTAAAGCGCAGACCCTGAAACCTGAAACGAGGTCCCTCGGCCGCATTTGGTTTTCATTTTTTTTTTTTTTGCTTGAAAAATTTAACAATAGCACCCAGGGATTAAGTCATGGTGCAGGTCGCAGCCAAGCCAAACATCCTGCCTCCTCCAGAAAAATGAAGACAGATGAAGAAGGGAAGCAGGTGTAAAGTGTACTCTGGTGCTTCGCCTTTTTGTCCTCTCCGGGAGGTGTTGTGCACAAAGTCTGTCCTCCAAAAACATCTCGCCGAGGAGGAGGAGGTGGAGGTGGAGGAAATGAAAACAAAAGCTCACGTTTTCTATTCCTGCACATACTGAAAACTGTTCATGGGAACTGTTAAAGGATCAGATGGTGTGTTTAATGGGGGGGGGGCAGTCTGCACTCACCTCTGTTTATTAGGCTACCTCAGAGTGTGTGTGTGTGTTACATACATGTACTAAAGGAATGAAGCTAAATGAGGTGGATTTATGCTTCAGGGTGTTTGTGGTACCAAGATGGCGAGAGGCCAAGTATAAATGTGTTTTGTACGATTTGCTTATTTATGGGCCCCGGTACATGTTGGAGATGTGTTTTATATGCTCTGCATCATATGTGCTTATTTTATTCTAGATTATGTATTTAAAGTTCATATGTTTGTGCTGTTAAATCGACTGTGAATGATAAATGTTAGCTTTACATTTTTTACTTCACTACTTTTACTTACGACACATCAACTTTTCGTTTAAACACATCAAACATTAAAAGATGTCTGCAGGTTCGTCCTTTGTTCAGTGTGGACGTTTCAAACGATGCTCACACGTCACACAGTTCAGAAACGTCTCTTTCAGCAGCTGAAGTCAAATATGAAGCTAATTTGACTGACAGCTTCTCCTGAATTCACTTAAACTGTGAAACCAACCTGACGAACACTGACCAGGTAACACCTGTCAGACCTGTCAGGTGTGTGTGTGTTTACCTCACAGCAGGCCTGATTTGTCACACCCTGTTAAAACTGTCACTGTTCAGGAGATTAGAAAGTGTCTCGATGTTGTAAAATAAAATAAACGGTGACATTTCCTGAAGTTTGCTTCATTTATTCTTCACAGCAGAATCAGAAACCTGCTCTGTGGATGGAGGTTTATTTAAGACTGAACAAATATTATTTTCAGCACCTTCAGCCTCTTCTTTTCTTCATGAACAGTTTGATGTATGAAATGTAAATAAAAATGTCTTCACAGTTTGATGAACCAGATGAACCCAAAGAGATTTCCTCTGATCTGACGGAGGAGGAGCAGCAGGACGGTCGAGCCGATCGTTCACACCTGAACAGGCTGATCCCGTGTCAGAGGAGCCCTCCTGATGATCCGGGTCTGTCCGAGTCCAGCTGAACTCTGCGCTGCTGCTTTCAGCCGTGAGGAATCTGCCGCCCCTCCTCTGAAATGTTCTCGCCGTACTGACAGAGTGGATGTTGAGCAACACATGGTTTCGATGGACCCACATCAGATTTCCAATCCTCGTCCAGAACCTTGTCCTTCCCAGGAAATACGGCTGGCGAGCGTGAACCTTTGGACGAGTGATTTACATACCTTCTCCAGCACCGAGCCCAGTTGGCGAAGGCTCCGGTGTCATCGCGAGGGCCGGGCCCGGGGCTTTTCCTGTGTGAGATGACTTACAGTCCCCCCGTCAGTCCTGAGCGCTCTTTATAATAACACTCACACAGAAAGAGCTCAAACCGGGCCTGCAGTCGTATCACAATGACATCATCAGCTCGCAGGAAATGGTCTAATTCTTTAACGTTTAAGAGCGCAGATGTATGCAGAGCCATGGTGACATAATGTCACTTAACTGCAGCCCTCGCCCAAACCAAACACACCTGCACGGACTCTGTACCACCTCGTCCTCCACCAATTAAAACTATTTCAGCTATTCACCCCACCAAAACATCAGCAGTTCTTTTTGGCCTTCTCCCCTCCCGTAGCTCTCAGCAGCTGGTGTCAACAAATCGAACAAACTTCTTCCCCCGAGCCCGACAGGAAAAGTCACTTTATAAATGATTTTCTGAATTTAATCATTTAAGCCCTCAATGTTCTTTGTTTCCTCAATGTAAGAAGTCATATCGCTGTTAATAATCGATAATTTCATAAGTTTTAATCTTAACTTCCATCACCTGAAGTGGACCAACGAAACGGAGAAACTCTGCAGGATGTAAATGAAGTGAAGCAGACAGATAAACATCAGGACTCATAAACTCTGAGCGTGCTCAGTTTAACACTGGTATGTAACGTTTTGGTGGCTGACGGAGGAGCGCCTGAAAGCACCATCAGGTCCGGTTCAGGTTCAGCTGTTCCTTCAGACTCCTGTAAAAGTCATCCCTCAAACGAGCTGGACTCTAAACTCAGGTGGTTCTTTTCACCTCATTTTAGCACACAAAGTTCACGGTTAAGTTTCCAACGATCGTCCAGGTTAAAGGACTAAACGCTTCGTTTGTCACTACAGCAGGAAATAAATGTTTTATTATGTGGAAACACTCTGGTTAAGCTTTGGTTCATTTTAGTGAAGTGCTGAGTTCAGGATTAAACTAATAACCTCGTTAATGTTAGGGGAAATCCGTCATCATGGTAACAATAGTAAACTTTTTAACGCTGCCCGACTTCCTCCTTTGCTCCCGTCATGATCAGTCCGACCACTAGAGGGCGCTGATGTCGTTTTTGGACATTTTGTCGAAACAGTCCTGCTGTTCAGAGGTCACGACAGCGTGTGATTCTGCAGGTTGTTAAATAAGACGTGTGAAACAGCGATTAGTTTGTCTGTTTTGATATCATTTAACAAAAAGTAAAATGACTTTAGGAAGGTTTGCTTTTGTTGTGGAAGAACAGCTAACAAATATTTTCTCACTGATGGATGTAAAGCTGCGATGAACTTTTAGCACACGCGGTGTTATAGTGTGATGACATCAGCAGCAGCAGGTGACCTCACACATCAGCCTGTTAATCTGTTTATCTGTCGGTTATAAAGAATTTCAGTTTAAAGGTAATTTATTCATTTACAGTTCATTCAGAGTAATCACTTCCTGCTGCTTTTCTATATGTGATTTCATTAACATACATGCATGTTAATGTTCATTTGAATCCATCACAGCCTGTTCAGCCTGTTCGACCTTTTCCCTGTAAATCTGTGCAGAAGTCCTGATCGAGCGTTTCCGGCGTGCCATATCCATCAAAATGTGTGCGGACCGTTAACAGCGCCTCTCAGCGACGCGGTCTCCTCCTCCTCCTCCCTGTGAGTTCGAGCTGGGCTGCGTTCAGCTCGCTCTGGCAGCCTCGGCGTGGAGTTTGGCTGAAGATGTGCGGACTCAGGGCGGGTTGGAGGTTTTCTTTGGGTGTTTGCTGCCGTGGCCTCGGGCATCGCTCTGCACTAACGAGCACTGTGCATTCAAGAAAAACTGACTTCACAACTCATCACGGTCGGTGCTGACGGTGGGCTGAAAGTTAATTGTGCCTGTAACGAAGCCTCAGCAGGCCCGAAGCTGCCAAACACCCCCGAACCCCCCAACCCCCGCCTCTGCTGCAGACCTGATACTGGACTGTTCTGGTCCTCCTCGATGGAAACCAGACTTCCTGCTGAGGACTGCCGGCCCGATAAAGAGCCTGCTGACCTTTAAAAGCACTTATCACAGCCTGAGAGGAAAGTTTGTGTTCTCTGAGCGTCGAGCAGCATCCAGGACTGCTGAAGGACCCGGTCTTTGTCCTGATGGTCTATGCTGCCCTTTGAAGCTCATGTTTTTGTCCCTGATTATGTAAAAGCTGGTTTGAGATACTTCAGATCGTCAGGACAGAAGAAGGTTTTGTTGAAACCTTAAACCTCAAAACCTTACAGGCTCCTCTGTCCTGATCCGGACTCCTGAACTGCCCACGTGGATTTTTCTGGGATTCAAACTGTTTCCTCAGTTGGAAAAATAATCAACCAGTCAAATCATCTCTGACGTAGCTCTGCTGATCGATGGAATAAAACCTCAAATCAACACTTTTCTCCAAGCAAACATTGAGTTTTCACCTGTTCACCTGCTTCATCATCATCATAGAAACAGACGTAAACACTGTCAGCGTACCTGCTCCGGTCGCCCTGTTACAACCTTTACCTGTCTCTTTTATGCTTCAAACTACACTGCGTGAAAAAAATACAGAGACTTTAGTGAAGTTTGCATTCAAATGTAATTCAAATTTGAACAGAATATCCAGAAAATCAGATATAAAACTGTGTTTCCATGTTTTAATCCACATTTCCTCAGATGAATTATTCCCTTCAACTGGCAGCGTGTCCTCGTCTCTCTGTGGACTGACTGGATCTAATCCAGGCTGATCTGGACCCATTTCATTTTATTCTATGTTCTCCTTTGTATATTTTCTTTCTGTTACTCCCTCTGTCTTTCTGCTTTTATTAGTGCTCTTTGGGACTAATAAAGTCTTATTATTATATTATTATAATAATTAGGTAATTATATTATATATAAACTCTGGCCTAACACACTCAGTATTTGAACTCATTGATGAAATTTCAGGATCTGTTGTGTGATGTGGACAAAGGACGAGGTGAATTTAAATCTTTGTCCTTCTCACAATCATAACTCAGATTCATTCAGCCTGACTTCAACCTCCAGGAATCAGAAACCAGAGAACAAAGAAACTTCCTGTTTCCCAGTTTCCTTCAGAGATACTGTCTGACGTCCACATTCACACTTTAACGGGCACTAACGGAGTCGAAACAACAGAAACGATTGTTACGTTCCCTCCTGTCGGCTTCTCTCTCCTCATGTTGGATATGTTAGCATGTTGAGATCTGTCAGATTAGCAACAACACGTTTCACTTCCTCCATTTTCACGTCAGATTTCACACCTCTCCTACAGACAAGAGTCCCAAAGAGCTTCAGACCCAACTTAAATCTTTTTAGTGTTTCAGCTTCGAAATAAAAGAGTAAAAACTCTTTGAAACTGCAGACATCATCGTTTCTGCAGCTCTGCGTGATGATTAATCGAGACAAAGTTTCAGGAACAGTCCAGCTCCGAAGCAGAGTCTCTGCAGGTTTTGAGGATTGTGGATTTACAGAAGGATTCCTGACTGTCAACACAAACCTCCATGTAAAGCCTCCTGAATCATCTTCTCCTTACAAACCTTCTCAGACGTATTTCTCTTGATCCCGGCTGATGTCTTTACCGTCTGCAGAGCTCTCACTCCGACTGAAGGATGGTCGCTTTGGCTCGGAGCTGCTCTAATTGATTCGCATCAGCTCCTCTCCAAACGTCAATCAAAGCTCTGTCTTCACGAAGCTCCGCCAACAGTTTCATCATTAACTGTGATCTTTGGAGGTTGTTTGGAGAAGTCCTCCTGCTGGATGAACGATGACGGAAAAGTTCTCCGTCCAAAACTTCAAAACTCCCAGAGTTCATCAGTCCAGGTTACAGGCTGGACTCTTCTCCTTCTACATTTTCATTTTCCTCTTCCTCTTTACCTCTCTCACTTTTTTCTCTGAGCTTTGTTTGCTCGAGTGTTTGACGTCTGATCAAACTCTCTGAACTGCAGAAACTTTTAAGCGCTTGTTCATGAAGATATGAGCGCTGGTCTTCAGCATCAACGCCTCGAATAAATGCAAACATACAAGAAACAGGTTTAACAGGGAAAGTCTTATTAGTGGAGCTGAATATTATAATAACATTAATGTTAATTAATCAGAGCTGCGCTCAGACTGAAATAAAGAGGAGCTGATTTAATATGAAGTCAGAGTTATTTCACATCACATCTGTCAGCTGTTCAGGACTCTGAACTGTCAGAGGATTCATCTAACAACTAAATATATCAAATATATCATCTATATTTCATGTGAACAAATATAAACTCAGCCACGATGATGATGAACTTCATAACTTGATAGTGAAAACTTCTGTTTTCTAATGTCTAATTATGTTGTGAATGCCTCAAATTCTCTAAAACTGGTCAAAAGTGTGACTTAAAAACAAATCTGTTTTTATACAAATGTATCTTACAAGAGGAAAAATGATTTTTAGACGATTTTACGAGGATTTACTGAAATTACTTCATTTATTTACTACAACAAACCAAAAAAAAAGCAACTGGACGAATCAGCTTCAGTCGACGAGACACTGAAATTTATTTCCATCAGTAATCGAACTTTTCTAACTTTACTTTGGCAACATTTTGTATTTAATGGAGTCAGTTTCTGAATTTCAGCATTTCAACTTCACTTTTTAACTTCCTGTTTCAAAACTCCGACCGACTCTTTGACCGTTTGCAGTGGACGCCCTCCAGATGTCTCCACACTTTGACATTTCAGCTACCATCATCTCACACTTTAAAAGACTTCATTTAACACACAAAGAGAAAAGACTGGATTCCACCACAATCATGAGACATGTGATATGAGACTTCAAGCCAAATGTAATCTTTATTAGACTGTTTCTGTACAAAAAGCACTGATCACAGGAAAAAATAAACCAAAAGAAAAAACAAAGAAGAAGAAGAAACAAAAAACATGCATCTATTTACAGCATGGCCAGAGACAGGAAAAGAAAAGCCGGCGGCGTGGCCCCGGTCGTATTCTAAAGACATTAATTAAACATTGTGCTTTGATATACTTTGATGATATATTTCATATTTCACAAAGATGCAGTACCTCTGCCCTCTTTCACATTGAAGTAAAACATCGAAAAAGTATACTTTGCAGTTTTTAAAACCTCGGCTGAAAACCAGGACGGTGAGAAGCAAAACTTTCTACAACTGTGACCAAAGAAAAACGTTAGCAAGCTGTTGAAACGTGGAGACGGACGAGGAAGTGAAAGGTTCAGTGCGAGGTGACCGTTCACGCTGCAGGCTGGGTTTCATTACGTTCTTTAAAAATGGCTTTTCCTAAAGACACCGGACAGACGATTGCCCGCAGGCCGGCAGGACGGCGTCCGGGCGACGCTGTGCAGTGACTGCAGTCGTCTGTCAGTCCTGCTGGATTTGCATAAAGTCAAAGTTTAATCCATACAAACTTCAGATCCCTGCCCTCGCCTTCGTTTTTACTCCGTAAGAAATGAATGATTCTGTGATTCTGACTTTGAGCAGTTAAAGGGATGTTGGATGGTTGTTTGTTAAACTCTGTAAGTGCAGCGACGACAGCTGTGACTCTGAATTTAAAGATCTGCATCTCCAAATAATAAAAGTAAGATTGTGTTTTTGTAATTGTGACAAACGGACTTTGTAAAAGTAAAAGTTTTTGTAATTCTGAGATTTGAATTTTGAGAGTTTCCTCTTGCCTGTGAAATGTAGTTTTGACACGAAACATCAGAACTGCAAGATAACTTCTATAAAGATGGTTTTCTAGTAAATTTGGGCAGTTTGTCATAAATCTGACAGATCTGATGAGTATGATTTGAGTTTTTGTGTTGTTTGTGATTCTAAAATGATGATGAGGTGCTCTTAAGTTGGACGATGTCTTTCTGCAGTAAACTCCTGGATTGTGCTGTACTACCTTTCTTTGTGATTTGGGGGCTGTTTTACCTTCGTGAGTTTTTCTTTGAAACCAACAGACGTTGCTCTTTGAAAGGCGAACTGCTTCAGGTGGAGATCAGTGCTGATCATTTTGTTTTTCGTGGAACCTGAGGGACAAACGTTCGGTGCAAAGAAATCAAAGTTCTCCCAGTTTGACAGGAGAAAGGCTCGTCAAAGAAATCAAACTCAACAAAAACGACCTTCTAAAACTTTGTCTTAAAAACAAAGAGAAGACTTTGTGTTGAAGTGTGGCAATCGTAAGGCATCAAACACGACTTTTACTTCTTAAAATTTTCCGAACGTTTCCACGGCAGCGTGGAAGACGAGCTTGCATTACAGAACAGGAACACAGTTGCATAAGTAAATGATCCAGATTGTGTGCGACGACGAGAACAGCACCATCAACAACAACACCAACATCGATGGAAGTTTCCTTGAGATCAGTGACCCAAAAACTCATTTTCGGAGTGGTTTTAAAATCTGCTGCCTGTTTTTAAATCATACAATCATTCTCACCAAAAAACACAAAGACTAGGATCGGGTCTAATATTAAGATGGATAAAATATCGTCTTCTAAACACCAAAACCAAGAGATACGCTTGGTCCAAAAGTAAGAGTGGAGGAATATTATGACGTTATAAGCTTCTGAAATATAAAAATTTCACATGACAAGGATTTTTGCCATTTTAGAATGGCAGAAAAAACATATTGGTGCATATCGTTCTAGCTTTCTTATTTTTTTTTTTTTTTAAGTTTTAGCTTTTTTTCCTTTTTTGCTAAGATGCATTGCTCTTATTAAGTGCCCCAACAAAAATAGTGCATTAAGAAATAACCATGATTATACATTTCACAATAATACACAAAGGACGAGAAGAACCAGGGGAAACACAAATGATGCTGTTTACAAAAAGTTAAATATCGTATCGGAAAAGCATTTTTATACAAAAGTGATGAAAGCGTTTTTTTACGTCCTGCTTTCAAAAACAGGGTGAACATGTCATGACGTTTTTTTGTTTTTACAAAAGGGTTAATTCCTCTCACTTGTTCACTCTTTTTACAATATCTAAAAGGTATTAAGACATCAAATGTGTTTACATATATATTTGAGACTATCATTCAGGCCTAAATCACAAAAGGAACTCCCCAAAACATACTTTATAAATACATATAAAATAAGCACAATCAGAAGAATAACAAGAAAATCTGGTACCTAAATGTGAGTAAAACTGCTGCAAGCTTTTCTGGTTAAAATCTACCACTCAACGTACCCGCCAAACAGAACTACTGAACTGGAGTTTAGAAATGAGAGACGTCTAAAATGAAAAAGAAGAAAAGAAACAGAAAGTGAACAGAAAATAAAAAATCTTGGGCTGCCTCGACTTTATCGGGACAAATGTTCGTGTAACATTCGTTCTTTTCTCCTCGGCAGGACGTTTGTTCAGTTTTCTTGAGCTTAGAAAATGACTGCACTTTCCTCTTTTCCAGAAAATGAGACACAAACATGGTTAAAAGCTATGGTACAGAAAGGAAAATGCTCGAAGACGTGATCATCATCAGGAGTCTGCTCCTCTGGGTTTGTGGGGGATTTTAAGGATTTCTGATTAAAAATCTGTCAAATCCGAAAACCGTGTGACGGTTTTGACAGATTTGAAAAAAGGTTTGAAGATTTTTCCTGATTTGTGGACTCGGTCCGACTCAGGTTCAGTGTCCCAGAGAGCTCCTGATGCCGCGCAAACCAATCAGAGCTGTAATGATCTGCACCTGGTTTTTATCTCCGTTCATGAAGATTTAATCCAGAAACTGGAGTTTTGTTTCAATTCAGTGTAAATAGTTTTTTATGGTGAATGACTACCTAAACTTCATTTCAGCACATTTAACACACAAACAGAAATCAAACAGCAGAAGTCTGAACTTTGCTGTCATGTAACAATAACACGAGTGAGAAAACTGACAGTAAAGAGATTTTTGATTTTCAGAGAAATAAATTAAAACCAGGTTTGTTGTAGGAAGGAAATTGACTGAGGGAAAATTAATCTATTGACGTCCACACATTTCTGTATGAAATTAAAACTCTGTGATCCATCACAGTGAACATCAATGTTCAAGATTCAAGATGGACTAATAAAGGCGATCTTAAATGTTGAACGTTCAGGTTTTTTTATGTTTTGGGTTGTTCTGTTGCTTAAAAGTTCAGGTTTATTTCAAATAGTTTAATAAGAAATCTTTGAGTCTTTGGATGAAATTAAGAAAAAAAAATAACTTGGCTTTGGTCTTAAGTTGAATTCAGTCTAAAACATTTTACCATTGAAGTTCAGTTCATCCTTCAGTAAAAGGCAGGCTCTGGCTCAGGTTCGGGTTCATGCAGAACTCCATTTAAATAAGACTGATTTTTAGAAGTCTGCAACAATAAGACATCTTTAAGAAATAATAATGCAGATTTAAAGGTCACTGTGAGAGATTACACAAAATTTACGAGTTTAAAAATCTTATTGATTTGATATAATGTGGAAATAAATGGAAGACGATGGAGATCTGGATGATAAAAAAGAAAATTGGCTGTGTCTTGTACTAAATGGCTGAAACATGACAGACCATTGGAGGTCGCTTTAGATTAACCTATCAGTTTATTATCCAATCAGATCTCAGCCACTCTTGACGTCGTCGCGGTAACAGAAGCTCGGTGGACACGCCCCCTTCCTGTCTCACAGTGGTTCAGACTGATCTGAGACCTGTTCAGTCTCCACAGACTTCTGAAGTCAAACTAACCTGTTTTAATAACTCAACACAACATGTAGCTCTGCAGACCCCCGCACACAGTTCACGCTTCATCGCTGACCTTTGACCTCCTCTGAGGCGCCGCCTGGCTGTGAAGCCACTGCAGACGCTTCCTGTTTCTGTGAGACGTTAGCGTCTGCGGGGGCTGCGGCATGATTCGGTCCCACGGCAAACATGAAGACGTCGGAGGTGAACAGATCGATGTCAGAGCTCTGCTGCAGCGATGCATCGTGGGTCAGTCCGGCCGCTAAGTCGGGGGGTGACGGGGAGGATTTTTCTGTTGTTGTGGCTTTTCAGGTGGGCGGGGCCTTCAGGGCTCCTGGGGGGTCGGGGGTCTGACGGTTTCTGGCTCAGAGTCCTCCTCACATGGGTGGGACGATGAGACCTGCCATGGCTGAGACACCATCAGACACTCAGTTAGTGCCGACGTCTGTCTGAACGTCTGAACACACATTTCACCTCTGAGCATGACGGATTATTATTTTATTTCTCTTTCAGAGAAACTCTCCTCCAAACCTCACTGTTTGTCTGAAGTGAAAAGAAAACTGGCTTCACATCAGTGTGTTTGCAGGTTTTAGCTCCTCGAGTACAAATGACGTATTTTACTGAATTTAGTGTGTCTGAGTTTCTTCTCATTTCTCTCTTTCGTTTCCACCATCAGCTCATAAACTAACAGACTCTGTTACCTGAAACTATGGTGTCCTAAAAAATTTGTTTTCTTAAAATTAGTGTGAAAAACAGCCAGTTTGCTATCAATTTTCTTGAATTGAGTGTCTGCATTTTATATATTATTATTTTATTATAAGTCAGAATAAGCAGCCATATTTGTAGTTCACAAAATAATCTGAGTGGGAATTTGAGTTTTGCTGTAAAGAGCCGATTGAATATGTTGAACAAAAACCACATGCCCATATTAAAAACTACCAAAAATAACTGACAACTGTTCCACATCGACAAAAAAATGTTAGAAATTTATCAGGACTGAAAAGACTTTAAGGATTTAACCAGAGGCTGAACTGACTGATAATATATAATAACAACAATAATAATAATGAGAATAATAATAGAAACCAGCGCTCTTACCATGTATAACACAATAAATATTAGTTGAAGGCTTTCAGGTCAGTAATACAATCTTTTTAATTTGGACTCTTTCACAAAGAATCTCCATTTCTTATTCCTTAAAAAAGTAAAAATGTTTTCCTGCAGAGTGAGAATTTGTTTCAGCGGTTTGATGAGAAGTCTCACCTTTTTTGAATTATTAAATATATTTCTGTGTTAAAACTCAGTTATGGTTGACAGGATGAATCAAAGACAGTTTAAACTTTGTGCCAGAAGTTATGGATCAACTTTGACCTCGGAGTGTTTCAAACCAGGTCTTCACATCTAACAAGTCTTCTTATCGTCACAGTGTCTGTGTGTCCTGGTGGGACATGGAGGACAGCGGAGGACGGGGGTGCTGACAGGCGGGAGGGGGGGTGGGATGCTCACCCTGGAGGTTGCTGCCATTGGTGGTGGTGCAGGTGGTGGGGGGCGGGGAGGTCTGTGGCCGCACGACAGGGGCGAAGGCGCTCTTCTGTTTGACTGCAGAAACCATATGGACAGGAGAGAATGAATAAGGGCCTATGGGAGCAGAGGAAGAGAGAGGAGGAGGAGGAGGTGAGGAGGACGGGGGGGGGGATCCTACAGGAGGAGGTGACGGTAAAGACGAGCAGGCACACGGACAGAAGGAGGTGAGTGATCGGATGGAGGTGATTCATGCAGCAGGGGGGGGGATGAAGAGGAGGATGAGGAGGGGGATGTGTCCCTGCCTCAGATCGGCCGAGGAGGATCTGGAGGAACAAACATGCTCCGAAACACAAACAGCTGCACATCTGGCAAAGTTGATCCATAACTTTAAGGACTTTTATTTTGAAAAACCAACCTGATCCAACCTGAGAGCATCAGCGAACCTGGGAGCTTCATCCACACAAACTGTACAGGTGTGTGTGTGTGTGTGTCTCATTTAGTTAATCTTCTAATAAACCATCATTAAAACTACAGCTGACGTCTGATTGTGATTAAAGGAACAGCTGATCTTATTCTGAAATGAATCTGTGTGAGGAATATTAGCTTAGCTTAGCATAATGACTGGAAACACGGGGAAGGAAAACAGCTAGCCTGGCTCTGTCCAAAGTGTCGTTTCCTTTTTGATTAAAAGCACATTTAGGTTGACTTTCGAGACAAAATTAAAAACACACCATGTCGCCAGAATTTAGACATTTTAATAAAACTGAAGAGGCTGAGACCATGTTAGGAAATAACACTTATAGAGAATAGAAAGTCTGATGAAGATCATGCAAACAGCCACTGAATGGGGGTGAAACAGTTAATCATTAAGTAAAATAGGAAAAATTGAATTAATGAAAACAGTTTAGAGAAAAACGCTCAGTGACCCAAAAACTCTGTGAAGTTCAGATTTCTCACGTTTTATTTAAGAAATTAAATTATTTGATAAAACAGCCTCAAGTTTCACTGAGCAGCTGCAGCTTTTATCATTAAAGATGATTTTCTTTGGAAGATTTGTTCAGTTGTCATGGAGATGAAGATTTGAACTCCTACATGCCGATGAAGATCAGGTGATATGATTGAAAGTTCCAGAAGAGCTGATCGAAAGGTTTAAATCTTTAACGAGATGGTTCATTTATTAATTTTCAGTCACGTGGAAATGAAGCATTTTGTCTTTTGTTGTTTTGTTGTTTTTGACTAAAAATGATCTCCAGAACAAATCATGGTTGTGACCTGAGTGTATTTACATTTAAAGGTTTGTGTTCAGATGAAACAAACAACAACATGTTCATGCTGCAGGGCGGCGAGGCTAGCTGTTTCCCTCTGTTTGCAGTCTTTATGCTAAGCTAAGCTAACCACACACAGACAGAGAAACGCTGACGGCTCCTTTAAGAGGCTCCACAGAGTTTATGGACCACAGTGAGTCTGTAAGTGATTTAAGGACAGCATTTGAAAATGAAACTGTAAAATGAAGCGGGGGAATGTAAATGTGATTTATCGCTTCATGCCAACAACTATCAGTTTGTCCTGGATCGCTGCTTCTTCCTCCTCACATTTCCTCTCTTTCTTTCCTCCTTCTTGTTGTTTTTCTCTGCCTCTTTCCAGCTGATATTAATGGATTTGGCCCAAAGCGTGAATGCATGAATGCATGAAGGATGCGGTGAGGATGTTAGTGGGGTTAGTGGAGGAGGGGGTGAGGAGGAGGATGGACAGGGGGACAGTCAGAGGATGGAGGAGGTGAACAATGCGTGGCGGCGCTGAGCCGACACATTACACACATTCAGACCCTCGGCGGAGTGAAACTGTAGCTCAGCCAGGCGAGTTGTGAGCCCACCTTTTGTTTGGTCGCCAGGGACGACAACATCACCTGGCACGGAGACGCAGTTTGAGCTCGCTACCTTCTAAACGAGTCTCGCTGAGACTCGCTGAGCTCTTTGATACAGAAGCCAAAACAATGGAGCGCTCCCTGCGGGCGAGTTTAGACTTTACCCGTCTCCAAAACACACCTGCGCCTTCCAAGCAGCAGCTCCGACTCCAGGCATGTTAATCAGAGGAAAGTTTCTGAGGAACAACGGGGCCCGCTGGAAACTAGCTACTACTGAAGCATTAACTCTGCTCCTGCAGCAGCTTCACTTTTATTCAGATTTTATTCTCCCGACTGTTCATCTCCTGCATCAGTCCGCAGCAAGAAACAACAGCTACTCTGCATCCATAAAATACATGAAACAAGAAATATTTCCACTTTGAGGATCTTTGTGTCAACATCACATCAACGTCGTGATTCAAAACTACAGCCGAGCGGAGCAGCAGGATGACAGATCAGCACATCTTAAATTAAAGGTTCGCTCTCTAGTTTTTCATCAGATGTGATCGAGAAATGTACCGAGCGGTGTAAAATTCAACTTAACCACACATGTAATAGTATGTATATCCACATACACACTCATACTGATATATGTCTCCATACAACATCACCTCAGACTCTCCTCACAGGAACAGCTGGGCCTCAAACTTCAACACCTCTCGGTACCAACTGATTCATAATCATGTTTACTTTTTCTCTGATCAGATAGTTTGAAGATAATTAATTAACATTTTTCCCATTTTTTGGGCCAAATCAGTTCCTACAGTCTTCATCAGCTCAAAGCTGCTTTCAGTAAATTCACTTCAACTAACTGCCCTCCTGAGAGCTTCGGACAATGACCACAAAACACAATTTACTGTAAAATCACACAACAACCATCTAATAATCTATCACAAATCCAATCATCATCACTGTCTATTATTATCTATTATAATCTATTATCTCTCACCATTTTACAATCTATCACTATGAAAACATTCACTTTAACGAGACCTTTAACTGACGCATCAGCTTCTTTAATCACTTTTACTTTTAACACTTAAAATGACACCTAAACTCCTGCAACTGATATTTCTCCCTTCAGCTGTAACTTTCATACGATAAAAACATTTCAAAAGATTCAGCGTGTTCAAACGTTTGGAGTCAGGTGTGTTTGACCTTCAGCTGATTGTTCCTCAGTGTGTTTCAGTCTAACTGCCTCTCAGATGGATGAGGTTCGGTCTTTTTAAATGAAATCTTGAGCTGACTCACTTGCGTAAGCCGAGTTGGTGGAGCCATTGAGGAAGCTGGGGGATCCAGGTACGCCCAGGTTAGTCATCCCCGCTCCGTATCCGTTCATGGTGGACGTGATGGTGTTGTAGTTGGACTGCTGAGGCGTGGAGCTCGGCACGTAGCCGCGAGGAGACACGCTGTTTGAGTTACGGGAATAACCTGCAGGGAGGAAACACGACAAAGTCAGACACACCTGAGAGGTTTAATGTCAAATCTTCTTTACAGAGGCTGAGAACGGACGTGTTTGAAATTGTTAATGTCATTTTCTCGACATCAAGAGTTCAATATCTCGTTATCAGGGGAAATCAGAGTGTGTTTCCTCTTGTTCCTTGTGATGTTTGTATGTTTATCTCCAGTTAGTCTCCATCAGCAGGTGTCTGTAGGCTCTGTGGAGATGCTGTGGGGGTCATTATGTACAGAAGAAGAAGAAGAATAAAACCAGATTGTCTGCACCAATGAAGAAACTGCAGCAAAGCAAACTCCACATTTAGGTCTTAATCATTGATCAGTTATGGATCCTCCCTGTCAGTCATCACAGTGATCTTGAAGGTTGAAATCAGCTGTGCTCAAATGAACCACACACTCATTTTGGAGTTCAACACAATTATCCAGTTAGAAAACTGCTTTGTTATCTCGAGATAACGACATCATAACTTGTGATTTCAACACACTTCATGCAAGAACCATAAACTTTCCATGTTCTTGTTCAGTTCATCAGATGTGAACAGGAATGCAAAAAGAGACTCTCCTCCCAAACACAACCTGCCAAACCCAAGAGACAATAATTCACTGGCTTTTTAAAAAATATGTGTGTGTGTGTGTGTGTGTGTGCGCACGTCTCCTTTAAATCTCGTCCACCTCCTCGCTGTGACCTCAGCAGTGACATCTTCACGCCTCCCCACAGGTGAAGTCTACCCATCATCTCTCACCTCACTGCTGCGCGCTGCACTCACCTTAACGCCCCCCCTGATCCCGCTGATCAACCCTCATCCATGCATTTAATACTGATGTTCCCTGCAGCACTCAGCCTGACCTCTGACCCCTTCACGAGGCTGCTGAGTTCCCACCGACCTCAGGCCGAGCTCTCTGAGCAGAGCCAACAGAGTGCCAAGTCGCACATTACAGCCCGACCCTCCCCCCCACCCTCGTCCACTTTCCCCCACTTCCTGGTTCGGGCCAACGCAATTCCCAGCAGGAGCGGCTGATGGAGCGCTGCCCGGGGACAAGGAGGGCGAGGAGAGCCGGCGATGGGAAACACATGTGGAGAACAGAGCAGGGAGCGGCCGAGAGCTGCAGCACGTCACAGATCCTGAGAGAGGATTGTTCTTCACGAGGAACTGTGGAACAAACGCACTCAGTTTCGTGGGTATTTGTTTTGGTGTGTTCGCTCCCTGCCCGTCCTCGTCCACAGCAGCGTGGGAAGCAGATCTGATGCAGATCGCATCCTTTGACCTCGCTCTTAAATGGAAACATGTGTTCAGGAGCAGCCGGGTTTCATCGTGAGCGAGCTGCTGACTGATGGTTAAGTTTGACTCAGTAAACGTCGCTGCAGGTGGACGATTTGTTCAACAATTTGTAATCACGAACAGGCTTTTAATTTAAAATGGGCGTTAACGGCTGAACTTCCTCAAACACGTTAAATCATTCGTTCACTCCACGAGTGTCTCACAAGACTGAATGACTTCTGTACGCCATGATTACTAAACCTTATCTGGGAATTCAGACTCTTTTAAAAATCTTTCCCTCCATTTTGTAGTTTAATGATCGTTATTTTTTAAGACAACATAGAAATCATCTCTAACGTGTGTTTAAGGATTATTTGTGGAGTCTTTTTTTACCAGAAGAGGCTCTGAGGATGTTTTGGACCTTATTTTGGGCCCAACATGATTTTGGGTTGTTCAAATAAAACTGACTTGAATTATGAGACACAGAAATCATAATTATGAGACGCAGACGTAACTGTGACGCACTCAGTCATAATTACAAGACACACAGTCACGCTTAAGAGCAAACGTCCCCCACTCTGTTTCCTTTGAGGGCCGAAGTGACTGCTGTTTGTGGCCGTAGGTCACATGACGTCAGCAAACTGTGATGATGCTGCAACTTGATCAGAGATGATCTTAAAGTGAGTCAGAAACAGGTTGGACCTGTGAGAGAGTCACAGTGTGTTTATAAGAGGTAAAAATATATTTAGGTATTAATTCTGACTAAAAATATCAGGCTGCTTTTTTACTGTTTCATACAAAATACCAATAACTTAAATATGGAGGTTAATCTGAGGTGCAATTTTCTGAACTAAACTTTTCTTCTTTTTGGAGCTTTTGACCATATTTCACTGCCTTCATCAGTGAAATGAACTTAATATGGTGTCTGACCCCCCCTATTTAAATAAAACCACCTCTAAAGCTTCACACTGCTTCACTCTTTGACATCTGAACAACCTCCACTCTCTGAGGAAGACCTGAAAACACAACCTGACTCTTTCAGCACAGATTCATTACTCTGACAGGGGTGTCAGACTCCTCCACCCCCTCCACCCATTAGCTGTCAGAGTGAAGTAGACCAACGAAGACAAACTCCAGAAGAAGAAACTGAAGGTGGAGCCTTCATCCTTCACTCATCCTTCAGGAGGACGTTGTGACGCTCCACCCCTACCCTTACGCTGAGCAGGCCGAGCTGCTCTGAATTAGCGCCGTAAATTACTCGGCCCGTCCGCCTGATAAGGCCTGGGCTCGGGAGCCGCTGTTTTTATTAATGTTTTAATCACAGTGGATAATTGCGAGGGGCACAAAGTTTTCATTTCTAAGAGCCGTTTCATACTTCATAACAGCGGGGGGGGGTCAGATCCTCGGTGTAATGTTTCCGACCGGAGAGCTCTGTGCACATAAACTACCGAGTTATGAATTTTCAGAGCGGCTGCAGCCTCGCTTCCCATGACCTCATAGATTCCTGTAAGGTGTTCGTCGCCGGGCCGATGCGAAAAGCAGACGATGGTTTAGTGTTGGGGGTGCAGGGCGGGTGTCCGGGGAGTAAAAGCGGCTCTATCTGCTTCCTGTCGACGCATGTTCACGAGCTGTTTGCTGCACACTTTCTGAGCGTCTGTGACAGAAACATGGAGCTTTATTCTGAAACTCTGCTGATATTTATCTTCCCGTAAAACAAACCTCAACAAAACAGAGAATCTATCTCCTCACTGTGTGTGTGAACTATTAAATCTATCAAAACACATCAATGAACCTCACTGTTCCTTCATTAGCATGAACACACACACACTGCTGCCGCAAACACTCACTAAAGCAGCTGATTTAAATCACTGAGACTTTTTAAACACCAAACTAAAAAAAAAAACTAAAAAATTCATGTTTTCTAAAATATAAATAGAATAACTTCAGACTATCATTTGAAATAAAAAAGTAAAATAAGTATTCAAATCATCTAACGATCATCTCAGATTGATATTTTCTCATCTTTGGGATGTGAAACAGATAATCTGAGCAAACACTGAAACTGTCGGACAAAGAGAAAGCAGAGGAAAGGTGATCTGAGCTGTTCAGAGGCTCCACGAACAACGTCACATCAGAGAAGACAAAAGTCAAAGAGACAGAAACACAAACAACATCAGAACTACAAAAAACAGCAAAGAACATCGAGCGAGATAAAATAACCCTGATACAGAGCGCAGTAATGCTGTGTGTGTGTGTGTGTGTGTGTGTTCTGAACTTTATGACAAACATCTTTAATTTTGTGAAGCTGACGTCGTCACTTTTCAAACTGCAGAGACAGTCAGTTTGTTGTGTTTGTGCTCCTCAGAGACGTCGTTACAACAGGAACCAGGACCAGGAGACACCAGGACCAGAACCAGGGGAGACTAGAATCAGTGGGATCCAGTCTGACTTGATCATGTTGCTGCTGCTGGTCTCTGCTGGACTCGACTGTAGTCATAGTAACAGACTTTTCTGAACTCTACTGGACTCTAATAAAGTGGACTCTAAGTGAACTCTAATGAACTCTACTGGACATTACTGAACTCTGAAGGACCAGACTCTGCTGGACTGTAGTGAGCTTTGCAGGTCACTGAAGTCTGTTGAACCCAAATGAAGTCTCCTGGACTCGTCTGGACTCTGCTGGTCTCTCCTGGTGTGACTGGTCTGGGGCCCCCCAGGTCTCAGAGGATTGTGGGTAACGGCGAGCTCTCACCCTGGTCAGCCTGCGAGGCCTCGGAGATGTTGACGGCGAGCTGACTGCTGAACGAGTTGACTCCCATCATCCCCGAGTGAGCGGCCGAGCCGGTGAGAGACGGCAGCTGGTTGTGACTGCGGGGGACGCTGTAGAGCGCCTCGGTGAGGTCGGCCGCCCGCTTCAGGATAATCTCCTACACCGAGGGGGGGGCAGGAAGGAGGAGAGGCAGAGGGAATGATGGAGGGAGTGAGGGGGGAAAAGAGATGTTCTCTGTAATGGTGTCAGTAATAAATGCAATCAATACTGTGTATCAGAAACACACACACATCTGTTGGTGTGTTTACGAAATGAACACCAAAACTCTTCAGTAGTAAAGAAACATCATCTTAAATGTAGTAGTAGTTGATTTTCCGTTGGTCAGTGAACACAACACGTTCTGGTTCTGTTTACCAGGTTTAATTTAAGAACTGAAGCTTCAGAGTTAAATAAATGCTTAACCCCCCCTAAAAAAGTCTTCATTTAAAGTGCTGGTGTGAGGTGCAGTGGAGGTCAAAGGTCAGCGTGGAGCTGCTGACTCACCTGGTTGTTGTGTGGCATCCCGTACAGAGCCTCCACCAGGTCGGCTGCTCGCTTCAACAGCACCTCCTGTGGGGGGGGGGGGACAGAGCAGCTTTAAAACTTCAGCTTTCTTTATTCCTAAACTTTAAAGGTCAAATTCAGACAGGAAAAATTTCAACCTGCTCCATAAAATGTACCAACAGTCCAAAAGATGAACAGTTCAGACCAAAGAACAGTTTGTGTGAGTGTGACTGTTCGACAGCATCTGAGAGGTTTGATAAAAAAATAATTCAAACAATGAATCAATTATCAAAATCATTTTAAACAAATTGATTAATGAACTGATTGTTCAGAATCAGAAAACAGGAGACATCAGCAGGAGTTTATATAATTATAATTATAAATGTACATGTTTATAATAAAATGTAAATGCTTTCCTTTACTGTGACACGTCATGAAGTGTTTGTTACACCTGCAGAGAGCAGAACCGACCAATCGGAGCGGCCGAGACAAATCAGCCACCTGAATCTGGTTTCTACTAAAACCTCTCGAGTTTCCTGATCACTGATCGATCAGATTTACAGTTTTCAAAATGGCCGCTGATGACACAGATAGAGAGACGGAGGGATGAACGTTTGTATCCGGAGGGAAGGAAGAGAGAGGAAGAATCAGTGGGACGCCATTAACACTGCAGAACACACACACTTATACACACACACACACTCTCTCTCGCCCTGGGGCTGTTTTCCCATCAGCCCACAGGAGGGGAAGCGTCCAATCTGAGCGCCGGCAGCGCAGTAGGTCGCCGCGGCGATGACTGTTAATAACAATAACAGGACTGATAAATACACACACACAGAGTGGAGAGTAGGGAGAGAAACTCAGAGAGGCAAGAAAAGAAAGGAAAAGGAGGAAAAAGGAAAGAAAAGGAAATAAGGAAAAGAAGGAATGAAAAAGAAAGAGGAAAAGTGACGGGAAGGAAGAGGAGGAGGGAAAAGAAAAAAGGAAAAAAGCGAAAAAAAAGAAAGAAAGGAAATGAAAGAAAGGAAGGAAGGAAGGAAGAAAAGAACAAAAAAGGAACAAAAGGAAGGAAGGAAGGAAGTAAAAGAACAAAAGGAAGGAAACAGAGCTGAAGGGAAGGAGGGAAAAAGAGAAAGTAAACAAACTCCCTGGAGTGTGAATGGAGGTGAGTTTTTTCACACCGCAGCCTCAGGTGAAAACACATCACACACAGAAAGCTGAGGATGATCAGCTGATGGAGAGGATGAAGAGGAGGAGGAGGAGGAGGTGTTGAGTCCCTGAGGAGCAGCAGTGGGGAGGTGGAGGCCTCTGCTGGAGCTCCCCGAGGTATTACAGCACAGAGGAGGGCGAGAGACACTCGCAGAGAGAGAGAGAGAGAGATCACGTGACTCTTGTTTTGTTTACCTGTTTGTATTTACAGTCACAATAACAATAAATATGAACACAGAGAGAAGCATTATTGTTGTTTATTGTACAGTATATTTTTATGTCTGATATATTCTTTATTAATGAACTTATCAATTATTTTGGCCTTTTAATTGTATTTATTTTTCTTCAATCAATCAATCAATCAATATATCTCTTTAACCTGTTTGTATTTACAGTAATATTAATAAATAACTACAAAGAGAGAAGCTTTATTGTTGTTATTGTACATTAATGTTAAAGTCTCTGCTCTCACTGCTTGTTTGTTTGTTTGTCACATTATATTTCAGATGTATTTATTGTCATTAAACAGAAGCAGCAGTGTTACTCGTGCAGTATTCAGGTTAAAGTACTTTAAACTCTGTTAGTTTTTTCCTTGCTGTGCAGTACTTCAGTGCCGTCCTGCTCTCACCTGCAGCTCTGATTATTAACGTGTAAGTGAAAGTATTTTTCTTACAGAAGTCTTTGAACTGAGCATTTGAGATTCAGCGGCTGTAAAACGTTTTCTTCTGTCTGTCAGAGCAAATCACCTGCTGCTCCGTCACATCACATCAGCTCAGATCTGCGGATTTCATCTCTGTCGAGTCGCTGAAGACTGAGTGTGAGCTGCTGTGATGGGCAGAGATTACCGAGGATTTCTACTCTGGATTCGACTCTGCTTTTATTTCGGCTTCCTGCTCGAGCAGCAGCAGCGTCCAAACAAACGTCTGCTGTGACTCAGAGGAGAAACAGCCGCCGTTAACCACATTGTTTTCCTCCCAGCCAATCAGAGCGCCTCCTCAGTGCTGGCAACGACCAACAACTTCGACAGGGACACACACACGCACACACAGCTCTCATTTCCCACGGCAGACGATGACCTCGAGGAGCTGATCCAACACATTGAGATGGAAACTGAACAACATGCTGAGTTTTTCCTCTCTGAAACTTTTCACATCCACCAAACTGCTGAAACACACCTGAAATACTCACAAATACTCACAAATACTCACACACACCTGTGAAATACTCACAAATACTCACAAATACTCACACACACCTTGAAATACTCACAAATACTCACAAATACTCACACACACACTGTGAAAAACTCACAAATACTCACAAATACTCACACACACCTTGAAATACTCACAAATACTCACAAATACTCACACACACACCGTGAAAAACTCACAAATACTCACAAATACTCACACACACACTGTGAAAAACACACACACATGATACATACACACATGAAATCACAAATCACAACTCACAACACGTGAAATACCCACACTCACAAACACTCACACACACACTGAAAACATACAACACCACAACACTACACACACCATGAAATACTCACAAATACTCACAAATACTCACACACACACCGTGAAAAACTCACAAATACTCACAAATACTCACACACACCTTGAAATACTCACAAATACTCACAAATACTCACACACACCGTGAAATACTCACAATTACTCACAAATACTCACATACACACTGTGAAATACTCACACACACACACACTGTAAAATACTTTCTAACCATTAAAATACTTTTTAATTATTATGTGAAATACTGGAACACAGTCGGAGAATCGAGATGTTTTACTGGAGAACAAACATTTCTGTCACTGTCTGAACTTTTTTCTGTTTATGCTGACGATGATCAGCTGTTCAGATTAAACTGTTCTGCTCTCAGAGTGTTTGTTTTTCCGACCCAATGTGTGGCAGTGAACGCAGCACCTGTGATGCCTTCACTGTCATCATGACAAATCCATAATAAGACTAAGTTATTCTGAAGTCAAACTGATACTTTACTTTGATTATCTGACCATCAACATGTATAATATCCACTCAACTATCATCAATTTAATTCTACAGATTAATCAAAATCAAAATCATCAATCAAAAATGAATCAAACTCAGGAAGACAACAAAAACTACCAAACCAGAAGTGTTTAAATATATTTTGGTCACACAGATGTTTTAGTGGTTTTTGTGTAAATGACGTCTGTTGAGTCTCCACACAGAAACAGGTCCCCTCGGGCTCCTGGTGGATTTGATGAATTGTGGATCTGGACAGACTTCAGTCCTCTAGGAGGTTCAGGGAAATCCAGACGTTTGGATTCAGCCAATCAGAGTCACTTCATGTCACAATAAACACATAAAGTGAACTTAAACAGCTCAGCAGGTGACCCAGGAGCCAAAGACTGGAACCAGAGGGAAACTGTTAGCCTAGCTTGATCAGAGGAGAAATAAACATCTGTTTAACTTTGTTTTATTCGACTGCAGAAGGTGAATCTTTCTCCGTGTGAGATCATCTGGACTCGTGTGTGTGTGTGTGTGTGTGTGTGTGTGTGTTTTAGTGAATGAATGGCCTCCTGTCAATCAAACCCCCCTGCAGCATCCCTCTCTATTGTAGGACAATCTGTCAGCCTGCTACTGCCAACACTGTGTGTGTGTGTGTGAGAGAGTGTGTGTGTGTGTATGTGTGAGCGTTCGGTGTGTGTGTGTGTGTCCACACATTACATACACACTGTATATTTATGTGTATGTTTTGTGTGTTTGCACATCATAACATCCTCCCTTTCTTCCTTTCCTTCCCTCCTTTCATCATTTCATTTCGTTTTCTTGTTTCCTTCCTTCATTTTTATTTGAGTTAATCTTCTTTTATATTTTAAACAAAAACCCCAAACCAGCTGCCCTCACAGGTGAAAGGACGAGTCTCTGCCAGTGTGTGTGTGTGTGTGTGTGTTCCTCCTCTGGCTTCATTAATCTCCATTAGAAAACAGAAGTTAGTTAATGTCTCCTTCGCTCGGCTGCAGCAGCAAGACGCCACGAGGCAGCAGCTGCCCGTCACACACACACACACACACGCATGCACACACACACACACACACACGCATGCACACACACACACACACACACACACACACACGCTCTCTCTCTCTCTCACACACACGCACACACATTGTTACTTACACATTGTATACAGAAACACACACCTGAAAAATACAGTTCATGGACACTGAAGCTTCACACAAAAAAGACTCCTTTGTGTGTGTTGTGCACATTGTGCATTGAGTGTGTATGTGGTGTACGCCTGTGTGTGTGTGTGTGTCCTTCTATTTTCATTAGGTCCTGACAGACACAACAGCCTTCTCAAGTTAATGACGCCTCCGAGGCCTCGCTTCTGGAGAGCCGCTGCTGCTGCTGCTCAGAGTGTGTGTGTGTGTGTGTGTGTGTGTGTGTACATGCACGTGTTCATTTGCCCTTGGCCGCCGCTCTCTGATCACACACTCTCACTGCTGCAACTACTCACATTCTCCCTGAAAACAACCAACAAATCCACCATAGAAGAAGAACAGCAGCGTGAAGTTAGAGATTGATCGATCAAAACATCCTGATCAAATATAATCAATGACTGTCAAACACAGCAGGTGGAGCACTGACAGCTAATCTGAACCTGGAGGTTTCCCAGTGCAGAGAGAAGGTTTATTTTTTTAATGATTTTTGTACGATCAGTCGATTAACCGATAAATTGATTGACAGAAAAGTGATCAGATCAGCTTCACTAATGTGACGATTTTCTGCTTCCCTGGAAATCTTTGGCTTTTATTATTAGAAAACTTGGACTGTGATGAGAAACTGTCACTATTTTCAGACCAAATGAAGTGAAAAGAAAGTAAAATAATAACAACAATAATTCAAGATATTCAGTCAGTTAGAGGAAGAAACACTCAGTAACATGAAACATTTAAATAAAGTCCTTTTTTAAAAACAGGAAATGACCAAATTCATGTTGTCTTTGTAAAATATTAAACATTTCTTATTATCTATTGTTGATTTGTGAAATGTGCTGATTTTAATGATTTACTGGAGCTTCATTTAGAAAAGAATCAGTCTGTTTTGTTGCTATTAAAGGTGGAAAATCAGCCCTGAGGTCCATTTAAGACTCAAACAAACTCGCTGTCAGGATTTGTCGTCTTCCTGTGGACTTCCTGCTCCGACTGAACAAAGTGATGTTGATTTTTTTGTGTTTTATGCATCAGATCCAGTTTCAGTTTTCTCTGCTGCTGCTGGATGTGTTGTTATCTGTCAGAGCGTCTAATTGCAGAGCTCCACGCTAATTGCTCCGCTATACATCCCCATTCACACACACACACACACACACACACACACACACACACACATCAGCTGCTCAGCCACACCCTTCACACACACATATTAACACCCTCACACACTCACACACACACACAGACAGCGCCATTGGATTCCTGTCAGCGCTTGAGTGCCGGCAATCAGAGCGCTGGGTGCTTTAACGGCGCTGAAAGGCCTGCCCCGATCGATACGGTAATGCACTGGCTCCCGGTTATCATCATCATCTCTTATCACTGACCCACACCTCCGAGAGGGGGAGGAGGAGCAGATGGAGGACGAGGGGGTCTCTGGGTGTTTCGCTTTAGCTGTGAGGAGATGGATGGATTCAGAAGGGGGGTCAGAGTGGATAACTGGACATATAAAACAGCTCAGAGATGGAGGCAGCTGATTGGATAATCTCCTCCACGCCAGCGAAGGGTTAACGCTCAGCACACCGGGCTCATGATTGGCTGAGGGAGGGCAAGCTGGTCACCTGAGATATATAAAGTAATCAGATCCTTTACTTAGTACGAATAACACACTACACAATACACTAAAAGTCCTGCATCTGAAAAGTATGTGAGTATTTTCACAGTAAAAGTATGTGAGTATTTTCACAGTAAAAGTATGTGAGTATTTTCACAGTAATAGTCGTGGTGCTGCAGTAAAATGTTTCCTGTCAGTATGTTTTGTTTCTGGATTAATCTTCCTGCTACATTAATTTACATTTTGCTCCTGAACACACACATTTTTCAAGTTAAAGATCTTTAAGTTGAAGCTGCTGCTCACACACATATCACCGCCATGTAGTCTACATTTCCCTTAATGAAACTAGGTATTGTTTCCTGAACGCGCACGTCAACTCCTCACCTCCAGTTTGCTTCCTGTCAGACTTTTACAGTCTCCAGGTAACCCTGATGACATCACTGTAAGATCATCAGCTGTTTTCACATCTTTAAAAAAAAATTAACGTGCAGCAGCTCTTTAAGTTTGAGCAGAAACTAAAACTAATCAGACATGAAACATCTGATCTGCTAATCTGACTGATTCGTCTCCCTGAAAAGTTCACGGCGGGGCCTCGAAGCAGATAAAAGTTAAAATATGTTGAGAAGAAGAATGTGACAACTTCCTGTGAGAATATTCGCAGGAAATTAAAAACACATTCCTGCAGTTTGATCATTAATTCAAACAACTTTAATATTTCTCTCTCCGTTAGATTAACAACCCTTTAATTCAACGTCTCTGAATGTTTTCACAGCAACATAAAGTCTGACTGCTTCAAATTTTGACTTTCTGAAGGCATCACACCATCAGAGTGAACTTTCATTTCATTTAATTAAATAGATTCATAAATCAGGAGCAGATAACATGTGAGGACAGTGATTGGTCAGATAAGTTTTCCTGTGACGGACGGTGATGAAGGTGTTTGTATTCATCATCATCATCATCACTAAAGACTCAAATCTACATGTCAGTCTGACTTCGTGTCTGTGGCTCCTATTGGTTCCTACTGAAGATGTAAATCTTTAAAATGACTGTAGTTTTTATCAAACAAAAAGGTAGAAATAGTTCATTTGTTGGGGACTATTTTCAGCAGCGGGTGAATCCACATTTAGTCCTCTAGTGAGTGTTTGTGGCAGCAGGACAGTGTGTGTGTGTGTGTGTAAGTCAAAATAAACCACAGTGTGTGTGTTCATGCTGATGAAGGCACAACAGTGATGAGTTTTAATAGTTTATGGAGATATCAGACTGTGACACAGTATTTAACCATCGGGTAGACGTTTGCAGGCCATAAAACATCCGACTGACTGACATCAGGAAGCTAATCTGCAAACAATTTTTAGTTTTTAAAAACAGTCGGAGCCACCAGCAGAAAAGAGAAATGTTTCAGAGCTGAGAGCAAGACGAGTGCACCGACTCCTCCACAGCTACAGGGAGTTTACAGGTGGAGAGAAACAAGACGCTCCCTGCTCCATCCTCAGTGGGTCTAATCAAGTCGGCACTGAGGAGGAGGAGGAGGAGGAGTCCGCCTCGTCCTGGACTCACTCCTTCAGAGTAAAACACACCTGAGCCAGAGAGGAACTGTGTGTGTTTGCTGAATAGAAAAGAGTTTTTACAGTTTAACCAGAGAGGCAGAACCACAGAACCACTCCTCCACCTCCTCCTCCTCCTCCTCCTCCTCCTCCTCCTCCTCCTCCTCCTCCTCCTTCCTCCTCCTCTTCCTCCTCCTCCAGGTGCATGATGTGATAAAATGTGACCCCATCATCCTCCTCAAAGACTAAACTACACTTTGATTTGCACACCTCCACCTCTTCACGTCTTCATATTCAGGCCTCATTTAACTGAAACCTCCAATCGTATTTCTGAACTGAAGCCAAACGATTTAATAACACAAAGGAGTTTCTTCACAATGACACTCATATTTCATAGAATTGTTTTTAGACTAACTATGTAAAATAATGAATGAAATGAATGAATGAAAATTTTAATGAAATAATGTAACGGTGTCTCTCCCTACCTGCTCTTTTCTTGTGTGATGTGCAGAAAATATACTCTTGAAAAAAATTAAAAATGTGAAACTGTGGTGCTGTGGTGTTTTAAAATATTGTTTGGTTGGAAGTCGTGTGTACATCAGTGTGGAGCTAAAGAGAGAAATATTTAATAATGCACATTAATCATTTTTAGAAATAATTTTCCATCCCTGTGATGAGCTGGATGAGTTAATAATGAAATAAACGAAGTTAAAAATGGATATTTCTGCAGGTTAAATCAGCTTTTCCTGGCTGTCACACTGTGTTTCTCTCTCTGGAGGCTGCACCCTCGTGACCTTGCCCTTCTCCCGTCCATCTCTCGACATATTCCTCCTTTTTTTCCTCCTTCCTCTCTATTTTTTTCTATTTTCTTCCATTGGTTTCTAGGGGCTTAATTACGGGGGGCCGGCTCCGTGGTTGAGGAGGTGCTGGGCGAACAGGGATCAGCGTGACCCTGGAGGAGAAGCCATCAGACAGCGGCCTTAACAATGATAAATCACCCCGAGCAGAGCTACAGATACAGCCGCCGCCCCGCTGATCTCTATAAAATATGGATGGAGCCGGCGCTGTGCAGGAGGAGCAGAACCGCATCGCGCCGGATCTCCAGATTAGCGATTATCAGGCGGAGAGGTATTCTAATGATGTGGGACATGGTGTGGGGTTAATTCCATTCAGAGGAAATGGATTGAAATTCAGCTCATGAATTGAATATTGCTCATTATTCTCAATGAGAGTGGGAAATCTCCTCATTCATGAAGTGGGCTGGAATTAATAATCCCTGAACGAACGGACGTCCCCCCGAGTCGGGATGGGGGTCAACGATCAGAGCTAAAGGTGCACATGCAACACGCCAAACACGTTTAATCTCCACCTTATGGTTCACAAATCACCAGGAAGGAGAAAAAAAGAGGAGAAAAAAAGTGCAGCTCATTTTAGCATCGCTGTTTTTTCCTCTTTAACCTCAGTTTGTTTTAAAGGTTGGTTTGATTTTCACCACAGCATGTCCCCATTTCACAAAATCTCCATATTTCAGAGTTCAGGTTGTTAAACTGCAGCAAAGAGACCTGATTGATCTTTATGTTTACTGATCATTTTATTTATAAAGACCTTCAGTTTGTCCAGATGAAGGTGAAATGATGAATCATGAAACCAGAAACTTTAACTGCTCTTAGATTCACGGTTAATGAACTTTATCTTACGAATGGTTTGAGGCTTTATTTTAAGATATCTAAGCTTCATGTCAGACAGGCAGTTAACGGGCAGTCCGACAGGCTGTGAGGCCAACTGGTCACTGATGACCTCTGGGGTTTCTCCTGGATCAGGTTCAGCCCTCTAATTTCATTTCCAGTCTGGCTCGGCTGCAAACGGACACCTCAGCGTCCGTCCGTCCGTCCGGCTGCAGCTGATTCACAGCTTCTTCACTGAACACGTGGGCAGAAACATCACAGCGTGTTCAGTAAATCAGACAGACCTGGAGCTGGAGGCTAACAGTTTCCCTCCGCTCCCAGTCTTTGTGCTAAGCTAAGCTAACCCAGTTCCACAGCAGCCTCCCGTCTTTCAGATAAAATCAGCTTTGTGTTTTTTTCTCCTGGTTTCTATATTCACCACTGTTTTGTTTCTGGTGAACAATCTGCCTCCACGCCGCTCCCATGATCTCCCCCCCTCGCCGTCCAAACATCTCTCTCCATCTCTCCTCCTGTCCTCCGCCGAGCAGCGGCGGTGAAAACAAACGAGAAGTGACAAGCCGAGTTAACCCGTCGCTGCTCGGTCACATGATCTCCACCGCCGCCGGCTGCGAGCCAACAGCTCGCTGTGATTTTCTCTCTTGTCCAAAACGTCTGTGAGGAAACACTCTGTGGTCTTATTGAGTTTTCTTTTGAATAAATAAATATTTAAGAGGAGGAGAGGAGGGTGGAGGCTGCAGATCAGGCCATCAAAGGGGCCAGACAATGTATGCTCACTATTAGTATCAATTTACAAATAAACTGCTTTTTTGGCGACTGGATCTCCGATGTCAGATTTTGATAAATGGTTTCAATTTGGCAGCTGCTTTCGAGTGTCAGAGTCCATCTGACGCCTGCCGCCCGCCACCGCCGCTCGCTGCCTCAAAGAATCTGCCTCAGTTAGCCGCGCAGCCAGCAGCAGCCAAAATAATCTCTTCATACTAACCCGGGCAGGTGTGTGCATGTGTGTGTGTGTGTGTGTGCATACAAATGTCTTTGTCTTTCTGCGGGTGAATGTTGAAACCAGGATCCAGATTTCACTCATGTTTTTCTACACAAATCTTAAAGGAGCTTCCTGAGTTTTTTCTTTTTCACACCATTAACTACAAATCACAGACACTTTTCTTCACTGACGGTTTTACAAAGTCTGCAGCTTTTAATAGAATTTTAAATGTGCTTTTTCTTCCTTCTGGATTTCCTTTAAATTCACTACAGACAGAAATAAAAATCCACCTGCAGAGATTTTAAACCTGCTTCAGATTAAACTGTGTGATGTCGTCCAGATCGTTAATCTGTTAATCTGTCAATTCATTGACTGAAAGATGTCAGCATTAAGATGACGTCTTCAGATATCTGGATTTGTTCAATGAGCAGTTCAAAAACTGTGATTTAAAACAGAAAATCCACAGAATTAGGAGGCTGATTGATGAATGTTAAAAACATTGATCAATAATCAAACCAGTTGATTAACTGTCTAATGTGAGCCAGTTTACACCGACCTCAGCTCCTCTCACTGCTCACTTCAAACCTCTTCAGCTCTTCTATTTTCCACAGGTGAGATATCTTCTTTCACTTTATTCTCTAAAACCAGCTGCAGTCTGAACCTTATACTTCACTTTGAACTGAGACTTCAACAATAAATCAGCTGTAAACACACACACACGTTTTATGTTGTACAAACTTCCACTGCAGCCTCACTGATGTGATCTGTTTTAATCTGATTCATTCTGGTAATTAAAGAAATAAAAATAACATAACAAGTTATTGAAGTTTGGAGAAACTTTAGGACTCAATTATTGATTAAAATGACATGAAAAGAAAAAAGTCAAATAGTTTTCCACAGAATCTTAAAAAAATCTTCAGGAGACTCGATTATCTTATATTTAAATCGTCGATAAAGTTTCCTGAGATGAAGTTTAAGTTTTCATGATTCAGTCCAGTGAGTCAGATCAACCAATCAGCTGTCTCCATTTCTGTCAGGTGATTTTCTGACATTACGACCTCCCTCGCTGCCTCACAGCGACTCGCCGTCCAAATCTTCCTCCTCGCCAGTCGAGGGGAAACCAAACGCAGCGAGAGCAGCAGCGTTTGCTCCCGTTCACAGCTGTTTCCTGTTTGAAGGGAACAATCAGCCCGCTGGCAGCCTGAAGGCGCCGCCGCTGCCAAAGAGCGCCGAGCAGAACCAACAAATCCAATCAGGGAACTTCGGTGCTGCGCCGCATTAAATAACAGAGGAAATCTTAAACTCGGGCTGGGCAGGTGGTCTACAGCGTCCACGGAGGGACAAACTGCTTTAAATCAGCCTTTAATGAAGCCGTAAAACCTGACTAAACACCCAGACGGGCCGATCAGCAGCGGCTCTGACAGACAGGTGCATTCTGGGGCGCACCTTCACACAAAACAAAGTTCACTCCCCGACCTTGAATCTGACCTCTGACCCAAGCGTGCAGCAGTGATTTAATGACTCGTCTCCACTGACCTTAGGTAACCTCTCGGGGTCCCCGGGGTGGCGAGGGATGACCTTCTGTAGCCGCTGGAAGCCGTAGTCGATGGTCGGCTCGTTCAAGGCTGCAGGACGAAACACAGAGCGACGATTAAAGACTCAAAGATTCAAAGACTCAAAGACTCAAAGACTCAAAGATTCAAAGACTCAAAGACTCAAAGACTCAAAGATTCATTATCACAGATTAACTCGAACAATCAAAATGAAACTCTTCAAGTCTCCCTAAAAAAACACTGCTCAGAGATATTTAGAGGAAGGGTGAGGTCAGGACGACGGGGAGCAATTCAACCTGACACACACACACACACACACACACACACACACACAGACATTTTAAGTTTGATTTTGAGTATTGACAGATGAAAATCAGACGAAACTCAGACTTGGTTTCTGGTTTCTGCTCTGTAAAGATTTTTAAATGACGAACATGTTGATGGTCATGTTGAGGGAATTAAAGAGCACTTTAACTTAAACAGCTTTAAAAGTAGAAGAAGAAACTCAGTTTAACATTTAAGAGGCTTGTTCTCATGATAAAGTTTGAATTTAAAAGAATAAAGACATTCAGGACTTCAGACGTCTGAAATAAAGAAGAACAACAAGAAGAGTGAAAATGTTTTCTTGAGTGTTCTCTGTGACTGGTTGAATCAAACATTTAAATCCATTTTGTTTTTACAGTCGAGCTTTTCCATCAAACCTCAGAAGTTTGTGAAACTTTGAGATCATGTCCCACCGGGAGGAGGCCCCGTGGAAGACCCAGGACACGCTGGAGAAGACTATGTCTCTCAGCTGGCCTGGGAACGCCTCAGAGCCTGGAAAAGCAGGAGGAAGTGTCTGAGATGAGGCGGATGAAGATGGATGGATGGATGGATGAGTTTTAAGGACTAAATTGTAGTTTTTATTGAACCGGATGTGACGTCATCTGAGTCCAACTTTCAGGACTTTTCCTTCTTTGATTCCTCTGAACAGCCGCCTGTTTCTCTGCTGTGTGAAAGAGAGTCGACCTCTCTGTGATCTTCAGCTTCAGTCTGTTGCTTCTTATTAACAGCGAGCGCTAACAGAGGGCGAGTGAGCAGTGTCGGTTGATCTCTCTCTCTCTCTTATCTTCCTGCTGTTTATTAAGTGTGAGACCTCACACTCCATCTGTCCTCCTCGCTCTGCCTTTTCACCGCTCCTCCACCGCTAATTCAATCCAACCTTCCCTCCCTTTTCTTTTCTTTTTTCCTCCACTCATTCACCTCCGCAAACAATCTGCCTTCCTCCTCCTTCTCCTCCTCCTCCTCCATACGGACTGAGCGGAGCCAGAGAAACACCCGGAAATGAGTTTGGGGAGATACTTCTCCATAATCAAGCCCATTAATCATAAAAGGCTGTCAAATTTGACTTTGGGGACAATTTGTCAGCCGATCTTGCCCACTCCGCTTTTGTCACCGTTGGCTCTTGTATTCTGTAAGGATGATTGACACACCAAATGCCGGTGAGTAGAATAGCTACTTTGCACTAATATGCATAACCGCGGCTTTCATGAATAAGAATAAGGCAGCTATACGGCAGCACAGAGGGGTCTCCTTCAAAGGGCCCCGCCGCCGTTTGTCGCCGGCGCTCCAAATAGATGTTATTACCATTATAACAATATTTGTTTTCTTTCCCAGGGAATGGGCGACCGCAAGCTGCTAAATCAAATTTGTCGGGGCCCGTTTCAAACGGCGGCAGAGGAGAAAAAGGGCTTTCTGGCTGCGACTGGGGTGGGGATGATATCTGAAGGGTGACAGAGCGCTGAGGGACGTGGCCCTCGCCGCAGGGGCTGCCATGTTGGATTCCTTGCCTCCCCGCCTCCCTGAGAGGAAGCAGAGAGCAGCGCGGCCTGAATCTATTACCTCCGCCCGCCGCCGATGAAAGAGGGATTCATTGTTGGATCCCAAAGAGACTTTTTGGGGGATGCAGAGCAGCAGAGGATGAATGGAGATAATGTGTCAGGACGACATGAGCAGCAATCAGCTGCCAGTCCCAAACCGGATTGCCTCTCGACGCTGCGTACATACATCCCAACTTATAAAACAAGTGAAAGGCACTATGGGAAATGTTGCAATTGAATAAAAAACCCATTTACACTCAGAGAGAGAGAGAGAGAGAGAGAGAGAGAGAGAGAGAGATGTGAGACGTTTAACTCTTCATCTGCATCACAGGAGGAAACTGATCTGGGACTTGTGAGGAGCTCTAACGCTGCTGCCTGGCTCATGGGCACGCTGACCCTCCTCTCATTTGTGTGCTGTGTTTGTCCTTCTGGTCCAGCTGTGTGCACATCTGTGTGATCTGTTTCTACTAAAACACACCAGAAAGATATTTGCTGCACAGATTGTAAAGTCATTTTTATTTTAGGCTGCTTTAGTCGCCTCTTTAGTCTTAAAGTTCTCAAAGCTTTAAAATGATAATTTAAAATCAGAAGTGACACTGTGACGACGTAACAACTTCAACTAACCATCAGTCACAGCGACCAAAAGGCTCCTTTAATTCTTCAAATAATATCTGACGTTTGTGGTTAATAAAAAGCTCTGTGACACCAATTAAAGAGGTAAATCTGAAACTTTTCTCTTCTGATGATGCTCAGACTGATTCAGACGCTGATCCGACCCAACATCTGTATTTCTTTACGAATCAGGACTCAGAGCGACGGTTACTCATGAGACCGCGGTTCTCTGGTGTCTTTGGGGACGTCGACTACATCGACCGTATCTCACTAAACTACAGAAAATTAATTAACATGAAGAAAAGAGAAATATGTTGTTGAAGCTAACAGAAGTGTTTTTTCATGGCGACATGAAATAAAATATTCTCCATCTTCATCATGTCGTTATTTCAGAAGACTCTGAATGATTAATTATCTCCTTCATCCTGCTGGGATTCGAACCGGCAACCTTCTGAATAGAAAGCTGTTTTCTCCGTGACGTGAGAGAGAGACCTTTTCTCCTGCTCCTCCTCCTCCTCCTCATCATCAGAGGAAGAGAAGATGGAGAAAGGAACAGAGACTGAGGACTGAGGCTTTTAATGAACGTCTGGACACCCCCCCCTGTAGAAATTAAGCCCATTACTTCTTCTTATTAAAATCTCGCCGCACTTTGACCCCAGCACCTCATTGGCTGCCTGCAGGGCCCCATGCTCCTCCCAGCCAATCGATACCGGCTGCCTCCCTGCAAAGAGCCCGAGTAATTGGAGAGCGGCGGCTGGCAGTGCGAACCCTGACCCCCCCCAGCCCCCCCTCCCCACGCATTACACCGCCCATATGAAGACAGATTGCCTGATTTAGTGTAAACATATGCTGCAATTCCAGGCATCAGTGCCACTTTCTCCATCGTAATTTGTATTGATTTTTCTCTCTTTCTCTTTTTTCTCTGCGAGGAGGCCGCGGCCGTCGTTTTCTCCTGCTGTCTGATGTTTTTTATAAATCAGAAAAGGAGGAGAGGAAGATAATTCAGAGCTGAGAGGAGAGGAGGGGGATTCTTTATATATTTAATCAAGTATTTATCGCTCCCTCTGTTTGGGTTTTTCTCTCTCTCCTCACTGTGAAAGTGATCAAATGGTTGGTTGGTGTCCTGCTGATCAGAGCGCTCTGTTATTAGGCGACTAAGTGACAGAGGAGAGAGCCGAGGAGGAGAAGAAAGGGGAGGCGGGTTACATGTTAAACTAATTTCTTGACGGCAGATTTGCAGCTCGAGCGGAGAGACGAGGAGACGCAGCGAGCGGCAGGTCAGAGCTGCGAATATTTACACTTTTATCTTCACTTCCTCCCGGCAAACTGGAACATCTGCACGCTGATTAACGATCGGAAAGGTCCAGCCCGATTAATAATATTCAAAGCATCAGTTTTAAAAAGGAGCTTTAACAGCCAATTAAAGCCATTGTCACAAAATATCAAATCTACTTTTACATACAGTAAAATGAAAGAAGTTAAAAGCAGAGGGCAGTAAAATCACAGCAGACGAGAGTAAAAAAGGAAAAATGGTGGTAAAACCAGTGAGTGTATCAGCACCACAGACAGGATTTTAAACATACTGACGTCCAGACACCACAGAGAAACCAAAAACAAAAAAATCGAATATATTTTTAGAGCTGAAAACGTCTTTTTAAATGTTCATTCTCATTAAGAAACCTGAAATAATAAATATCTGCTGTTTCTTTCTTCTCAGATTTTCTGTCACATCAATCTGCACATTCATCTTTATTTTAAAAAATCATTTACTGAACAACAATAATCAGCAGCCCTGTTTTTCATGTATTTCATTATGTTTTTATAAATGTTATTTCCCAACACGAAGGTTTCATGTTTTTTCACAAAGTCCTCCACAATGTCTGTCTTTAGTTCATTTCTTTCTTTTTATCTCTCTTTATTGACTTACTGCCCTGAAAGTCGTCCAACGTGGGATTAAATACCCGTTGTTTGTAAAAAAGTAAAAGTGGTTTATATTATCTAATGTCTGTTTCAGAACTAACTGTCCTTTCAAAATAAAACCACGTTAAACATTTTAACACAGACCGAATGCTCTGACCACTTTCCCAGGAGTCTTTGCTGTCCAAACCCATTAACGAAGGCCTCAGTGACCAATCACAGCATCTTCCCAGCGGTCCGTTCCCATGGTAACGCCTGGCACCCGTCACACTGTCGGGCCCCCAAAGAACACAAACAGCCCACCTCGAAGGTGTCAAAGGTCAGATCGGGTCACAGCGACGCCATCAGAGCGTCAGAGTGAGACGAGACAGACGAGAAACCAACAACCTCAACGTCCAAACCCTGAAACCCCAGAATCCCGCAGACCCACGCCACCCCACCTGGGCTCAGGACAGACCTTTAAAATCAACAACAACCAGGTAGAGACTGGATTTTTGTCTGAGATCTCTTCTCTTTCTTCACTCCTGCTCACTTTCTGCAGGAAATTCCTCCAAAACTCCTGTCTGGGGTGAATAAACTGTTGGAAATATATATATATAATATCTAATGTAATTTATCTGTAAATCACAGAAATATGATGTAAGTGTCACCTTTGGTGTGACATCGGGGGGTCCTGATATTCAAAGTACTCAGAGTATTTAGTCTACAGAAACAGATATAAAGAAATACTTGAAACAAAACCTCCAAGCTGGCTTCACTTTATTTCTTTATTTCCTGAGATGTAAGTGAAGCCACAGCAGCAAGTCATAAAGGCGTCCCACAAGGATCCATGCTGGGTTCTCTGCAATTTACTCAGAACAGAATTTATTTCTCCAAACTTGCAGTGTGATGTCCACGTTTCCTGACTATACTGTTACAGTGGCTTTAACCACTGATTATCAATAAAAACAGATTATCAAAAACACTTTATTTTGAGGTGAAACTAAGAGTGAATTGGCCTGCTGGGGGCTCTGCAGTGAAACAGCCAACTTCACAAAGCGATTTATGGGCGATGGAGATAACTTGGGATCGCTCAAATTTACACTAAAGGAAATCGCCTCATGCTGCAAACTGAAGCTTCACTTTACAGTAAAACTCTGCAGCTTCCTCACTCTGTGCACTTTTACAGATTCTCTGTTAGTTAAAAACACACAATAACTGAGGAAACTGCAACATGTTTAAACAAAACTGCACTGACGAAGCTTTAAAAACTCAATTTTGACACCTGGTCCCTCCTCAGACCTGAAGTTCAGGTAGTGAAGCAGGATCCTCCTTAAAATGCTCGTCATGTCATCCCAAACTCGTTTCCAGTCAAACCATGTCGACAGTCGACATGCTGTCAGCCTCGAGCTTTTCGGGTCCCGCGGCAGCTGCCCGGCCTGGCAATGTCGCCGTGTTCGCCGATGTCAGCTGTTAATTTGGTGCATAAATACTATCACCACTAATCGAACGGTGGACAGAATATGTGGAGTGTTTCTTCGTCTTTCTGTGTCAGAAATCAGTCTGTGTCGGTGTAAAACGAAACCACAGGTGAGGCTCACCTGCTGAATCACGAAGATCTCTGCAATAAAGTGAGGTCGAATCTTCCTCTTCCTCCTCTCAGTCTGATCATTTGTGTGTTGCTGCTGCAGATAACAGATCAGAGGATGGGCGCTCTGGAGGGAGGATGTTGGATTACTGGAACATCTCTGCAGGCTCATTACCTCGCTCGCATCGGCTCCCACAATTCAGCGGGCCTCCATGCTTCAGAGGAGCATGTATACATCCACTAAGCCTCTGTTTACATCCTCCTCCTCACGACTGTTTACGTTTATTTATCGCTCGCTATTTTTCATTTGCTGGTTCCCACCACCGCCAGCCGCTCGTCTCTGAGTGGGAATCTGTTTTTCTACGCGGCTGGTTTGTACATATTTACCGACCGGAGATGAAATATGCACTTTGGGGGATCCCTGCTCACCTTTACCTTTCTGTTTGGCGGTGATGGCCTTGTGGAAGGCGCAGTCATGTCCCTGATGAGTCTGACGCAGACAGACTTTATCTGCAGCAGCTCTGCGTGGCTTCCTCCTGTATTACACTTATCATTTCAAATAGACTCCATTTTCTTCCGCATGAAACAGGCCGCCGAGCGTCGACTCCCCCAACACATTTCAAGACGCTCCTCCATCCCACAGCAACACGCGCTGCAATTTCCCATCTCCCCCGGCTGTATGATTGATGCAGGTCAGAGCGGCATTTGGCCTCGCTGCCCGCAGATCGCCACTGCTGATGATCCCTCACTTCCTCCGGGGGGGCTGACAGAGGCACAACACGCTGAGCCTTAAGTGGACGGGCTGATTTGTTTTGCTGCTTGTCAAGTGGCCAACTGGCATCGGCCGAGGCCGAGGGGGGGCTGAGGCTGTTGACAAGCAGCCATAACACCCTGGATGCATCCTTTCACTGGCTTATTGATCTGCTGTTTTATTCCACCGACTTTCAATTCATCACTCAGTCATCAGAGAGGACGACACGAACAACAACAAGAACAACGAGAGATGTTCGCTTTGTTAACTCTCTCTCCGTCTGCAGAAATCATCTGCTGTTTTTCTTCATTCCTCCACTGCTCGCTGCTTCCCATGATCCTAAATATACAGTTTCACTTTTTAAAGGCTCAGGATTTCCTAAAACAGCTGCTGACTGACTGTTCTGCCCTGAGTGTCGCCTCGCAGGCTGCTCGGCCGTGTTCAGAGGAGGATCTACTTTGTGAAGAGAGCACCGCCATCTCTGCATGATGTTAGAGCACGATTATTAATTAATATTATTAATTATATTAACAATTTTATACTTTTAAATAGTAAAGATTTTCATAAGACGATGCTGAACATTAATCAAAGGCCGTTTGGAGTAAAGGTGTGTCAGGTGTTTTAAGTAGAGCAGAAACAAACCACCCGTCACTTTATCGTTAGTTTGATCTCTTTATCAGATTTGTTGGATAAAAATGGAGGATATAACCACACTTCACTGAGCAAACTGTAAAAATGTAAGGAGACAGTCTCATCAACCAATCAGAGCTTCTAATATCAGCTGGACATTCAGATGAACTTCAAACCTCCAGGAGGCCTCAGATGAAGGTGAATCAGGTGAAGAGACTTGAGGGAACAAATTCAGAGATTTGAGGGAACAAACGCTGACACCATCCCCGCTGACAGCTGCCAGGTAACCTCGTCCGGTTCTCCCTCCTCTCTGTTTGTCTGAGGAGTGACCCCCCCCCCCTTCCGCTCTGTAACCCAGATGACACGATGACAGATGAACATCTCGCCGCCTGTCGTCCCGCAGCTCTCGGGACGCGAGCGACAGAAGAACACCCACTCCCCTTCTGCTTCCTCCTCCGAGAGCCGCCGCTGACGCAAAAACCTCTGTGATTAGAGCGAACATCCGCCCAGATCCAGCATGTTAATAAGTGAATAATTACCTCCTCGTGATTAGAGCCGCGCACGGGCCAGAGGAGAAGGAGAGTGCCTCAAAGAAATAGGCCCCCCACCTGAGAAGTTATTATTTTCTGGAGTCGCGGCCGAAAATGCCCCCACAGAAACAGCTAATTACCCGACATTAGTTCCACAAGTCCCCGTTCCCTAAGTGGAGCGGTGCCGCGGTGCTCTTTGATATATGAAATGTGGTGCGTCTCTGCTGAGAGTCGAGGAATTCCCCCGGCGGAGAACACACTTCTGCTGTCTATTAAAAGACGAGACAAGAGCCGAGATCAAAGCCGAGGAGAAGAAACCGCTCTGTGTTGTTTCATTACCGCTGTGTGATAACCGCTCAGTGACTGACGCCTCGTTACACATCAGACGTCACGTTGGAGATGTTTAACAGCCTCAGAGTTTCTCTGTGCGGCCGTCAGGTGGGTTTTTATCCACAGAGGTCACAGAAAGACTCTGAATCCTCCGCTTTCTACCCCAATTACTTTGGCGGGTACTTCCTGCTTTTTGTCATTTTATTCTTTAGTAAACAATATGAGTGATTTTATACGTCTCACCTACGACGCTCAGACAGATCTGTCGTTCACCGACTGTTTATGAACATTTTAAATTTGCACCAGAGAAACAGTTTGGACTCTCGGCTGACTGTTTCTTTTCTTTAATTAAAAGGTTGTTTTAATGGCAGAGATTTGAGGGAACAAACTCTGACACCATCCCCGCTGACAGCTGCCAGGTAACCTCATCCGGTTCTCCCTCCTCTCTGGCACGTCTTCTCACTTTTTAAATCATTTTCTCATTCGCAAGGTTCAAAGTGAGGAAATAAAGAGTGACGACGTCTGTCAGGATGAGAAAAGATGAAAAAAGATGGTGAAATTGAACTTATATGAAAAAAGGACGCAGCTCTTTTTGGTGAAGATGTTCAGTTATCTGTCATTATGTTTCAGCTCTCTAATGAAAATAAACATGATTATTAGTACAATTAAAACTTTAATAATAATTAATGCAGATACATTTTAATCAATTTCATCATAATTTATCAGCTCTATTAGCAAAATGAACAGAAATCCAAATCACACACTTAGTCTGATTATTTTATTTTTTTTGTGTGTTTATGTATTTCTTATCATTATTTCTGTATTTTCTGATGAACTGCCCCCCCCCCATACCACACACACACACACACACACACACACACACACACCTCTGACTGCTCACACTCTTTAAGGTTGGAGCTTCACGGCGGTCGGGGCTGGAGCTGCCTGTCAATCACAGTTTAAAGTTCATGAAATTTCTATGAGCATCGATTGCAGCAGAGGCGAGTGTAGGGGGGGTGATGGGGGGTGATGGGGGGTGTTAGCGACTCCAGTGATTGATCAAGTGTCTTGCTTTGAATTTCTCTGCTGGCTCGGCCCTCTGTGCTGCCGACAGTTTGACACGCTGCGAAGCGTCTTTGTGAACTCTTATTGTCAGTCTGCAGAAATAATGCAGGTGTGAGCGAGCTCTTAAACGCAGGTGTGATGCCTTAAATCACAGGTAATACCTGAAAACGCTTCTTTTAAACATCTGTCGTGTTATTTGGGGCATCGGACAGATGTGAGCTTTCAACACAACGTCCTTAAAAAAAACTCGTCATCGTCATTAGAAAGTAAAAGTTCAGAACAAACTGTCTGCATGTTATTAATCTCATTTAAAGAAGAAAAATCATCTGATTTTTAATTATTATTGGGTTTTTTTTACTATAAAAAAGTTTAATGGCCTCATCTGCTGCTTCTCCATCATGTAAAAACTGCTGTAACATGAACTTTCAAAACCAAAAATAAGTAAAACAAATGAAATGAAAATGAAGCTGGTCAAACTTGAACGATGTCTCTTCAGAGGAATTCACTTTTTGTGGCCACAAAAAAAACCTTAATTTCTTCAAGGACGACAAAACACAACTTTAGACTTTAAGATTTGCTCATTTGGAGCCTGAAAGAAAAATTCCTGATAAAGATAAAACACAACTCTTGATTTAACAGATATTAACATCTGATAATCTGTCCATTAAATAAATTCAGGACACAAATGACTACTTGAGTTAATTGTTTCTTAATAAATTTCCCACCAACACATGTGGAAAAACACCTGAAGAACAAACAGGTCAGGAGCTGGAGAAAACACGAAAACATGAAACAATGTGAACGTCACTGTCCGAAGGTCAGGAGGCAGAGAGGAGGAAAAATACTGTCTGTCTGTCTGTCTGTCGTCTCTCGTCCTCTCGTCCTGTGAAGAACAGCTCACTAATTGACTTCTGAATTTTTATTGTTTAATTACTGTCACAGTAACACATGGAGGCAAAAACCTGCTACAGCTCAGGATCAGCTTCAGCTACAGACAGACAGACAGACAGACAGGCAGACAGGCAGACAGTAACAGACAGACAGACAGACAGACAGAGTCTCTGCCTCTCTTCAGATTTGAGGTTTAACTTTCGCCTCTCGCTTACATGTTCACAAGACCTTTAGCAGACCCTGATGGAACAATCTGCTAATGCCTTCCACGTGTGTGTGTGTGTGTGTGTGTGTGTGTGTGTCTGTGTGTGTGTGTGTGTGTGTGTGTGTGTGTGTCTGTGTGTGTGTGTGTGTGTGTGTGTGTGTGTGTCTGTGTGTCTGTGTCTGTGTGTGTGTGTGTGTGTGTCTGTGTCTGTGTGTGTGTGTGTGTGTGTCTGTGTCTGTGTCTGTGTGTGTGTCTGTGTGTGTGTGTGTGTGTGTGTGTGTGTGTGTGTGTGTGTGTGTGTGTGTGAGGTGGAAGAACAAAACGTACAAAGTGCTTCATTGTATTTCCTGACAGGAGTCGAGCAGCAGCGAGTAAAAGTGAAAAAGTTTAAATGTACATTATTAATAAAGAGGTTGTTTATTCGGTGTCTTCATTTAATGCTTGATAAACAACCTTAAATAAATCAATTAATGTGTGTGAATTTTTTTGAGTTCACCTCTGAGCTAAGGAAGAAACAGGAATCGAAATCAAACTGTGCGATCCATCAATCGTTTTAGTTTATTGATTCTTTTTATCAATGCATGTTTTTTCTGACAGTTGTGTAAAACAGTGACGTCAAACTCGAGCGTCCACGCTGCTGGAACAAGACGGTGAATAGGAAGAAACGTCCAAAGACAGACGACAGCAGTTTGATTGTAAAACAATGGTTTCACGTCAGGCTGGAAACAACAGAAATATGCTGGAACAACACGAGTGCCACTGATTCAGCAAAGGAAAATCTTCTGTTATAATAATATCAGCGCCACGCAGGCAGGCTGAGCAGGTTTTTCTTTGACTAACAGGAACTAAATGAATTCCCATCCCGACTTCTGTCTTTGTAAATTCACTCAGGACACACTTCAAGATGGTCAGCGGGCTAAAAACACAGTTATAATTATTTCTTAGACTTTTCTTCAACCTTAACTGTCTTTGAAACAGTTTAACATCTTTATACCTTCAAAAGTTTAGAAAAGACTCGCTGCTTTAACTTCAGAAACCAAAAAACTACCAGCAGGTGCAGATATGGAGACGTTTGACCTCTGACCTCTCAGTGGAGGGAGAGCAGCATCAGAGAGGTGAGGACGACGTCAAATCTACAGAAAACTGAACATTTTATCCACAAGAAAAACACAAACTCCACAGTAAACTTAGCTTCTTTTAGAGAAACAATTAGATGTTTAAGTGATTTAAATTTATTCGCAGAGCTCCTTAATCTCAGTCCCAGAGGAGCCGAACACCCACACTGCAACAAAACCAACAAAAACCACATGAAGAAGAGGGAGGAGGGACGAAGGCCGAATCACACAAACTGTTTTTAATCTGTAAAGGTGGAGATGGAAAGTCCGACTTAAAATAATGAAAGTCAGAATTAGAGAAGAAAAAAGTCTGTTTGAAGTCAGCTCAGTCCTGCTGAAACATGATTATCTCATAGTTCACTAATTTAACCTGCTCACTGTGTGTGTGTGTGTGTGTGATGTTATTTAACAATTTTCAGGTGAACAAAAGTTGCTTTTCTTTCCTTCATCAGCTGATCTGAAATATAAAACTCAGCTGGAGATTTTCTGATTTTCTGCTTCATCATTTTACTTATTTGTTATTTATTTCTTAATAAATCAAACTGTGTTTACTTCATCATTATTAATGGTTACCCTGGAAACAATTACTCTTCCTTCTTGTCTTGATGACCAACTTCAGCTCTGAAGCTGACGGCGCTCTGAATGAGGAAACACCTGAAACAGGCCCAACATGTGGAGGACGGACTGTCCACATACTTTTGGCCACATGTTGTTTAAATACAGCTCTGACTGATGATGTCACTGTTACAGACACGGATCAGACACACCTGAGCTCCCAGCAGGCCTCACTGAGGGACCTGGGGGGGCATGTTGAGGCCTGCCCCCACCAGAGGACACTAAGGAAGCAGGAGCATCATTTTGGGGTAAATGATGGAGAGCTGTCCAGGAAACCAGATCAGCTCAGACCTGAACCGAACCTCTGACCCACTCTGTGACATCAAAACCTGCAGACCTGATCAGGAATCAATATCAGTAATCAATACCTGTTCTCTAAACCAAGAGCCTCCTTCTCTTTCTCCATCTCTCCTTTTCCTCTCTTCTTTTATTCATTCACTCGCTCTCTGCTCCTCCATCTCTCCTCCTCTCACCTGACTTTATCATCCCCCCCCCTCGTTCTCCCTCCCCGGGGCTGCAGATCCCCTCGGTGCAGCTGCAGGAGGAGGCGGTGGGGGTGGGGCTCACGGGGGCCGATGGAGGGGGTTGAAATTAATGAGAGGAGCCTGGAGGTATTGACTTTCCTGGGAAAACACAGCTCTCTAAAAATCAGTGGCCGAGCGCTGCAATAACTCAGCACCCATCGATCCCACATCACCCGTCCTCCCCCTCTCCTCCCCCCATGCAGGCCACATTGATCCGTGCAGGCATTACTATAAGCTGCGAGGCCGGCAGTGGGCGGACCACCAGCAGCACCGCCGGGCCGCCGCAACACTGACTGATTCAACACCGCTGAGGAGAGCTGCACAACCAACCACAAAACTACAAAACCACAAAACTATAAAACTACAAATATACAAATCTCCAAAACCACAAACTTACTAACTAAACTTGACTGACTGAAAAACTATGAAACCAAAAAAGACAAAACAAAAACAAACAAAGAAAAATAAACAACAAAAGTCGCAACAAGAGAAAAAACTACAAGATCCAGCAGGAGGAGTTACTGATCCCTTCAGTTTAGTAATTTACTTATTGAGTAATGAGGCTTTTAATTCATTATTGTTTATTTCCCAGCTGTTGCCTTGGTAACAGCCTCCTGCAGGCGTATTAAGAAATACAAAACCAACAAACTGAACACTGCAAAACATAACACTACGCCTCCTCCTCTCTCCTCTCCTCCTCCTCCTCCTCTCTCCTTCTTGTCATTCTGCTGACGGTTTCTCGCCTTTGGCCAGTTTTTCAGAGTGAAGCTGAAGGATCAAATCCTGAAGCTGCTTTAAGCCACAGAGAGGAAGAGAGCAGAGGATTCTGGGAAAACACTCGGATCTTACAGCTCGTCACTTCACCTCCAGCTGCACCTCCGCTGAGGAGGAGGAGGAGGAGGAGGAGGAGGAACACAGAGAGACTCCTGGAAAAACTTCAGCTTACTCAAAGACGCCCTGAAACTCGTCAAGGTTCCAAACAACAACAACAACAACACGTTATAACTGAAGCCATTTTTCTTCTGAATGTTGAAATATTTGTTAAAATCGTCCTTTCAGCTCTTTGGAATAAAATATCAGAAACATTTCCCTGCAGATTCCCCTGAGCTTGATGTATTTTATTTTTATAAAATAAGGCCTGAATTAAAGCTGTTTGTGTGTTTGTCATTAACAGGATGCAGTTTGATGAAGAGGCGACGTGTGTCGGTGTGTTTTCCGAAAAACGCTCCGAGTTTTCAGACTCCTGAAGGAAATGACATCAGCTCCTCTTCAATTATCCACAGCTCGCCTGTTTAGTATTTAAAAGCTCGGCTCATTTCACATTCATGAACACACTCCTGGCACAATGAAGGCGCTCTGGAAACGCACACCGACACGTCCTCAGTCTTAAAATATGGATGTGTAAATCAGATGAACTGGCGATGTGCGTGCACAATATGGCCGCCTCCCTGGCAGGAGGAGCGGGGAGAAGACTTGGGAGAATTACAAGAAACTGTACGACATTATGATGCAGCCACCTGTCGGGGTTCAGCCTCGCGCTGCCTTCAGGGACACGCACTTTTGTTGTTTCCTATCAATCAAACTCAGTTCAGATGTTTGAGTTTCCGTCTGCTGATGCTGACAAACCACAAATCCTGAATTTTAAAGGAGCAGTTTCTACAGCAGATCTGTTATTTCACATTTCATACTGCAAGCTGTTTGTGTTTAAGGAGCTCCTCTCTTTAGGAGCATTTATTATCACCACAAAGTTTCTCATAAACAAGATTATTTTCATACTAGACTGAAATATTTGTATGTTAAAGTCACATATTTTTCTCATTATTGTTCCATATTAAACCATTTTATTGGAACATTTGTTGTTATGACATGACTTTATTTTGTTAACTGGATATTATAACAGTAAAAATGAAAATAACTTTTAATGTGACAATTTTGTCCTCATTTCATGAAATTGAGTTTTTTTGATGATATGATTTTTACTTTTGTCCTTTCATTTCTTTATTTGTTTTTTTTACTTTATTTTGAATGAATAAATATCTTCATTCTTGTTTCCTGTCATGTTAATGTTGCATGAATATATGTTTATAACTCTAAAGGTGAATCTGACGGACCTGCAGCACGTAATGATGAGATTTTCACAAAGTGCAGACCTGATGGTCTTTCTTTTGTCTTTTCTTGTTTGTTGTCCAGACAAAATTTAATTAATCACCACATGAAACTGAGAGGGAATTCCAATTTTCCACCTTTTTCAGGAATTTGAGGATCCTGAAAACACACCATCACTGTGGTGCTTTTATTTTCCTCTCTATAGTTCTGTATTTCTTACCATCTGATTATGGAGGAAAGTCAGTTTTAGCTAGAAATATCTTCCTGTTTGACACAATCCTGAGCAATTTGGATGAAAAGACGTGTGTTCGGTCTTTAAAGTGCTGTCGTCTTGTTTCTGAGGTGAACACACTCTAATGGACACTCAGATAACAACAGCTCTATTCACAACACACCTCCGTATGAAAGCAAAGCTCGCGGCTCTTGTCAGTCGTATCTGTAAATGGAATCACAGATTAGCATTGCAAAAGGAGGCGGTGGCTGGACTGTCCATTGTGAGCGTCCGTCTCTTCCCTCCTCGGCGTCGCGCTGCCATCGGAGGAGGCGGCACCTCCAACAAAGACGACAGCGAAAGGAAAGAAGCGGTGACAAACTGGTGTTAAACAGAAAGCCCGAACACGCTCGCCTTTTTCACGGCCCGACGCAATGACATTTACTTATCGCGCTAAACAGCCTTCAATCTGACCTTTCTGCTACTTTGAATGACATCTGGATATTCTGACGGAATAATCGGGGACAGTAAAAGCACCGATTTAAGACCGATAAGGAGTCTTTGGACATGTGGACGGCAGACAATGAGTCTGAAGGACGAGCTGAGAGAAGAGGAGCATGATGGGACTGTTTGCTTCACGTCAGCTGTAAAAACTGTTTACAGAGAACAACAGACCTGAAACCAGCCAGAGAGGAAAAACCTTCAACCTGGACTTTAAACTCTCCAAGATGATGAACATTATCTTAAATACCCTCACAGATCCTCATTTTAAAATCTGCTGAAGATCTCAAACTTTGGTGTTAGAATATTTCCATCTGGAGCAGAAAACGACATTTAGAGGAAATTTAAAGGAGTTTTAGGCGGCGACCAATAAACTCTTAAAGATTCACTCAATAATAAATCAGTTTTTTTCTGCAGGTCCTGATTCTGAGCTACAAATCTACAAATCCTCCTTCCTGTTACCTTAAACAGGAAAAAAATTAAGAAAATTTCCAACATTGTTCTCAAACATTCCCTTTAAAAGGTAAAGGTGTTTGGTTGGCGATCAATAAGGTCTCAGACTTTCCTTTAAAACAGGATTTTGATTGTGATCAATAAAAAAGTCTAAAAAATTTTTTTTTTACAGTCTGAAACCGTGACGATGACAATATCAGGCTGTAAACATAATGATCAATAATCTATCCATGTTTATGTTTAGTCATCATTGTGTTTAAGAAACCGAACCGAGTCTGTCAGAAATCTCATTGATCAGTTATTGATATTTTATTTATAGAAACAGTTCGGGTCTTACCGGTGTAGACAAAGCGTCCCGGCGCTCCTTTGCAGAACTGTTTGGATTTGTAGGACAGCGTGACCTCCACGACCCCGGGGATGTGACGAGGGGGGGTCTGGACCCGGATGGCGTGAGGGGTGATCAGCTGGATGAAGACATACACACACACATAAATCTGGGTCAAAACACTCATAAGAGGAGAGCCGACGGTGTTTGAGGTGTTTCTTTCTAGAAAGAACAAAAACATCAAATCTCCCTTTGTGTGAATGAAGTTATTTGATTTTCAGCTGATCTGGATTCATCGACTGACTCTGAGTTTAAACTTTAAATCAAAGCCTCAGCAGCTTTCAGCTCTTCAGATGGCAGCTCGACTCTTCTGAATATTTAACGAGCTGCTGCTTCACAGCAGAGACACACGTGTTGATACGCAGCGTTTCTTTATCAGGTGTCATCAAACCTGCAGACCTTTTTCTCTCTGTAACAAACTTTCTGTGGAAAACAGTCCGACTGCCTCCCTCCAATCTGGGTCAGCGTGCAGTCTGTGTTCAGAGGGATGCTGGGCTTTGGAGTCCGTCTGCTCGCCGCCAGACGACGCTGATCAAAGTGAGGAGCTCCGTCAGCGGCGTGTGATGTGAAGCGAACAGCGTGTGGAGGTATATCTGTCTGCCTCACGCCTCCTTCCCTCCTTCCCCGCCAGGTGTTCTGCTCTTCTGGACCCGCTTCAATATTTCATGCCGCTCCGTATGCGCAGCTCCTCCTGCAGCTCGACGCGCACTAAATCTACATATTTTTGGGGGCACGCAGACGTAGATACAGATACAGATACAGATGCAGGTGTTTCCACCGACGTGTGTGTAGATGAAGAAGATGGAGAACATGATGTTCGGTGTGCGCAGCTGCTTTCACAGCACAGACCGGCCAAATATTGTTTTTCCGTGAAGTTGCTGCGTCTGTTTGATTTCACCTGATAAATGAAATGCAAACATTGCAACACAGATTTGGCTCTTTTCAGACACTTTCTCAGGATCCAGGATCACTGTTTCTCAGGATCCAGGATCACTGTCGGGCCCTGGATTATCTCACAAGTAAAAGTACAAGTTGATCTTTTCCCAAACTACACCCGGACCACGCTCTCACCTCGCTCCAGACCAGCATGGTGCCGAAGACGACCTGCAGCCCGTCGAAGAAGTTGTCCCCGATGAGGATGACGGTGGCTCCGCCGGTCGTCCAGCCCTCGCTCGGGCTGATGGCTTTGATGCAGGGCGTGGCTGCTTCGGAAACACAGACGACACGACAGCAACATGAGCGGCACAGAAACACAAACATACGGGAAATAACATCAGAGTACCTCAGAAAACACACGAGTTTAGCTTTTAGCAGCTGACAGCATGTTTTTCAGTCAGCGACAGTTTTATCTTCACTTTTAAGGACAGAGGAGTCATCAGAGAGAAACCTGCCTCCTGTGACCTCTGACCTCCTCGCTGATTCTTTCAGAATGAGACAACACATCTTTAACAAAACAGCGGCTAATTATCGACTTTACATCTGCGACGTGCTCAGAGAGCTCTCAGTCAGGCCTGATCCACCAGCAGCCTGTTAGTCCACTAATACATGCAAAATGATTGGTTTTTCCAACGCCACAGAGATCAATAAGGGGCTCCACATAAACAGCGTCTCCGTGCTGACTAGACTGAGCCCGGACAGTCGAGTCGAGGCAGACAGACGGACGGACGCGGAGCTGCGAGGAAACAGGACGAGGCTCTGCAGGTTTACAACCTTTTCCCGGACCAGGAGCCGTTTTATTGGGAGGATGATTCGATATTCCAGTCAGAGCTCCGACTTTCCTTTTGTTTACGCTGCGATCTGATCTATGAAGCCGTTCAGAGGGAGATGAAATATTCCTGCTACAGTTTTCACCACGATTAGCCGAGCTCCTCCACTACCAACTACCAGGAAATCTGAGGGGGTGATTGAGATTAAAATCATCCAACTTCATCACTTTTTTTTATTGTTTCTGGATCAACAAGGGTCCTGATGTGACCAAAATCATTTTGTCCACAAGTTTCTGCTCTTTTATAAAACTTATAAAACTTTTATAAAACACGATTCTTGTTCAGTTTAAGAAAAGTTTTGTCCTGTTTGAGTTTAGAGGTGTGAGGAGCTTTCTGGAGGTACCTGATATTTAAAGACCAAACTAATATTTAAAATGCTCTTTGTTTTAGTCTTTAAGGCTCCTTGTTTCCCTCCCCACCCCGATTACAGCATCAACTTCTGAAAGTCACTCTGAGTTTCCAGATGAAAGAAAAGAAAAGCCGACCCTGCAGCAGCAGCAGCGGCGGGTCGAGGCTTCTCCCGCTCCGAGGAGTCGATTGTCATCTCCTTATTAATTTCCTTCTCTTGTCGCGGCAGTAAACAAACAGTCCGATGGGTCTGAGAGGGGGTGGAGGTGGCGGAGGGGGACTTATGATCAAATGAATGGAGCACAAAGACGAGGAGCAGGCGGTGGAAAGTTTTATCGAGGAGATGGGGGGGCTGAGGGTTGGTGACAAAGGCAGGAGCAGATGTTGTGGCTTTTTATCGGCTCTGAAAACATCCCAGTCTGGATTAGATGAAAGGCCCCGAGCTCCCCTCCGTGGGCTGAGATACGGGGCCGTCTGGTAAACAATGGGCCCTTTTGGCCCCTGCAGGACACCGTACAGTTCACCCGGCACGCTTAGGGTGGAAACGCTTCTGTGCATGAATGTTTAAGTGCTGATTTGTTAAGTTTCCTCTGTGTCTCAGGGCATTATCACAGGTGAGAAACGCCTCATCTAAGCCTGCTGGTTGACATATCTGTGTCAGAGAGCGTTTGTTTTATCCCCTTGGACGCTCCAAACAGGTGGGGTTAGCCACACAGGACAGCACAGTAAGAGTAAAAAAAAGTTTAAGCCATCACAGGAGGTCAGCGTACTCTGCTTTTTCTTTGATCAACAACCTTATCCTGTCTGAAATGCCCCCGCTGTGATAAACGCCACCATCCTGCTGCTGCAAGTAGGTTAAACCAAACGAGACGGTTACATCATCCACTCCTGGAAAAGCCTCCGAACTTCAAAAAAAGTCGAGGGAAACTGCAGAGGTGTTCGTCTGGGAGGTGAAGCAGGGACGACACGACGGCTGTTTGAAGTCTGACTGGTGGCAACTTGTTTGAGGGTTTGTTTCACTTTCCTGAACGTCCCAGAGGGGTGGGGTTTACCTCATAAGACTGAAGGATGAGTAAAGATAACAGCAAGATACCAGAGTCAGTTCAGTCGATTTGAATGTGGCTGGAAGTTTTACCCGTTACTTTCTCATGCCCTGATCTAGTAAGACCCACCCGTCTGACTTTCCCAGGAGATTAAAACAAGCGAACAAGTCTCAAACTAACCTAAACCTAAAGTTGCTTTTACTCTGCTGGACGTCCCAGAGGGGTGGGAAGAGTTCAGCTCAGAGGACTAAATGACAAACGTCTGGAAGACAAAAGTTTATCAAAGTGAAAGTCCTTTTAGTCTAACTTTTCCTAAATAAGATTTACAAGGCGCTCGGATACCCAAACCCCACCCGCCTGGTGCTCCAAGTAGGTTAAAACAAGCCAAACAGTTTCAAGCCTCAAAACTTTAAATCAAGTCGGGGGGCTGCAGAGAGTCCGACTGATTGAGGCTTTGTCTTATTCGATCGTACGTCTCACATCGTTGGAGTTTACCTCACAGGATTAAAGTTAAAGTTTTAGCTCGTAGTTTCAAACGTCCCTACGCGGTGAGCTCCACCCATCTGGCATCCAAAGGAGGTTAAAACAAGCGGAGCAGTTACACCATCTCTCCTGGAAGAAAGCCTCAAACTTTTAGCAGAGTCGAGGGAAGCTGCGTAGTTCGACACGCTCAGGCCAGCTGATGTCAGACGAAGGTTTGAAACTACTGTAAGCGTTTGTTTTACATCTCAGGACGTACCGGGCAGGTGGAGTTTACCAAGAACCAGAACCAGAACCAGAACTTAGACTATCTAAAGCCTCTGTGTCATAAACTCCACCCATCTGGTGCTCCAAGTAGGACGAAACAAACAACTTCTGCATAAGCCTGAAACTTTAAAGTGAGCTGAGAGGAAACTGCAGAGGAAGGTGTTTTGGAAAGTTGGAGCGGGAGGATATATCGATCTGTTCGTGCTTGATTGGTGTAAAATAGATTCTGAGTTTGTTTTACTCTTTTGTAGGTGCCAGATGGGTGGAGCTTTCCACACAGGACAAAACAATAAGAGTTTGGAGGAAGTGTATTAAAGTCGATTTAGTCCACTCTCCTGTGACACATTTTTCCTGACGCTGTCTGAAAACATGGTACTGCTAATGGTTAAGCTCCACCCATCTGGCGCTCCATGTGAGGCGAATCAAACGAGAAACTTATGTCATCGTTTCTGGAGGTGCCACGGTGAGGCAGGAGGGTTTTATGAGAGCAGGGACAGGGCAAAGAGGTATTAAAGTTTACAACTTCAGAGGAAATGTTACCGTCCAGTTCCAGCTCTCGGAGTCGAGTTTCATCGTGTGAAGTTTACGTGCGAATGATGCATTTTATTTGGTCGCTGCGGACGCTGGAAGAACGGAGCGTTTGTTCGCCGTCCTCTCCCGACGGGGCCGGGCGGCGAGCTTCCAGCAGGACGAGGGTTTCATACCGTCACCGTCTCTTTTTCAAAGACAGTTTCCTCAGATTTCCTCTGCTGTTGCTGGTTTGGGGTTTTTGTGATATTCAGAATTAATTTGTCTTAGTAAATAGTCTAAATCAAACACCCCCCCAATATGACGAGTTTATTGGAGTTCGTGAGCAGCTCGGACTTTAGTTTCATCTTTTCTGATGAAAATAACTAAAAGTCAGGATATTTCAGATTTGTGTGTTTTTTATGCGTGTCACAGGGCGGTGAAATCATTTCGGATTATAAGAAGTGAAGCGATGGACCCACATCACACAGGAAATGTTCTTTGATTTCTATCTTAATAAATAAAAGCTGTTATTTCTAACTCCTATGATCACAGAGCAAACCTCAGCGGGATGCAGACATCCAATTTTTCTTATTGTGAAAGATTTCTTATGGAAAATGAGCCTTTATTTTGAAGCTGCCTCTGATGTTTGAATATTTCAGGTCGGCTGTTTTCCTTCGTGAGCCTCTCAGGTTTCTCGTTCTGAGTCTCTGAGCGACGTCTAACCTTCGGAGGGGTCCAGGCGTCGGGCACGGCGGCCATGTTTGGAGTTGTTGTGGACGAACATGTTGTCTGACACGGCGAGCACGTGACCGTCCACGTTGACCGTAGTGGAAACCACCACCTGCAACAGGAAGACGACAGAGTCACAAACAGCATCCTCAGATCAGCCTGAATGACAGAAAACTTCAGGTGAGTCTCTTACCTGGAACCTCCTCATGTCTCGGGGGTTTCCTGCGTTTTTCAAACAGTTCTGATTGCACTTGAGGAAGAACTTGAGGAAGAATCTGCAGATGAAAACAACGCAGACAGATTAGATCAGATTAACGACCTGATTACACACAATCCATCAGACTCATTAAGAGCGGACGCTGATCCAGGATCAGAGCCGGCGCTCGGGTCGGGCTCAGTCGGACTTTACAGGAATCTCATTTCACATCAACACTTTGTCTGATTCGTCCACAGAAAACAAACTGTGTTCAGCTTTTATTCCTCACTGAAACATTTACAGTCACACACACAGCTCAACAAATGAACTTCATTCACGAACATTCATTATTCACTCCAGACTTCTGTTTTAATTAATAAAATTTATCTTGGTAGTTTTTATCCTCAGGTTTGTCCCGAACAGCTGATCGGATGTTGTTGAATCGTTTGTCTGGACTGGACTTAAATTCCTTCGTCGCTCTTTGTTGTCGGGTTGCTCTTCTCAGCAGCAGATGAAATTATCATTCTGCGGCGGCGTCTTGATAAAGACAGTCGACACTTCCTGCAGACTTATGGCGTCTCATTAGGAACCGCCTTTTGATTTTTCCTCCCGCACATCCGATCTCTTGCCCGCCGCGCGTTGATTTACGCCGATTTTTTACGGCAGCAGTGGAGTATTGATTGGGAATGGATATCAACGAGGACGGGCGGTAATAATAACCGGCAGCTTCGGAGGACAGTGGGGGGGTCAGGATGGATTGCCACCTTAATGCATTTCCCACTGCCTTGTAATCTGTGCACATCCATCTCTCGGACCATAAGCCCCCCCCCGTTCTGATGGAGCGCTTCCTTTTTAATTGCCACATTATCACAATAATAATCCGGGCAGTTAACAAGCGGCAAGGTCGCAGACAGACATGTCACATTAACCAGGGGATAACCTCGCAGAATACCCACACCCATCGCCTCATGCTGCCGCAGCAAGGCATGCTGGGAGTGCACGAGGAGGGGGCTGCAGATATAAATGAGGTCGGCATCGATTTCCACCTTAATAAGACAGTAACAGTATCTTTAAAAACACAGCGGGAGCTCGGCCAGGTTTTCACTTTCTGTGCAGTCTGACAGCATTTTTACTCTTTCTCAGACTCAGGCTTTTATTTTAAATGTTCATTCATCTGCCTCCAATAAGCTTTTCTTATTGGAAATGCTCAGAAGAGGAAAATTCAGTATTGAACTGTAATATGTTAAAGGGTGTTTTTGCATTCAAACACATTTTAAAATGGACCAAATGACATGAAAGCCGTCACGTCATCAATCCTTCATCCGTCCTTTGTTTCTCATCCGGCTCACACTAAACTGATTAATATTAAAACCATTGAGACTCTTTATATTCTATAATCCATTAATTAAACACCAACTTTAATTAAGGTTATTTTAAGGTAGAAATTAGGGCGTACCTGTATTTTGAACAGTTTTGGGTTTTTTCTTCCTCCCTTATGGACTCCGTAATCAAACCAAAGTCTTTCTTTTAATTAACCCCAAAAATCTGAAACCTTAATTGAAACATGAATGTTAATCTGAGGTATAAATTAATTAATGTTTTTACCCTATTAAAGAGTAAACTGCAGGATTTCGGTAAACTGGGACTCAAGTAGCAAAGTGTTGTCATGGAAACAAGGACGCCATCTCCGAAAGAGATTTTAAAATGAGTTTTAAATGTCACCTCAGTCGCTTTGAGGTGGAAAAATCTCAGAGACAGAAACCTTTAATTTTATAAGGTGGTGGACTGACCCTTTAGAGAAGAGAGAGAGAGAGAGAGAGAGAGAGAGAGAGAGAGAGAGAGAGAGAGAGAGAGAGAGAGAGAGAGAGAGAGAGAGAGAGAGAGAGAGAGAGAGAGAGAGTGTGTGTGTGTGTGTATCGACTGAAAGCTGATCTGCTGCTCTGGAGGCTCTAATGCCCTTTATGGCAGTGAACAGAATAATATGGAGCTCCATTCAGATGATACTGAGTCCTTCAGAGAGCTGATATGGATCAATACGGATTGAATTAAAACGCAGCAGGAGACAAGACCAGAGGCTCACACACACACACAGAGTACACACAGAGTACAGTACACACAGAGTACACACACATATATTCACACACACAGAAATGCACACACATAGGAATACACATTGATAGACACACACACACACACACACACTGATACACACAGGGAGCTGCTAACATACACACACACAATGTGCACATGTACAGAAAAACAATAATACACACACGAGAAGCTGCTCAGAGACATACACATCAACAATACACACAAACACAGCAAATACACATATTGTATACACACACAGACTGAAGAACACACACACACACTGTTTTACACATTCTTTATACAAAAACACACACACATACGCACATATTAACACACACACAGCGTTTGGACAGAGAGCTCAGTTTATTACTGTGTGTGTTTTGGTATGTATTGTGTGTGTGTGTGTGTGTGTGTGATCTCTGAACTCTCATGAGCTCGACCTCTCTCTGTTTCTCTGTTTCTTCTCTCCTGTGTGCGTTCATGAAACAGATTTATGTTGAAGCATCTCATTTTCCTCTAAAATGTGACCAAAAAGGAAGCAGGAGGACGAAGAGGAGGAGTGAAGGAGCGAGCTGGATCTCCACCTCCTGATTGAAAACTTATCAAACATGATACATAATGAAGCTCCTCCTCCGGCTCTGTAGAAGGAGGTAAAGATAATGAGAGAGACGAGTCTGCCGGTGTCAGCTGTCGCCTCGTTACAGCAGCCAACAATCAATTACAGGAGGACGGAGAGAGGAGAAATCAGTGCTGCTCCTCACAGCAGCAAAGACCTGAACTTTAAACAGTGACAGACTTCATCCAGCAGCCGTTTGGACACGTCATTTATCCAGTTTCCTGTAATTATCATCAATGAATGCAGGAAAGAGCACACAATATTTATATGTGATTATAGAAATATAACAGTATTATGGGAATATGATATAAATCTGTTTATCTTCAGTGAAAACGTCTCTTCTGGTGAACGTTTTGTTAACAGAGGCCGGATGTTCAGACAAAGTTCACTAAAACGTTGATGAAGCCAGTTTGTCCTTTCAGTGCTTAAATAATTTTAGTCTTTCAAACACACCAACTCTCCTGAATATCTCTTTATAGATTAGATAAGATGAACATGAAAAGAAGTACAAAAAGTAGGTATAAAATATAAAATAGAAGGTAAAAATGGCTAGAATACTGTATAAACATAAATACACTGTACCGATCCTCCATATATACAGACTGATATCACAGTGGGAAAATAAACTGCACATGATGTGAGTAAAGTGACTGATCTTCATATAATCTATCTTTCTATCTGAGTTATAAATAATATTATGTTTATTATATAGAAGTCTGATGATGAACATTTTGTGACTTTTCAGGTACATTAAATTATTTAAATGTTTCCTCGCTGTGTTTTTTCTCTCAGAATATATTTTCTGTTGCACGTCTGCAGGATAAACACACATAATTTAACCCAGAACATCTGTTTGTAAGAAAAACTGAAGATTAAAACTTTCATGAGGATGTTTGTGATTCTTGAAGATTTTTTTCACTTGATCTCACATTCAGTTTCTCTTTGGTTCAGGAACATGTTGGTGGGTGTAATTGTTCCAGTGCAGCACATTTAAAGCTAATTTAGCTCACATCAGGGGGGTGATGGGGGGGACGCCGGTCTGACTTCAGCGTTTTCACCGGCCACTCCAGATGATGTCACCCCGACCACACCCAGTGCACTATGGGAAGCAATTATGTCGGGCTCAGATTACAAGGCCCTGATGAACACACACACATAGAAACACACACACACACACACACACACACACACACACACACTCTCCCTGGAGTCTCTCACTTATTACGTTAGGCAAGAGAGAAAAAGAAGCAGAAAAAAAATCAATATTTCAGCAGGAGTATTTTTAAAAGCTGCCGTGTGGCCGATCCCACCGCCGCCGCTCGCCCTCACAGTTTGATGCTCTCTGTGAGAAGCCACCACGCCGCCCGCCGCTGCCAGTTTACCACCTGACCGCCCGGCGAGTCCGGGCCAGCACGCCGCCACCAACACCGCCATCGCCTCATCTTACTGGTGACAAACTGAAATAAAGCACAAAGCGAAGCGTGGCGAGCCGAGGCCGCCGCTGAGCTAACAGCGATCCGTCCTGGTTAACCCGCTAACCGCCTCGCCGTCATGTCTCATTTGTTTGCACCTAACAAACAAACCGTGAAAGAGAAGAAGAAAAAAAAACCAACAAGCTTGCAGGCAAACAAAAAACATCAGAAGAAGAAGAAGAAGAAGGCGATGTTGGAAGCGGCGCCTCATTAGAAGGTCGAGTAAAGTCTAATATTGACTCTGCCGCGTTGTTGAGCCGCTTCTTCAAATAATTACTGAGGAATTCAGATGATGCTCCTCAGCTGCTAATTAGGATATGAAACAAGAGCAGCTTCACGCCCATTACCATTACATGATGATTCACTGGCCTCAGCACCACCGTGTTTGCTTTTGTCTGGCCTTATTACAGCACATGAGCGAGAGTGTGTGTGTGTGTGTGTGTGTGGATGAGGGCCCTCCTTGGCTCTGCTACACGCCATCAATAATTCACAAGCCAAGATGGCAATTACAGGACCATGTACAATCAAACTAAATATTTGATGAGGCACTAAAACAGTCCCTGGAACAGATCTGCCTCTGTCTCTCTCTGTCTCTTTCTTAGCCTCACACACTCTTTGCACAAACACTCACACACACACACTACACACACACACACACACACACACTACACACACACACACACACACACACTGTCTATTGTCACAACACATTAGGTCCTCGGTCCCTTATTCCCCAGACTTTGTCTTGACACGCAAAAGCAGTTTATTCTGCTAAAAGAGCTTCATGCAATTCATTTGTTCCGTCTGAAATATTGAGTGCCACCATTTCACATTCAGGGAGGCTGCGAATCGCCGGCCGCTGCGTTTTTTTGTCTTTGCAAATAAAACAACAGTGACGAGAGCAAACAGGGCAAAATATCTGAAACTAATCAATCTGAATCGATCGCAATAAAAAAAGGAGGCGCTCACACCCTCCTCCTCCTCCTTTGTGAAAGCAGGGAAATTTTTCTGCATTAAAAATAATGTGACACAAAATCATTAAAAAAAAAACGTGATGACTCCATCGCAGGATCGATCGCTGACGACAAAGTCTAAAAACACATGAAAGAGTTTGTCTGAGGAATATCTCAGATCCTGATCGTTTAACATCGGGGGGGTTTATTAAGTCTTCATCTTTGCTGGGAAGTGTTTAGATGCTAAACTTCACCTGTCAATCAAACAGCGTGGGCGGGACTCTGCGTGACGGGTGGACGTCACCTGTACGAGTCTCAGCGTGAAATAAATGTAAACGTAACAGCTGATCGAGTTCAGACTGAACAGAGAAGAAAAAGAAGTGACGCCATCACTCGGTTCAACAAATGCTCTGAAAACAACATCTGTTTACGTTCGACTGACTGCACCCTCTAGTGGCTGTCGTGGTTATGTTCACTTACTCTTTCCTTTAATGTGACCTCCATCCATCTCTCACCTTTTATAGTTACCATGACAACGCTCTGCCCCTGAGCAGGTTGTTTTTGTGACTGAAACGAACAAATATTCTGATATTTTTTATGTGTCAGAGGAACAAGGAGCAGGTACGATGTTTTCCTGCAGGACAGGAAAAGTAGAAAGTCCTTAATTACAGTACTCAGAAATGTACAGTACTCGAGTAAATGTACTCGGTCACACATGATGTAGCTGTGACGCTTTGTGTTGCTCTGAACAGTAAAATGCTCCTGACCAAACATTTTAAAAAATTAAACTCTGATCTGTTTCAGATAGGAGAAACGAGTTTAAATTCAGCAGTTAAAAAACAAAATGTTGATCCATGAAGATCTTTAGTGTTTATAAAATCTGAATCTGACATGAAGCCGTCGCTGCTCCTGAATCTCGGCTGATTACAGGCTGTTTCTCGTGTTTTCAGGCTGAACAGTGTGATAATAAAGAGCTGAGAGTCAGAATAACGAGCATCAGAGCCGACATGTTTTAACATGAAAGTGTTGTCGAGGCTTCCTGTTTGTGTTCTGTTGTTTCCTGCTCGCTGGAGGTGAGACTGTGTGTGTGTGTGTGCGTGTGTGAAAATGTATAAATGTTGTGGAGAAATGTTGTGTATAAAAAAACACATGCTGAGTTCCTGGAGCGCAGAGACGAACAGAACATCCCATAATTATTTCATACTGCTTGAGAGAGAGACTGAAAAAGGGCAGGTTTTTTTTTTTTTTCTGAGTAAACCAGTTTTTCCTTTACAACACACACACACGCACACACAGACACACACACACACACACACACTCTCTCACACACACACACATTCTCGTACTCACTGTAAAAACATCTTATGGGTTGTCATGTTAGAATAAGGTCTCACACTCACACTCTCTCTATCACACACACACACACACACACACACCGTGAACTCGGGTTCCTCCGGTTCCTGCTCAGCTGTATTTTGGCAGCGTTGTCATGACGATCAGCATATTTGTCTCCACAATCGAAAAATCATCCATGTGACGCAACACTGCAGCCGGAGAGTGTGTGTGTGTGCGTGTGTGTGTGTGACATCATGACTTAAAAATGAGGTGGAAATCGGAGTAAGATTCAAAATTCGGGGAAAAACATCCGAGTGCATGTCTTCATAACACACACAGCGAACACAAAGTCCAGCCAATCAGACACATGACAACACACACACACACACACCCATATGAATGTGTGTGAGGAGCCATGTGTGTGAGGAGCCAAGACACACACACACACAGTCTGAACATTTTAAAGCTCCACCTTCGATCTTTGTAAGAACAAAGTGGCTGCGATTTTAATATAAAGAATCAGTTTTCTGAAGACAGTCTGGACATCGATTGATCTTTTTCTGCTGGAGATATTTAACCTGCATCTGTCACTTTCACTCCAACAGCTGTTGTTTGATCCAAATAAAACTCATTTAACAACAGTGTGGATTCATTTCCACTTTATTCTCCTGCCTCAAAGTTCTGCATGTCAGAAGTAACGTGAAATAAAAAGCCATTTACAGACTTTCCCCTCTGCCCATCCACCATATATCACCCATCCACCATATATCACCACATATCCACCATATATCACCACATATCACCACATATCACCATATATCACCATATATCACCACATATCCACCATATATCACCACATATATCACCATATATCACCATATATCACCATATATCACATATATCACATATATCACCATATATCATCCACCATCATATCATCCACCATATATCCACCATCCACATCATATATCACCACATATCCACCATATATCATATATCACCATATATCATCACATCATATATCACCATATATCCACCATATATCACCACATATCACCATATATCACCATATATCACCATATATCACCATATATCACCACATATCACCATATATCATCACCATATATCACCATATATCACCACATATCACCACATATATCACCATATATCATCATATATCACCACATATCACCATATATCATCATATATCACCATATATCCACCATATATCATCATATATCATACCACCATATATCACCACATATCACCATATATCATCATATATCACCACACCACCATATATCACCATATATCACCATATATCATCATATATCACCACATATCACCATCACCACATATCACATATCACCATATATCACCACATATCACCATATATCATCATATATCCACCATATATCACCATATATCACCATATATCATCATATATCCACCATATATCATATATCACCATATATCATCATATATCACCCATATACATCATATATCATCATATATCACCATATATCACATATATCATATATCATCATATATCATCATATATCATATATCATATATCATATATCACCATATATCACCATATATCATATATCACCATATATCACCATATATCATATATCACCATATATCACCATATATCACCATATATCACCATATATCACCATATATCACCATATATCACCATATATCACCATATATCATCATATATCATCATATCATCACCATATATCATCACCATATATCACCATATATCACCATATATCCACCATATACCATATACATCATATATCACCATATATCACCATATATCACCATATATCACCATATATCATCATATATCATATATCACCATATATCCACCATATATCACCATATATCACCATATATCACCATATATCACCATATATCACCATATATCCACCATATACCATATATCACCATATATCACCATATATCACCATATATCACCATATATCACCATATATCACCATATATCACCATATATCACCATATATCACCATATATCACCATATATCACCATATATCACCATATATCACCATATATCACCATATATCACCATATATCACCATATATCACCATATATCACCATATATCACCATATATCACATCATATATCATATATCACCATATATCCACCATATATCACCATATATCACCATATATTCTGAAACACAAACTGCCTCCATGATAACAACCACACAGTTTAATCATCTCCAGTAAACTCCAGTAAACCTGAGCAGGAACCACCCAGTGACCAGCAGCTGTTGTCTCCATCACCCAGAGTGCCAGCGGCCCCGGGGGATCATGGGAGTTGTAGTGTGTGCTGTGCAGTATATGTGGACAGCTTGGCAGCATATTGTCAGGCAGAGGGAGCGTCGAGTGAGCAGCTGCCAGCAGATAAACCTCAACACAAATATTAGAGAGGAGGCCTGGAACCAGCCTGGAAACAGTCAGTGGACAGAGAGCGGGCCCTGCACCACTAAATGAATACGATTACTCCATACTCAGATATACACATATTACCTGCAATTTGTCAAATTAAATATGAAATTATAATTGGTGGCTCTGAAACTGGAGTCCAGGAAACTTTCCTTCAAGGGTTTTCCTCCAGGGGCGATAAACATAAATTAATATTTGAATTGGATTCAGCAGAAATGATCTGGGTTTAAAGACGATGACGATGATGATGTGCAGTGTTTTCTCGTCTTTTATCTGCAGACAGTTTGTTGGTGTTTGTCAGCTCTTTAGCCTTTAAGGAGCTTTTTGTTTCAAACTGACTTTACAAGCTGAGTTAACTTTTTATGGCTCAAATAAACTCGACCATCTGCTTTAAGTCCAACACGACAATACTGAAACTATAAAAACTCTAAAGTATAAAACACTGAACTCCAACAAAGAATAAAAAAAAAATTCATCCCTTTAAACAGTTTTTAACGTTTCAGTTTGTTCACATTTCTTCTTCCCTCCTGACTTCACTGATTGTTCTGCTTTTATAAAAATTATTTCAGACGAACTTTTGGCTGAATTTTGTCCAAAATCAGATTTCAAGAGACCGCTGATGTTAAAAAAGGCTCAATAAAGAGGTCAACAGCTAAAGTCTTCACACGGGACTGAAACGCGTCGATTCTGGGCCGCAGAGTCTGTGAGGGGTCAGAGTTCAACTTCTGCACATTTGCAGGAAATACTCAGGCCTTTAAAAAACATCATGATGTAATTTCAACTCTTATTTCTTCTCTCTGAACAAAACTTTTCTATCTTACATGCTGAACACACGTCACGTCCCGTAATTCAGTTTTTTATCTGTATTTATTTCTTTGTTTTAAGAGATAATCACACAGATATCAGAAGTCCTGAAAGGTCTCCATGTTGAACTGAAGGATTTTTTTATTCTCTCTGGGAGGAGAAGATCTTTCAGCTTCTGGTCTGATGAAATCTGTCCAAAACCAGCGGATAAACCCTGAAGGTAAAAACTCAAAACTGGAACATTTCTTTCCTGAAAAGTTTTGAAGACGTGAGGTTTGACATGAATTTCATCATGGTGGAGCCGTTTGTGGCTCAAACAGCAGCTGAAACCTGAAACCTGTCGGTGTTACAAAACTGAAGGTCAGACCTCCGAATATCAAAGATCAATTTATTAAAATAAGATCAAAATACACAAAGAGAAGTGAGGCTGCTCTTTGAAGAAAACAGGACCTTAAACCTCGTTGAGCTCCTCATCTGAAAATCAGCTTCTTTAGTTTGTTTTAACTCGGAGCTGCGAACGAGGAAAATGAAAACCTCGAACTTTATCAGACACAGAAAGTAAGATCTGCTCCCATCGAGGATTTTCCTTCACGTCCTGCAGTTTCTGCAGACTGATGGAGGAGATGAGACGAGGAGAGTCGGAGCTGCGTGGACGCACTGATGGTAGAAAACACAAAGAAATCGATCTGCGTGTCTCCTTTGTTTCCTCCTGCAGCCTTTTGGGGATGTAAAGATGAAGTCAAGTGTTTCCACGTGTCAGAAATCACTTACTGTTTATATATTTGATTTACCATTCAACATTTTTATTTGAGTTTAACTTTATAAAGAGAACAAATTCAAGTCGTGATCATGTACACATGTGTCACGATGCACCGAAGGACTTTAGTGAAGTATGAAGGCCGTCGCTTCTTTAGTTTAGCTGATAAATTAGATTCTAAGTTGGATAAAAAGTCATGCTGCGTTCATGTTACGTCGGCAGAGTGGGAAGGATGAGAAGACTTCAGGTTCTTTATTAACAAGTCAAGTTTATCACTTTAATTAGTGATCATGTTTTATTAATCATTGCAGTCGTTCAGGCTCTTCTTCACAATCTGACTCTGAACTACACCTGTGAGGACGTTTTTCCCCACTCAGCTGCTCTTTATTACGATCTGAACAACGAGACGTGAACGCAGCATCTTGGCTCGTATCTTCTAAATCAGAAAACTGCATCAGACCGAGACAGAAGCTGAGAAATGCTGACGAGTCTTTGAGTGTGGACAGTAAGATGTTGACCTCTTATTTGTTTTTGGGACGAAAACATAATCTGACAACGAGCTCAATGCCTGCAGATTTGTAGTTTCTTGAAGACAGAAGTAGGAGAATCGAGATGAACGAAAAATTGATGATTATTTTGGGATGTTATTCGTCTAAATGAAATGATAAATTATGAAGCTGAGCGTCTGTAACCTCTCGCTGCCCTGAACAACCTGCCGTTACGTCCTCCTGAAGGTCAGATCGCACACTAAGTGACAGTAATGGTTTCTCTGAGCGCTTCTATCTCATTTATAAAAAACATCTTCCTCTCCAGTTTTATGATTCATTTAACACACTCGCTGCTCACGCCTGCCTGAGCAGTAAATTCTTAATATGTACAACATGATTAAATTATTGCTCCACATTCAAACCAAGATAGACTCTAACGATTTTAATTAATGTTTTACATCTGAGAAATATGTTTGCTTTTGCATTCACTGCATCACTACCTGTAGAAAAACCCTCTTAATGGAAAGTTTCACTGTTTCTGATTTTGCTCCTTTAAAGCTTTTTATTTTTTCACACAGCAAACTTTCAGGATTTTGGATGTTTTCCATCCCTTTCTCTACAGCATGAACATGTTTTCTTATATCATCGTAAAAACAGCCAACACAGATTAGATACCTGAAATACTGCAGTAATACCACAAAGTAATGTATTACATAAAAAAGTGTACCAACTAATAAAAATACTACTACTACTGCGAATGCCACAAATACTACTACAATACTACTACTCCTGCCATTAGTACTTCCACTACGGTTATAATATTACAGATAGCAATAAAGGACAAAGGAAAAGTACTACATTACATAAAAAACACAATATTCCTCTTAGAAATACAACTGCAGCAACAACAGTACAACTAATAAAACTACTACTGTGAATGACATGACTACTACTACTAATAATAATAATACTATAATCATCATCACCATTGTGATTGTTGGTATTGGTAGTACTGTTGGTACTAATAGTAGCATTATTGGTAGTATTAGTAGTATTTCTGGTAGTATTAGTAGTATTTCTGGTAGTATTAGTACCTCTGTCTGCTGTAAACTGCAGTATCAGCTTCCTGTCGGGCATCTCTGTATGATTTTGACTTTCTTTCTGTGATCGGATGTTGGAGCAGTTTTTCTCGTCGTCCTGACAAACGTTTCTCTTTATGAGCATCACGATTCCAAACAGGCTTCAGGCTCTACAGCCGCTGAGATATTTAATTAAGTGTCTGACTGCTGATGGTTCAACGTCCAGCTTTATTGAACCAAAATTAAAGAAAAAAAAAAAACACGGCCATTTGAATAATGGCCTGGGGCCTGCCTCCCAACCATTTCATTTCAATATCTCTTCATGCCACTTTCACCTCTCTGCCGCTGCTCCGGCTCACAGACTGAAGGAAAATAAAATGCGTCACCTGAACGCCCCGGAAACTTCACAGATTCAATAATTATCAACTCTGAGATTACAAATAACAACAAACTGCATCTTTTTCTTTTTTTAAGCTGCTGTAAAGGAACACTGCAAGAAAAAGATTTAATACAAACAGTTCAGACTGATGACCTGCTGAAGCTTTTAGAGAACAAACAGCAGTTTGTAGATTCACCTTCCTCCAGTATGGAAGCCTTTCAATGACAATATTAGAATAAAATAAGTTGAGCTCAATTAAATTACATTCACCAGCTGAAATGATTCTGTTTTATTGAAAGATAAATATCAAAATGAAATTATTGTTTTTAATCCCTGAAAATATAGAATTACTGCCAGAATAAAAAATAAGAATAAACAATTTTTTTTCATTGTGAAATTAGCTTTGTATAGTCATATTCACAGACAATGTGCAACTTAATCCTTTAAAAAACTATTTCATTTATGTCCCCATTTTAATTGAAAGAAAATGAAAAATGGTCAAAAAGGGAAAATTGTCCTGAACCTGTCAGTGTCAAACAAAACATAAAACTGAGCATGAAAAAGGAAACGGATGTTATTTTAGATCAAAATTTAGTTTGTGATTTAATTTTGGCAGCAATTCTGCATTTTTTGAATGAAGATGAAGTGTTTATGATGTTTGTAAAAAAACAAACTAATCAAAATGTTATAAATGTTATAACTGGTCCAGTTTATCTGAGTCTATTTATGTGTCATATATATTTGATAATGTTAATGTTAATAAAACAACATCGACCACTTTAATGATTTTAGTTTTTGATTTGTTTCTTCATACTGAGCTGTTAGTCGTGATGGAAGTTAAAGTAGTTTCAGTTATAGTGGTATGATAATACTGAACACACACACACACACACAGTGCTGATTGGTTGCTGATAAAGAGGAGGAATAATGATGCAAGCATTACAAAGTAAATGTAATTTACTCTCCTTTGAAGTTGGCGTCGACACCAAACCATGTCGGACGGTGCGGCCAAATTAAACACACACACACACCCAGAAGAAGGAGTAAAGAAAAAAAATCACACCTAATTGGCACAAACAGCTCGGAGAAAACATGTTTTTATCGGGGTGTTTTCCTGCTGAATCTCCTCTGCAGATTTGAGGGTTTTAGAGCTCGCTGCTCTCCTCCATCTGTTTGGCGGCAGCTCCTCTCCACTGCGCTGGGACCAGCGGTCAGCAGCAAGGTGAAGCCAGCCGCACCATCTGGCCTGACCTTGGGCCGAACTCGGCACAACGGAGGCCTCCATATCTGAGGCAGGATTTCAGAAAAAAAGAGGAGGCGGCACAGAAAGCCTGGTTCTGGTAGATGAAGTGGTTCTGTGAGCTGGTTGGACTCGTCTTTCCTCGAGTGTTTAAAGGTTTGTTTCAGAGCAGACAGGAAGCTGCTGCTGTCCTGACTGTGAATGAGCAGGAAACAGTGACGGCTGGTCGGCTTTCTCTTGACCTGCTTCTCTTTTGTCTTTTCATGAAGCCTCCAGAGTCTCTTTTGAATAAAAATGTAATTAATATTCACTAATATTTCTGTTCTTTCGACCTTTTCTCCGCTGCAGGGATGTCTCATATTAAACATCACAATTTCTTCAGTTTTCTCTTTATGGACGAGCTCCTGGAAATGTTTTCGTGCTGAGGAGGCGGTGCAGGACGAAACACAAGCTCAGGTACTTTTTAGTGTCGTCAGTCCTGATTGGTTGAGCAGATGTGACCTCACATCACAACATTTACGTCTTCAGATGAAACGATGGGCTTCATTTATTAAAGTTTTTCCAATTACAACTAAAACTCACTTTAAAATAAGTTTATCTTCTTGGTCAGTCATTGATTTTTAAATTTTGCCTTAAGAGAGACATTTCACTATTTATTCTCTCAGAAAATATTTTTAGAAGCTTTGTTATTTGAAATAAAAAATAGAGACCTGTTATAACAGTGGCTTCGTGCATCGTAAAAATCCTTCCTACCTGCAACTGAACCCTCAGCAGGACGTTTCCCCTAAACTCTGCCACAAACCTGACCTCCGCTCAGCCGTCACACACCTCCGTCCATCAGAATTTATTTCACATTTAAAGCCTCTTATTTATTTATTTCTTTTTCTTCGGCCCGTTATTTCCCCACCGAGGAGAGAGAGAGAGCGACACCTCGTCCACAGAGCAGACTGATGTCAGCATCCATCTTTTCATATTTCCAGCCTGCTGTAAGTGGATTACTCATGAAATCATTCACAGCTAATGGCATCCAGACGGCCGAGAGACACAGAGAGAGAGAGAGAGAGAGAGAGAGAGAGAGATTCCTACAGGGTTGATCCGCTGCCTCCATAAAGACAGAAACACTATCTGAACATACAAATGAGATTCTGGTATTTCCCAGGAAGTTTCTCCAAAATTTACTCTCCTTTCTCTGGAAAAGTACCGGAGGGATCCCGGGATTGTTGCCTGTGTGTTTGTGTGTTCACATCCTGAAGACTATCATGTGTCCTAAACCTCGTCCAAACCTCGGCGAAGCCTCCATGCAACTGTCATGGCTAAACACTCAAGTCCGACCTTGAGAAGACGTTAATAATGTGAAACATCGACTTTTCAGATGTTTCTTTCAGAAAACTTTCCACAGGTGCAAAACCAGCACAGGGGACGGAGGCCGCGCTGCTCCAGTTCATAAAAATACGGGAAACGTCTCCTTCAATAATTGTAATTGACCAGGTGCATCATCAGATCTCTCCAAAAAATAAATCAAACATCTTTCCCTTCATGTCAGAGTTGTTAAACTGACTGGGAGTGTTGCATTCACTGACCACTAGCTGCGCTCACTGCACACACACGTACTCAGCACACACACACACACACACACACACATCTGCACACACACACACACACACACACACACTGTACACACACACACACACACACATACACACACACACACACACACACACGTACACACACACCGTACACATACACACACACACACACACACACACACACACACACACACACACACACACACACGTACACACACACACACACACACACACACACACACACACACACTGTGCACACACACACACACACACACACTACACACACACACACACGTACACACACACACACACACACACACACTGTACACACGCCACACACACACACACACACACACACACACACTGCACACACACACACACACACACACACACACACACACACACACACACACTGTACACACACACACACACACACACACACACACACACACACACACACACACACACACACACGTACACACACACACACACACACACACACACACACACACACACACTGTACACACACACACACACACACACACACACACTGTACACACACACACACACACACACACGCACTGGGGCACACACACACACACACTGTACACACACACACACACACACACACACACACACACACACACACACACACACACACTACACACACACACACACAGTACACACACACACACACACACACACACACTACACACACACACACTGTACACACACACACACACGTGCACACACTGTACACACACACACTGCACACGTACACACACACACACACACACACACACACACACTGTACACACACAATATACGTGCACACTCACTGAACAAATATTATTTTTGTTGTTTTCTGTTCAAAAGGTGATTTACTGTGTATAAATAAAGTTTATCTAATTAATAATATACTGTACATATGCAAACACACACACACTTCCTGAGGCGTTACAGACCATAATAATCTGGTCTCTGTAAAACAAACAGGCTTCAATCAATGAGACGTACTTTATTACAAAAATCATTAATATTCATAAGAGGAGATGAGGACACGAGGAGAGGAGACAAGGAGTGGAAACGAGAGAGGAAACAAGGAGGGTAGGATGTCGAGCTGATGGCTGCGTGTGTGTGTTGCAAATTGAGATACAACGAACAACTTTAAGGGTCAAACATTCAGCGCTGAAACAAGGCATCATGGGAAATGAAGGCCTGACTGATCTGATCTGAGAACACCTTCCTCTCAGCCTGGACTTTTATTTTGAAAACTGAGTATTTAATAAAGACACGTCATGAAGAATCTAAACCGTCTGACTCACCTGAACCAACCAGAGGTCAAAGGTCGACTCTGAGATATAAAACTCTCTTTTACAGTAGAAATAAAAAAATGTGTCACTCATTGAGAGCCCCTAAAGGGCAAAAAAAAAAAAGGGGAAAAAAAACTGTACGTGTATCTCGTGAGCACGCGATAAAATTTCCACTTTTTCTTTTTTTTTTTGCACAGCTTCCTGTTTGTGTAGCGAGCGTCTCGACACGACATCATCGAGTCACAGATCGTCAATCTGCTGACACACTGCCAACACACCAACACACACACACACACACAAACACAGCTGACATCACAGTGACCTCACCGCCCACCACCTCCTCCTCGATCCGGATCAGACCCCCCCCCCGCAGGACTGAGGTACCTGATCACCTGATCCAGGCCCTGCAGGTCTTCGCTCCGGGTCTCTTTTCTCCTGCGATCCAGCGGTGCCTCTAAACGCCTCATCAACATGTTTAATCAAATTAGCAAGCAGCCAAAAATTGACGCTTTTCATTAATTATACAGGATAATTCTAATTGCAAATTCAAATGTATTCTCTCCGAACAGAAGGTGTTCAGTAATATTTCAGGGAATTTGCATATTAAATGGGGGTCGCTCTGCATTATGTATGCTAATGTATGCGCATTGTCTTTATTTTTAACTTGCGGGCCATATGCGCGGCTGCCTGCCTGAGCAGGTGAAAACAGTCCTGAGTGTTTAATTTTGCTGAACAAACGCCACGAGGACGCTTGTCAAGTGCTGTATGGTCCGTGTCAATCTCTGGTTCCTGCTCCTTTTCTTTGCTGTTTTTATTTTCTGGGTCTCGGCCTGGCTTTGATTCGTCTGTGGAAGTCGAGTGTTGCTGCTGCAGCTTCCCGTCGCTGCTTTTTTGTTGTTTTCACGGCTCTTTTGGCTGCCAGCAGTCACTGATGACACTGCACCGTCAGCGCAAACAGAGGGCAGGAGTGTTACACAGCGTGAACCAACGCACGCACCTCGACCACCGCCACCTGCACGCCGCCACAGACACACACACACATACACACACGCTATGTAACAAAACACCGCAAACA
>CM041554.1:648946-736446 GCA_023238725.1 Scortum barcoo
ACATCGACAGGAGGAGGAGACAGAGTTAAAAAGACATCAAGCTGATAAATAAAGAGCAGTGAACTATATCTCCTCTGAAACGTGGATGACGTCTTTAAAAAAAGAATACTGAAGTCAGAAGGACTGAAAGACTGAAGTGGACTGATGTGAACTGAAGTGGATTCAGGTAGTCTGCAGGCTGCAGCGGGGTTGCAGGTCGCGGGCTGGATGTGCAACGTGTGCAAACGTCCCCCGAGAAACAGCTGCAGGGCGTCTCCGACTCAAAGTGGAGCAGAAAATGTTTTTTATGGAAAACAAAGTTTGTGCAAAAATAAAAAATGTTTCTGCTTCTTTGTTGGTTTAATTACAGACTCTCATCTTCTTCTTCTCTACGTGAAGCGACGACGCTCCTTCAAACAGGAGATGTGATCTGTGGCGTCGATGAGAAACAGAAACACACACGTGTTTTCCCCTCCAGTGGGGGGTGCTGAGGGGGGGTCAGGACGTCCCGGGGGAGAGCGGAGGCCTGACAAACGTTGTGAAGTGATTTGTGACAAGAAACAGAGCCGAGTTCAGGCCGTCGGCTCAGAGAGGAGCTGAAGGATCCTCGCTGAGTTTACCACGGAGTTACTGTAAAATACTATAAATATAATATAATACTATAAAACTGCATCACAGCAAATATTCTCCTTTAAACTAAACAACTTCAGGAGCTCTTCACATTCAGCCTCTGATCCCGAGTCACATTCACACAGCATGTCGCTCTTTACTCTGATGATTTACTGAAGTAAAAGTACTAAAATATGAACATACAACACTTCGATTAAACTATAATCAGAGAAACATCTCTAAAGGCAGAAAAATAGTCGTGTTATATTATGATTCCTTCAGCTGACAGAGGAAATGAAACTTCAGAGGCTTCAGACAGACAGGTGAGAGACAGACAGGTGATCAGGGAGTCAGTCAGCGACACACACTTCATTACCGTCAACAGACAGGAATCAAACACTCGGCCGGCACTGACTGGATATCACTCACAGCTGTGTGTGTGTGTGAGTGTGTGACTGACAGGTGTGGAGAGCTAACAGTGTGAGTGCATTAATTAATGACTGACTGACGGCTAAACAGCCACAGCAGTAATAACAGTTAAGCCTGCCGGTACAGCGCTCGGGAAGCCACACAGACTCCGATCGATGGATCAATGCTTGTACTCACTCTCTCTCTCTCTCACACACACACACACATTCGACTCTATCATTCTCACTTCCTATATGCACACCTGCACACACACACACACACCTGCTCTCCGAACTAGGTGGCCTGCCAGCCTGCCGCCCTGGCTCGCCTCGCTCGGCTCGATTTTAACGGACATGGAGCCTCCAGAGGAAACGAGCAGAGCTTCAACTCTCACTCCGTCTCTTTCGCTCGCTGCATTTTTTCCAGCATTTCCCAGCATGCTCTAGCAGGGGCCTAGATGAGCTAATTAAAGGGTGACCGAGCGGCGGGAGGATCTGCTGCTCTTTGACTGGAGCGTCAGGTTTGGTTTTGACAGGTCGGATTAGCCGAGTGTGATTAGGAAGACGTCCACGTACAAAACACTAAGCCCCGCTGCAGAGCCTGGGGAGGGAACGCTGTGCATGCCGGGAGAGAAAACAGACCCCCCCCTACACACACACACACACACACACACACACACACACACAACCCCTGAACCCCCCGTTTACGTCCACATGTGGAGGACTGACTGCCGCAGATTAGTCTCCATGTACACACGTATGAATATATATCATGTAATAAATGTTAGGATAAACTGTAGATTTTTATTTCATTAAGGTTTTATTTGCAGTATCTTGGACATGTAACTTGTTCGGGATGATTTCTGGTTGAATCTTAATGAACAACAACAACAGTGAAACATGAAGATTAACAGCGGTCTGTCAAACACATCAGGTAAGAGACGAAATGATGCAGCTCTTTGTGTCGTATTTTCTTTGTTCGCGGTGGGATCATGGTGTGTTTTATTCATTTACAGCTTCATGAAATCTGTCCTGAAGACTCACTAATTCACTAAGTCATCAGATTTAATTGGTCAGAATAAAAACACCGTCCTGAGTCCTTCACGTCTGCAGAAATATCTGAACTTGAACCAGTCTTTTGAAATGTTTGTATCCATCAGTAGCCGTGGTCAGTCTGGTTTTAAAATTCGCCACCAGGATGGTTTAATACTATAAAAACTGCTGTTGTATGTAAAGTAAAAATGTCCCATCCTGCCCCCCGTAGTTTGAGCTGTAAAGGAGCCTTTAGTGTCCAGCTGCTGGACGTCTGCACAGTTTATCACCAGGAGAGGAGGTGACATCACTGCAGAGGTTAACACACACCGCTTCAAACAATAGAAGGAGGGAAGGAAAGAAAGGATGGAGGGAGGAAGAGGAGGAGGAGTGTAACAGGGGTTTATGGGGAAGAGGGGAGTTTTGGCAGAGCGAAGTCTTCGCTCGGCTGGCGGCGGCGTGAAGCGGACTCAGGGGCGTCCTTACTGAGCTGCCGTTAGGCGTTAAATGAACACCTGGCCACCGAGTCTCAGTCCGGGATGCCGGGAAGTGATGAAGAGGAGGAGGAGGAGGAGGAGGAGGTTTTAGTCTGCAGATGGGGAGGGATCAGCTACACAGAGGCTCCTGATGGTCACTGTATGAGTCTTAATAAATTAATGGAGACTGAACGTGTGTGTGTGTGTGTGTGTGTTTATGCCTTCTGCTGCTGTTTCCAGTTCGATGCAGATGTGATGCAGATATTTGATTGTTTCTTTGATCCTCTTTTTTTATCACTCATTTCTCGTCTTCACTCCTTCATTTCTTTTTTTGCACTCGTCTAAAAACTCCTGACCGTCCAGGTGAACCTCTCGGGGGCTCCTGAGGTTAAATTTAGCTGCTGGGCTCCAATTAACCCGGTAATGAAGCAGGACTGTGCGGCCAAAGGTTTCAGTGTGTTAATCGTGTGCTTTGATTCAACACACTCTTCTTCAGGAAAACACACAGTGAGCTCAGATAATAAAGTTTTACTGATTACTGAACTTTAATGGTGCAATAATCAGATTAATCAAAAGCTTTTGGGGGCTCTGGAGAAAATATCTTTTCATCATTATCTCTATCTGTGTGACCTGTTTTTTTGTTTATTTCTTTATTTGAATGTTTTTAGAAACGTTTTTTAGCACCACTGGTTTCATATGTCACATACACCGTGTGTGTATTATTGTACTCTTTGAATGTTTTGCTAAGTAAAAGTCATTTTTCCACTTTGGACATCACTACATTCATTTTCTGTTCAGTTCACAGTAACACTCTGTTTCACTTTCAGAACCTTTTAATACCTGATCAGTTAAAAATGAGATAAAAAGGTTTCCTCCTAACAGCACTGAGTGAGAAGCAGCTCAGTTTCAACTTCATGAACCTGAAAAAGGTCAAAATCTGCATGTGGTCATAAAAACGAACGTTATGGTGAACGGACGCCTGTTTCAGTTCATGTTTTAAACTGTATTTTCTCCGTCACTGTGTCAGTCTCTTTCTGTGACGATCTCTCTTCCTTTAAAAATAAACTGGACTTCTGAAACTTTCTCCAAGAGTTTCTGTCTCCTTTTCTGAGGTGAGACAATATTTGTTTCACATGGCATGATCTATTTTCTGCTCGGCTGCAGGTTTTCTGCTCCTGCAGCAGGTGAGGGGCCGAGGGGGGGCCGAGGGGGGGGCGGGGGTGTACGTCTGGATTAGCATTAGCTAAAACTCTCGAGCAGCCTCCCCGAGTGTCATCCAGCCTGCTTAAGTTAAGGTGCAGCGACTGGCGGTGATTTGCATAAGTAATTAGCTAATGTGCTGTTCAATTTCTCTCCCATCTGGCTCGCTGAGCTACACCTCATTTCTCAAATTGACAGGCCGGTCACTATCGCTACCCACACTGCAACAAGGCGCACACCAAATTAATTTGTCAACCTTCTCCTGTAATGGGACGTTCACCTTGAAAACTCAATCTACCTGAGGTGAGAGTCCGAGGGCGAGCGAACGAACGGCGAGCGAGCAAGCGAGGAGATGCCGAAAATTTCTGAAAAAATAAATTCTTTGAAAAATAAGAAGCAGATCGCAGGTGGTGCAGGTGACAGCGGGAGAGATTGGACAGAGGGAGTATTGAACCGCAGCGTTTGAGGTGTTAAAGAAACAAAACAAGAGCCGAGATCTGAGCGAGGAGGAAGGTCAGCACAAACACACCTTCATACAAACACACCTTCATACAAACACACACCGAGGTTCGGTGTGTGTTTGTATGCTGGTCGCAGGAAACGCAGGCAGCTTCTGTTCATTCTGCATATTTCTGCTTAAACAGCTGAAGATGTGTGAGAAAATAAAATCTCCGCGTCCAACATGAAACCAGAGAAAAGACACACACACACACACCTGACTCTGTACAGGTTTATTAAAAGGATTTTATTCAGGAGTACTTAAGAAAGTCTAACAAATCTGACTTTTTATTTATTCTGTTATATTTCTGTAAAAATATTGTGTAATTCTTTTATTTCAGTTACGTTAATTTAACTCATATTTAGTTTCTGTGTCTATAAACAGTTGAATATAAAGATATTTATTCTAATTTACACAAGAATCAGTTTTAAAGTGAAGCCAACGTGTGTAATATGTGTAATATGTCTGTAATCACATAAAGATCTGCTGATAGAAATGAGTTCCTGCAGAAATCACTACACTTACTTTATCTAAATTTACTTTTGATTCCTAAAGTTTATTCAGTTTCTTCTAAAATTCGCACATTGGAACAGAAATGTTCATGTATCTGTGGAGGAAAGTAACTCAGTAAATTTTGTAAATTTTTCTGTTTTCTATTTACTTTTTACTTCATTATATTTATTTTATTGATTAGTCACTTTACCTGTTTAGAATATTTACACAAAAAAATAATGAAATAATAAATGATGAAGTATTTTTACAGATGAAACTACCAGCAGGATATAAAGTCACTCCTTCAGCAGCTGAAGTGATGAACACATTAGTGATCAATAATTATAATCCAATAATATCATATATATTCGATATACATATTATTATGAGTACTTTTACTTTTGGTACTTTGAATATATTTAGATGCTGATTTTGTCTTGTAACAGAGTATTTTTGCACTGCTGTCACTACTTTTACTCATGTAAACATCTCAGTGCTGAGCCGGTCAGCGACACCAACCTGTCTCCGAACAGCCCATCACCACGGTAACGACACCTTTTACCTGCCGTGGCGTCTCCGTCGTTTCTCCACTCGAGACGCGTTTGTGTTTGTGTGAAAGTCAGGAACACAGAACTTCATCTGGAGACGAAGCTATTGATGACTCCTGAGAGCATCCTGCTGCGGATCATTAACATATAGCAGCACACACACACACACACACACACACTCCCTTCATCCCAGGGCTGAAATGGACAGTGTGTGTGTGTGTGTGTGTGTGTGTGTGTGTGTGTGTGTGCTCTGGGACCAAACCGGGGAAATGGGCCAAAAAGTGAATCTAATGAAACCCCCCAAATTAATTTTCAGTCTCATCTTCAGCTGCAGGCAGAGAGAGGGAGAGAGCCGAGGGACGAGAGACACTGAGAGTGAAGGGGGGGGCAAAGGGATGAACAGAACAAAAGAGAAAGAAAGAAACAGAGAAACTACGAGGAGAAGAGAGGAGGCTTCACCTCCTCCAGCTCACAGTTTTCCTTTAAAATAAAGATTCTTACTTCTCGTGTGTTTTCCGCAGGTCAAACCTGTGATTAATGATCCATTATTGATCTGATCGTCATGGATCTTTAGATGTGGACGAAACACAGAAGACTTTCAGGTGGATCATCTGATCTTTTAGAAGAAGTTCAGATCAAGTTCAAGTGTTTTTACTTCAGAGAGTTTGTGTTCGTGTTTAAATTTCACAGAATAAAACTGTCCTGAAGTTTCTTTTTCACTGACAAACACACACACACACTCACACACACACACACACACTCTCAGCGTCCTGTCCGTCCCTCATCAGCTGTCCCGTTTGTTTTCACTGTTCGGGGTAAAGTCTGCAGACGTCCACGTACGTTTGGCTGACAGTGTGTGTGAAGGTTTCCAGGTGAGACACAAACGTAAACACACAGAGAGGAGAGGTGAGACGGACAGACAGGAAGTGGACATCTGTCTGTCTGTCTGTCTGTCTGCATGTCTCATCTCATTCAGCTGTTCTCTTATTAAATTCCTTTGTACTGGGAGGCTTTTCACTCCACCAGCTGCCACCTCACTGAGTGTGTGTGTGTGTGTGTGTGTGTGTGTGTGTGCATTAAGCTAACATAGCTATTAGCTTTGATAGCAGTAGCCCTCCCATATGGCGAGCTAGCGCTGCTCTTTAATGTAGCATAGCACGGCCCTGATGTTGCTCCGGCTCCAGCGGTGCCTCCCCCCTCCATCCTCACCCCCCCACGTCCCCGCTGCCATTTATGCTCTCCCTTCCACCGCGCCACATGCCGCAGCGACCTTGGCGTTTTCCAGCGGCACGCCCGCTGCCATCTGCAGGCGGCAAGCTTGGGCAGTAAAGCATCGCGACCCCGAGTTTTTTGGGCGCCGTTACGCCTCCGCCAGGGGCCCTGGCCAGATGGCAGTACCCACTAAGAGGGGTTTTACTGCGGGGCTGAAGGAAGGCGACTGCGGGCAGGCAGAGGATGAACTCACACCTCCCCCTCCCCCCTCCTCCTGCATCGCTCTGCCAAGTGCCAAATTTCAGCTCCACTCGCCTCCAAAACGCCGCCGCTTCAATATTTCAGTCATGATTATCCGGCAGCAGATGATCCTCCATCAGCCAAAAGGGCAGAGCCGGAGGATCGGCGGGCCACTGTCATGACCAAAATCCAACCCCTGCCCGAAAACCGACTCTGCTGCCTGACGGCGTTCGTTCAGGTTTCACTGAAATTCACTTTACATACACGACACGACAGTGTGAAAGTACTCGAGTATCCAGAGGTCAACCTACATTACACGATCAACAAATCACAACAAAACACTTCTGCTCCTCTAAAACTGATCTGAACTGTCATCGCCATCATCAGACGAGCAGAGCGGCTTTATTGATTATAAATCCTGCTGCTCTTAGTGTTGACTGGTTTTAATATGACAGGTCATCACACATTAAAACACATGAAGGATCTTCATGAAACAAATCTGCTTCTTCTCATTAAACTTCTCACATTCGCGCTGTGTTCAGGTGACTTCATGACTGTTCAAACCTTCCACAGCTTTCCTTCTGGGATCAATAAAGGTCATCTGATCGATCAGCTCAGCAGTGGTTGTTTATCTGGATATCTTGGTGAAGCTAAATGTTCAGTGGATCTATATTTAAATTATTTCCTGAATTATTCTGTGATTTTGTTTTCATTCTTTTGATATTTGAAATTATCTTCACTTTCTGGTCTGCTTTTATTTTGAAGGGTCATTATTGATTAGACACATTTTAATTGATCCTGAGGCAAATATTTCTTTTACACAGACGGACATTTAAAGCTTTCTTTGGATCAGCTCATTACACCAACAATATGTGCAGAAGTTTAGGAGGTCTCAGGTCATGTCCTGATATTTGCCACCAGGGACTGACACCGGATCAGTTTATCAGACGACGCTTCATCCTCCATAAACACTCAGCGTTTCCTGGATTAACGTTTCCCTTCGGTCATCATCCGGAGAAACAACACGAGGAGCCGTGACAGAGGCGTTACACAGCAGAAGTGCAGCAGCCATTTTCTCACCTGAACAGGAACAAGACCAAGACGCCGAAGCAACAGCGTTGTCTTTTACTTCCCATCACAACACAGGTGTGATCGGATTCCTCCTTAAATATCACCAAGACGATACACTCACACACACAAACACACACATAAACACACACATATACACACACTCACACACAGTACACACATGCACACACACACACACACACACACACACACACACACACACACACACTGTCTGTCATTAGTGTCTGTCAGCAGGCGGATCAGATGAGACAAAAATAAGAAAACTGTGCTGGTGGTCAGGAGGAAAATCAATACGTCCATCTTTACTGTATGGAGCAGGGGAGTAGGGGCTGGCAGCCGGGGGGGGCGAAGAGGTGGAGGGGGGAGGAAGAGAGGATTCTGGGTAAATCCTGTCCTCAAATTACATCGGAAAAACAAAAAATATATTATTATTGTTGTGTATTTTCCTGTGTGTGTGTGTGTCTTAATGTGTACCTGTGTGTACATGCAGGTGTGTATTTCCACAGTATGTGCATTAGTCTTGTGTCACACACAAACAGAAATGCACACACACACACACTCACAGATCCCGGTGATCAGTGTCCGACATGACAACGTCTCTGTTCAGACTGGAGGTCGACAGATCCTCTCAGCTCCATCTGATGAATGAACGAGGCTGCAGTGTGTGTGTGTGTGTGTGTGTGTGTGTGTAGGAGAGAAGTGTGTGTTAGGGATGGATGGTGGGGGATGGTCAGTCGAGGGGTGGGGTGTTAGTCCGTCGGCTATTAGCCACCACGTTATCTCCCGTTAGTCGTCTCATCTCCAACTCAAAGAGAATAAATAAAGAAGACTTTATTCCTCAGAAACACCCGAAAGAAAAGGAGGGAGGGGGGAGGGTGCAATGAAGAAAAAAAACGCAGAAGAAGAAAATCTCCAATTCATTGAGATCAAGTCAATAACACTGTAATATTTATGAAGGCTGGAAGCCAGGCTGCCCTAAAACCCAAACTCCAGCAATCCTGAATTATAAATTGGTATTGATTTGTGTTGTGGGTGAGTGAGCTGCAGTGTGTGTGTGTGTGTGTGTGTGTGTGTGCAGCAGCAGGATGCAGCTCAGCTGCTCGATTGTTTTCACGCTTTCACAGAAAAAAATGTGGAGCTGCTTGTTTGGCAACAGTTTGTAACACTGAAAAAAACGCAAAGGTGAAGGTGTGTGTGTGTGAGAGAGAGTGTGTGTCTGTCTGTGAGTATCTGTGTGTGTGTGTATGGCACATACAGTTACAGTACTGTATGTACCTGTGTAGACGTGTAAATGTGATTTTTAGTCAGAGCAGAGTTTAGTTCCTATAAATCCTCCTCTTAAAGGAGTTCAGTTTGTGTAAAATCAGAGTTTCAGGTGAACACACACACACACACACACACACTGTTTTGTTTGTACTTGTGCAGATTTACTGTGTTTTTCTTCCTGTTTCTGATTGGTCTCCTCACAGAAGCTGAAAGAGCCAATCAACTCTCTGAGTTATTTACCTGAACAGGTGAAGTGTCCGCATCATTTTTATCATGTAACCATGGAAACAACATTTCTCCGACCTGACTACCAGGTGGATTTGGGTCAACATGTCACTACACGTGAACATGGAAGAAACACTATGATATAATGTGATTAAAAGAAGATGGGGGAGAAAGAAGCAGAACGATCATTTATTGATTTCAATTTTATATCAGAACTGACCCTGAACCAGAATCATGATCCAAAACCAAACAACATTTAAACGAACCAACAAACCAATGTACCATTTCGAACACGTCGAACAAAAACTTTAAACTTCACAGCAGAAGATCAGCCACTCCATCGTGACGCTTCGAGATTTCAGAAACGTTCCCAAAGTGAACGTTTTGAGTGTTTCAGTGTCTCCTTCAGCTTCAATGTCGGGAGAGCCATCAAATATGGATGAAGCTGCCCCCGCCCCCCCGGTGTGTTGTGTTCACACCCATAATGCACCAGCACACGCACACACACACACACACACACACACACACTCTCTCTCAGCTGATGCCGGCTGTGTTTAGCCTCGGCAGTGAGGTGAAGCTGATGGGACGCCTGCTGCGGTGCGCGAAGGGATTACACGGCGCCTGCACGGTGGGTAGAAACACACTCTGTCATGCTCCAGAGCTGCTGCTGAGAGTGTGTGTGTGTGTGTGTGTGTGAGTGTGTCTGTGTGTGAATTGTTACTGTGGTTCAGTGTGTAAAACTATATGAAGTGTGTGTGTGTGTGTTGTTACTGTGTCAGAGGTGAAGGTGCTGTAAACACCTGCAGACAGGTGTAGCTAACCAGGCTAATGTTACTAACACTAGAAGAAGCTAACACTCAGCCCACCTGTCAGCCACCTGAGCTGCAGGTGAGCTGATGAGGGGAGGAGGAGCTTGAGACAGGAAGAGGCGGAGCTGGATGACCTCTAAACTTGGTGAGAGGATGTTTTTTCATTTTATTATTAAATCACAGAGATTGTCGTTATCTTATGATGTTGCTGCAGGTGAGTTCAGGTGTGTCTGACTGGGACAACACCTGCAGTACACACCTGTACACACCTGTACACACCTGTACATCTTTCAGCCAGTGTTCCTCCACACTGAGCAGGTACAGACAGACAGTCAGACAGACAGACGGGTGTTTTGGTCGTTATGTAACTCAAACCGTCATCGTCTCTCCTCCTGCGACCCCCTCGCCCCTCCTCCCCCCATATAACATCCCTCCATCTTTATATAGAAATCAATACCCTGTTAATCTGCCCCCCCTCCTTCTCTGTCTCCCCCCAGCTGTCTCATTCTCACCCCTCCATCAACCCCCCCACCTATCCATCCACACCTCCCCCCATCTCACCCGTCTCTCCATCTCCCTTCCTGCTGTCGTCGTGTCTGGACTTGCCCGCCTCACATTTCACTCTTCACACCGCAGACACACACACACACACACACACACACACACACCAGCCTTGTTTATTTATTATTTTATCTACACAAAGGAAGCACTTCTCTCTCTCTCTCTCTCTCTCTCTCTCTCTCTCTCTGTTTCTGCCTCAGGTTGTGTGTTTGTGTGTTTTCTGGGGTTAAACGTCCCGCTGAGTAGGAAAGTATGAAATCAGATTTTTGTTTTTTAAAGAGTAAATAAAATAAAAATAAAATAAAAAAATCAGAATAAATGAATTCTGAAGTTTTTTATATTTTTTTCTGTCACAAAGCCTCTGAAGAACGATTCCAGCTTGTTTACTTGTTTATTTGTGTTTGTGACTTTTCTCCATGATCATTTTCTAACCACGTTATTTTAATCACTGATCAATCTATTAATTTATTTTGTCGATGAATTGATTCATTGGAGTAAAAAGTGACGTTGTGTTTTGCCAAGTCTCACATTTGAAGACATTTGAACACTGATCCATGAGACTGATGGCGACTTTAAACCTCACTGACTCGTTAAAGATTCCAGGAAGTTTTGGGAGGATGTTTGCTTGACTGACAGGTGTCTGAGCCAATCACAGTCATTTTGGCTATTGGGGAACAAATATCAACATTTTTTTTTTTGTTTTAAAATATTTCCAAATTCTCAGAGTTTTGTACAGTGAAACACACTGAATTATTAAATTAAAACAAGAGTTCAGAAATATAACAAATCTTTCTCGACCAAGGTTGAGAAAGGCTCTAAATTTAATGATGATGGATTATTTATACTCCAAGACAACATCTCTCTTTATTCTGAGGCTGTAAAACGACAACAAAAGAATTAATATTGATAACGTCGTAAGAAAAAAGGAGTGATGGATTCTGGGAATGTGCTGCAGTAATTACTCGTACTACTCGTTACTCGTTACTGCTGCCCCCTTCAGGACAGAGGTTAATATTAATTTAATTATTATTTAATAAACATGTCACTAAAATCAGTAAGAAAGAAACAAAATACAAAAACACAGTTTCCTCCCATAAATATTCAGATTCACATCAACAAAAACAATATGGCAGCCGTTACTGCTGGCAACCGCCGACCAATCATCAGCCACCGTCCCGTCCTCTGACAGGAAGTACCAGAAGAGCCAAACACACACACACACGCTCCCCTCCCCCACATCTGCTGGCAAGGCAGGAGCCCACGGATGGTCGTCCTTAATTAGCCACACCGCACTCATATTCCTGATTAAACCGCTGTGTGTGTGTGTGTGTGTGCATGTGTGTGATGGAAGGTTATCAGTTATCATGCATTCTTAATTGGGAAAACACTCGAGTGATTAACAGGAGGAAGAGGGCGAGCGAGCTTGAGAATGAGTGGCAGAAAGAGAGAGAGCGAGCTGCTCTGAATACTAACAGCTCTGACCAACAGAACAAACTCGACGTCGTCTCGCTCCGTAACTCCTGTCAGAGCCACACATACCCGCTCTGGGGCAGAAATGTGCCCCCTGTCCTCTTTGTAAGAGCCTCACAGACAACACGGGGTCCAGCTACAGACCCAGAAAACATCCACAACTACAAGACACCGAGTTCACACCGGCTCACATTCAGATTTACTGTGATTCAGCTTTGAACTCTGCACCAAACCTTACCTCACAAACTGGATTAGTTTTCCATGAGTCTAAAATAATCTCAATAATCTCTTGTTGTTGTATTTGTCTCCTCTCACAGGTAAGAAGTGATGTTTAGTTGTTTCCGATCACACTTATCTTTACTTATATATTTATATATATGTATTTATAAAACTTTCCCACCTTCTATCTTTAAATCAGCTGTCTGAGTTTCGAAAAAACACAAAGAGGAAACTATCAGTGGGAGAACTGCAGGTGTGTGTGTGTGTGGGGGGGGGGTTAACAAGGTGATTTGCCTTGAGGGGGTGAGGTGCATGCTGCTGGAGAGGGGATTTGGCGAGGGGAAGAAGAAGCTGGCTGGGGGACTCCCAAAGTTCCCATGATCCCCTGGTGGAGAGCTCCGCCCTGGGTGTGGGTGGCGAGCAGGGTGTGTGTGTGTGTGTTGGGGGGGTTGTTTCCAGCTGAGCTCTGCTGGATGTTGACACCGAGGCAGCTAACGAACCTGCAGGCGGTGATGTAATCACATTTAATTCCTCAATCCAATTAAGAGTCAACAGGAAGTGGAGCCAGCTGACGGCTCGGCTCCGGGCTGAACCGGGAGGCCGGACTGAGACCGGACTGAACCAGGAGGCCGGACTGAACCGGACCGGCAGGACGAGGCTGCGTTCAGGATGTCAGCAGACTCGGCTGTGACCCGCTGTGAAGCTCCTGACGTCTCTCAGGGAAAAGTGAAAGAACGATTGTTAGGCTGAGTTTGTTGCTGATCGCTGCTCATGTTCTGACAGCCTGCAGATAAAAACAGATCTCAGTTTTATTTTCATGTGTTTTATTTGCTGTGTGTTATTTGGGTTTACCGGAACAACAAATTTCTGTTTTCAGCCAGTCAGACAGTCGACTTTTAGGTTGTGACAGTTCTTTAGTAAAATGAACAACTAAAATAATATTATATAGTAAAGCTGAACTTCAGGTGATCTACCTGACCCCCCTGTGTACCAGCACCAGTTCACCTCCATCATGTCTCTATATAACCCCCCCTCCCTCCTGTGGTAAATGGCTGTGGGCTCCTCGGGCTGCTGAACACTTCAGCCTGGATCACATCAAAACCTGATCGAGCCCCGAGGGCCCCTGAAGGCACCGAGCTCCACCGGGGCCTAATGGAGACACCCAGACACAGGGACGAGTTAGTGACCCCCCCCCACACCAGCACACACACACACGTAAACTCTGTGAGTCGCTCTGACAGAAAAGAGAAAAACTTTTTTTTTTCCTCCAAACTGTTTCGACTGACGCTGTCGAGAGGACAGTTTCTGGAAAAGAGAGGCTGAGGTCAGTCATGAGATCTGATCCCAGCGCTGTAAACACACACACACACACACACACACTGTCATTCCTCTGTACTATTCTTGTTACTCTTCTCGGTCACATAAAGTAAACACGACTCTAAAAACAGGACCGGCTCTTAACCTCTGACCTTTCTCTCTGTCCACATTCAAAAACCTTTAAACTGCTGCAGAAATAATCTGCTGCTGAACGTCCTGCTCCGAGAAAAACACATCAAGGTTTCGATAAACGATAAACATCATCAAAAACTAAATGAAGCTAAACATATTTTTTCAGAGAAACTGAAAAAAACAGCGCAGATGCATTGCCCCTACAGGTCCTCCATCTTTGTCGGCGCCATAAAACTCCACTAACGCGCCGTCGTAACGTTGGTTTCCTTCAATAACCGACATAAACCTGAAATCACGTCGCAGCAGTTGACCTGCGTGTTTCCGCCGTCACCCACATCCTCAACTCAAATTACCCACAACCTCCTGCGGCAACCTCCAGGCCCTCCTCCCCCGCTGACTGACTCTTCCTCACCCTCTCCTTCACTCCCCCCTCCATCTCTCTCTCTCCTTTCAATTTTAGCCGCAGTGCCCAGTAATGTCCTGCTTTTATTGTAAATCTATACTCTTAATCTGGCCGGCTCCGATGGGCCTCGCTCGGCCGATCAATACGCTACGATTGCTGGGAAGGGTCCACAGGGGCGGATAACCCCCCCACCACCAACACCAACACCCACCCCTGTGGAGTTAACCCTCCATAGGGTCCACACACTCACACACACACACTTCACATCTGCTTTTAAGACAGATATAACATCAATGACTCCAAGAGATTTTCAAATATTTCACCCAAAATGTTTCTTCTTCCTGTCAAACACCTCAGAGGCATCCTGGGAAATCCTTCATAATTAAAATAACAGTGAAAAAACATCAACGGAAAGTGCTGCATTATAATTTACTCTGCTGCTCTGTCGGCTCACAGCATCACACTCCACCACGAAGACTCGACCTCGTCACGCTGCACAAAACCTCCCAACACTTCCACTTCATTACCTGTAAAACGTACCTCAGAGAAACATGTATGAAAAACACACGATGAGGCCGACTCTTAGAAAAACACGATTAAAAGGTTATTTTCAGCTTATTTTCAAAAGAGTCTGTTTAAATATCCACCAAAATTCAGTCTGATCATTAATCAATTGAGCAGCTCAGACCTCTTCTAGTGATCATGTCTGTCCAGGTCAGTTTTCCTTCTTCCTCCTGCAGGAATATAAAGTCATTAAACAGAGTTTGTCATGTGATCAGGTTATTGATCCATAGGTGAACATTGGTTTCCATCAGCTGATGTTGATGTTTTTCATCGAGAGAAAATGACTCATTTCATTTCATTCATAATGAAAAGAGCCAAGATGAACACTGTAAGCAGACTGACTGATCACTATATGAGAGTTATTTGAAGTGGATTTGAATAAGACTGATTTCGATCACTGTACTAACGTGTAACCAACAAATATAAAACTCTTCATTAATGAACAAAGCAGGATATTAAATAAAAGGACAAAAAGCTGAAGCCGAATAAACCGATGAAACAAGAGAAAGCTCGGAGCTGTTTTCTAAATAAAATCCTGGATCGTGTCTTTGAATCAAACCTCGCTCTCTCTCTGCTGACGCTCACTCTGCAGCATGTCTGCTCCCCGGAGACAATAAAGCATCTTAACTGGGAGACAAAGACGCTGTGCAGGAGTTTCTCTGTGCAAATGATGATTAATTCTCAAAACAGTTGGCACTTAAAAAGGCACATTCCTCATAAAAACGCGGGAGCTTGTTTGAGCCTCTTCAGCCTTGAATTCCCCCTTAAATTTCCTTTAATTTGGTTCAGATGGCAGATGAAGGAGACGGAGGTTAAAGAGTGTTTATTCTCCTTTGGGGGGGCACAGGGCTGATGGGAAATGTAGGTTTTATCTGTCAGAAACACATTAATGAGCATGAACATATAAAATGTGTATCGAAAGAAAGTTTAATTTTGAAAATATATATATGTCACAAATATATCAGGGGGTGGGGCCTGCTGCTGAGAGGCTCTCTGATTCGCTGGTAACATCAGAGGCGACGGGTTCGATACCAGGAGTGTCCCTGCACGGATCAGGAGGGTGGAGACAAATGGCCCTTTTCCACTAGTACCTACCTACTCAGCTCGGCTCAGCCTCGGCAACTCGGCCTCGACTCGACTCAGTTTAGTTTCGGTCGTTTTCCATCACAACAGAGTACCACCTCAGCGTGGGTGGGGTCGCCGTGGCAACGCGCCATGCCGAAACTCCAGCGACACGCGTCATTTGTTGCGCTGCGACACAAACACGAAACGACTACGGAGCAATGGAGGCCACCAGACAAAGAAATGTCTGCACCTCGTCGTTGCTCCGCATGGGGTTGATTTCTGTGCAGCATCTCTGATCGTGTTCATTGTTGTTATTATGCGTTTTAAAAATGGCGCGGTTGACTCTTACTGAACGAGTCGCTCTCCCGACGCATCTAGTGACGTCAGGCCCTGGCCAATCAGTGGCCTGCCGGTACCTGGTACCAGGTACTAACATGCGTGATGGAAACAGCGTACAAACCGAGGCGAAGTCGAAGTCGAGCCGAGTAGGTACTAGTGGAAAAGGGGCAAAACTGAAAACTGGGAGGCTGATAGTGTGTGTGTGTGTGTGTGCGCGTGTGGAGGTCAAAGGTCGCTCTCCATTACTTCCTCACCTCTCCACAGATGACATCAAAGCTGCAAATGGTGTTAGAGGAACAAGTGGCGATCTGTGTGTGTGTGTGTCTGTATAAAGGGGGGGTCGTGACCTCCATGTAAGGTAAGGCTCAGCCATTAAAGCAGGAGGGTGATGGTCAGACAGCAGAGGAGGGGGGGGCAGGGGGAGGTGAAGGGGTGTGTTCTGGGTAATTAGAGCTCGGCCTCCTCGTACGCGCTGACACTCTGTTGCAATTTATTGCCCCGTTCGGGCAACTTGTCCACCCATCTAATTGCAATATTAGCGTGTAATAACGGCGCTGTTATGGCGATCCGTCAGCGCCACGTTCTGCTGCCTCGGCAGGATTTCAGCCATTAACCGGCAAACGGAGGAAACAAAGCGACCTCTGAGAGGAACATCACCACACATTTATATTCACACACACACACAGAGGCATCTCTTCTCGATGTGAAAACTCAGACTGGTTCTTGTTTGAGTTTCTCTCACTTTTTAAAGGCTCAGTTTATCTAAATTACTCAGACATTTTTCCTCTCGTACCTCTCGTTGTGTTTCCGTCTCGCAGCTTTGAAACGTGACATTTTAAAAAGTCAGCAGCAGAATCTCTTTCCAGAAACAACAGCTGTGTCCAAAATCACTTCGCTCACTTCTCCTCGTATCAAAGTCGCTCAGCTGCTCGGTGAGATTCACACACTCCTCAGTCAAATCTATTCTCTGAGATGAGCCTGCTCACTCTCTGCTCACTTAATCTGCTCCACACTGACACAACGGCCGTAAACTCACACAGTGTTTTCAACATGAGGAGCCCAAACTGACCTCGGACAGGTGACAGCAGGTGATCTGTGTGTGTGTGTGTGTGCGTAAATGTGTGTTACAGTAAAAACATGAAATATGTCTGAAATAATGAATGAAATCTGTATAATATGAATTTAATGTTTGGTTTGATCAGGAGGTGTTAACATGACAATAAACCTGCCGTTATTAACTTAACCGCTGCTGAACCGGCTCAACCACTAAAACATGATGTTCAATCAGCAGTCAGGAGGTCAAAGGTCAGAGTGCAGGGACAACAGAAAATGTTCATGTCCCTCCAGTGATCACAGATGATGGAGGAAAGACAAATAAAATGTTAGCAGGAAAGATAAAACATGACTGTGTGTGAGTGTGTGTGTATGTGTGTGTCAGTTTGATTTACTTCAGTGAGACGTGAATTCACAACATTAAACTGCTTTACTACTGAGCTACATCATTTGCATGATGGGTCACTAAACACACTAAAATACCCCCCCTACACTGCACATGTATATCTGTGTGTGTGTGTTAAGTGTGTATCACGGGGGGGGGTCACAATAATAAATCCTGCATTTCTTAACAGGCGTTAAAACGCAGAGAAACAAGCCGAGCTGCAGTAAATCACAGACTGACAGAGTGTGTGTGTCTGCACATATATGTGTGTGTCCATGTTACTGCGTGTGTGTGTGTATTCGGTGTCCATTAATATGCGAACAATGTGTGTGAGTGTGTGTGTATTCCCTGGGTTAGTGGACTAGTATCAGTGTCCTGTCGTGTCCTAATTAAAGCAGTCGAGCTGCAGAGGAACAACAAGCAGGAAGCAGAAAATGATTTCAGACATTTTCCAGCAGAGTTTGTTGTGAACGTCACAAAACACAAATGAATATTATCAGTGTGAACAACAACAACAACAACACAACAGTGTGTGAATGTGAACAACAACAACTAGCATTAGCCCGAATTAAAATCTGTGTGTGTGTAACTGACACACTAACACGGCTGCCTCAGGGCTGCACTCTCTGATACGTTTGTTTTTATTTCTTTATTCCTCTTCTACTTTTCTCCAGCTCTGTTCTTCAGAGAGAAACACATTGAGGTTTCAATAAACGATAAACATCATCAAAAACTAAATGAAGCTAAACATATTTTTTCAGAGAAACTGAAAAAAACAGCGCAGATGCATTGCCCCTACAGGTCCTCCATCTTTGTCGGCGCCATAAAACTCCACTAACGCGCCGTCGTAACGTCGGTTTCCTTCAATAACCGACATAAACCTGAAATCACGTCGCAGCAGTTGACCTGCGTGTTTCCGCCGTCACCCACATCCTCAACTCAAATTACCCACAACCTCCTGCGGCAACCTCCAGGCCCTCCTCCCCCGCTGACTGACTCTTCCTCACCCTCTCCAGGTTCTTCAGAGAGGAACCGTTAAATATCCCACACTGAGCAGGAGCACATACACACTGTGTGTACAGGACAAACACGTGTGTATTTATACATACATGTACCGCACACAAACTCTACATGTGTGAAGAAACTTCAGCTCCACTCGACCACGTCCCTGAACAAAGCAGCTGAATGTTTATCTCTGCTTAGCTTGCTGCTTATATACCTCTGTATATCTCTGTATATATCTCTACTTATATCTCTACTTATATCTCTGTCTATATCTCTCTTTATACCTCTGTATAGATCTCTATTTATATCTTTGTATATTTTCCTAAACCTCTCTGTATGTATGTATATGTCTGTAGATATCTGTATATATCTCTCTTTATATATTTCTTTTTTGTATATATCTATGTGTAGATCTATTTATTTATTTATCTATTTATTTTCTTCTTTGAATGTATGTCTGTATATATCTCTATATATCTCTCTCTCTATTACTGTCTTTGTATGTAAATCTTCCTGTATGTCTCGTCTTGGCACTGCGATATAAAGAAAGTGAGAGTCAGATTTCTTATATGATCCAAATTTAGCCAATTAACATAAGGTTTTTGTAAAAATATATTCATTTTTATTGATCTTTTCTGTGGGGAGTTTTGAGTCTGTTCACTGTACAGCAGTACCCACAATGCATTGTGTCTGTAGGTGTTGTGTGTTGGATGTATGGAGTCCATCTCATGTGTGACTGAACACTCAGAGAGGTGACAAAACCTCCATAAACACTCATCAAACACACACACACTGCAACACACCGCGCAGCCTGAGGTGAGAGGAGTGTGTGTGTGTGTGTTTACGTTATGTGTCACATGTATTCCTATTCAGGCATGTATGAACATGTGTGCACTGTTTGCATTTTCTCTTATATATGCATGTGAGTGTGTGTCTGCACTCACACAGTATATGAGTGTGTCTCACCTGTGTGTGTGTGTGTGTGTGTGTGTGTGTGTGTGTGTGTCCTGGCACGCAGTCCAAGGCCGCTCTAACGAGCCAACATGGACTTGGTACTGACCCCCCCCCCCCCCACTCTGCCTCCCTCCTGACCTCCTCTGGAGGTCATTGGCTCCCTCCACTGTGACCCGACCAATCACAGCCGGGCGTTGTGACGGACAGCCGCCGACTCCAAGGACGCCAAGGGCGGAGGGATTAGACTTCGAGGACGAACGGCATGTTAATAAAGGATTGTGATGCTGATGTTCGGCATCGTGTGATTGGCTGTCGGAGTTAATATTTACACTCAGGGACGAGGGGAGTTTTTAATGTGGCATTGGATGAAAAATAAATGGAAGCGTCATCACTCCTGCTTTTAAAATGCAGAAAGTCAAAGCAGCAGGTCTGAGACGCGCTCAATAAATCTACAACAATAAATGTATTTATATCAACCTGAGGAAACAACACTGGGTAATCTGAGGGATTAGAGCGGAGGGGTGAAAGGGACAGGAGCTCTGAAAACAACAGGAGGACAGACAGGCTGCTGATCTGACCTTTAGTAACCCCACACTTCTTCTTCTCAGGGGCAGAACTCAAATCTGAAGGTGATTTTTAGTTTCAGTGCGATTCACACTGCCTGATGTCCACCAACAACAAACCTTCAGAGGTCAGTTCAGAAATCTGAGAAAGATGCTCTGAACTTCCAGAGGGCGGGCTGTTTGCTTACTAAGGTGTTTACCCTTTTACAAATCACCACTTTCAATTTTCAGATCAAACATCAATTCTTAAAATCAATCTTTGAATCTGTGATGATCTGTAATGAAATTAAAATGAAGTGAAGATCACTGACAGCAAATCATTTGATTGATTCCAGATTGTAATCCTGTTTTCTCCTTGAACTCTGAATGATTTTCTTCTCTCTGAAAACAGAAGAGGAGTTTGTTCTTGCAGTAACGTCTGCAGGTCTTCCTCTCTGGTTACCTGACAGGTAAAGCTCAGGGTGGATGTTTTCTTTGTGCTGAACAGGAAGGAAACGCCTGACGATCGTAAAAGTGTAATATTGGAGCTTTGAGGACGTACAGATCTGATCCGAGCGCTGCGTTCAGCTTTAAATGTTATTTTCCGCACGGTGTTGATTAAACAATTCACACAGTCGAGTATCGTGTCGGAAGTGAGAGGTGAGGACGAAGTGAGACTCCAGAAAACAGAGACAGGAAGAAACAAAGAAATCAGGCTGATGTCGGCTGTGTGTGTGCAGAGAGGCAGAAACAGAACAAACACACGTCTGATCATTTTCTGACTATGATCAAAGCATCTGATCAGTTTTTACACTGATTTTCTTCTTCCAGCAGACATTAGTTCCACTTCAATTTCCTAAAGATCGACTCAGAGACTTCAGCCTGTACGAGCTGATTTTGACGTCGGTCAGTTTGAATTTCCCTGATATGAACAAAAGGCTACTAAACAGATGTCATGGTGAGTTTTTATCAAAACAGAAGTAAAAATGAGCACAGACTTCATTCTTGATCTTGGAAAATGCCGGTTGAATCGACCATTTTACCTCAAGGTCCCCTTTTTCAACAAAGCTGTCACATGTGGTTTCAGATCACTTCGTTATAAAGAAACTCAACAATTTAAAGACCTTAAACATGAAAGCAGATCATCCCCAGCAGGTTTCACCTCCGACAAAAGAAACAATGTTCAACGACTGCACGTCTCAAATTTCAGTCACATCCTCCGTAAAACATGAACCCAAACTTCACTTTGTCCAGCTGACGTGAAATGAGAGTCCTGAACCCAAAGTACTGAGACAGACAGGTACAGAGAGACAGACAGGTACAGAGACAGACAGACAGGTACAGAGAGACAGACAGGTACAGAGAGACAGACAGGTACAGAGACAGACAGGTTTCTGACAGAGGTGAAGACGCCATCAGGTGAGTTCCTACCTGTCGATGATGACGGGATCAGAGGGCGTCTCGTTGCGGTTTCCACAGCTCTTCTTGTCACAACACCGACTGGAAGAGAGAACAACACGTTGAGTTTTACTATGTTTTCATTATCACGAGGCTTCACTCACTTTCTCTTTCACACCTGCGGCTCGACACACCTGAGAGACGCTCAGACTGACCTCACCTTTCCTCCTCACATTAACATGACAGCGAACACACCACAACATGATGTAAAGATCAACCAGACGCTCACGTTAGCACCGCTCACATCTTATAAACCCGTGCTCACCTCTTTAAACTCAGAGAGGAGCAGCGTCATGACTTTACTTACATAGTTTTATTTTTTATGCTTTTTGAAATAAATACTTCCATATTTTTATAAAACAATGCAGGATTGTTACTCATCATACTGGATGATTTTTAAATGATGTGATGTGTGAGTCACTGAGTGTCATGTTTGCACATTACAAAGCGCCTCACACAGACGAGTCTACAAAGTGATGGATGGACATAAAAATTATTTAAGAGCACGACCTAAAAAAAAATTTCCCTTCAAATTAAAACCAAACAAAAGTGGACCAGCTGTCTGTCAGGAAATGACAGACCTGCAAAATAAAGTGTTCCCAAATCCTCTACCCCCTCAATCCAGACTTTTATTTTGAAAAGCAGCCCTGTTTCCCTGCACACACACAGTTTGTCCAGCTGGGTGCGGTCCAAGTCAAGGTCACTAACAGTTGGACGATGCCCAGCGATGGAGGCACCGCTGTGGACCCCCCATCCCGACCCCTGGTGCCGTCGCCCCTGACAACCAACCAGTCAACCGGAGGCTGCTCGCCAAACAGCCGTCCAGGTAGCCGGAGGGCAAACCGGCCGCAGAGCGTCTCATCCCACCAGACGAGCGGGAGCTGGTCCACAGTCTGTGAAGGCATCCGGAGGGAGCGCTGGGTTTCTGTTTCAGCTCTGCAGGAGACGGGTGGAGCCAAACGAGGCTGTTTGGTGCGTCGGGTCAGTGTGGCATGTTGAACAGCAGCAGACCGAGTCCAGCACATTAATATCCATCAGACACGTTCACAGGAAGTCCTGCTGAAAACAGCCTGAGTGATGGAGAGCTCAAACGTCCTGCTGTCAGCGAACACAACACCTGCTTCACTCAGGTAAAGTAACTGAGTACATTTACTCAATTACTTCCTTTATACTACTTTAAACTCTCGGGGGGAAATATTGTTCTTTTAGTTATTAATTAATACAGAAGATTTTAAGTCTGCACATTTACACAAATAATGAACTCATTATAAATATAAGTGAATATTTATAAAGATAATATATAGATATAGATCGATATAGATATAAATATAGATCTTGGATGGATTTCTCTCAAATAAACAGATCAGATTTATCTATATTTGTTGTGATATATTAAATAAAACCATTTATAACTTCTTTAATCATCTGTGTGACAAACACACCTTTACCTGCTGCTCCACTCTGATTGGCTGCTGTCACATTAATTAAAGTATATCTGTAAATGTTCAGCTCAATAATAACCCATTAATATAATATATACAGAAAAAACACTAAGGAGTCACTTTTACTTTTGATCTTCAGTTTGTTTTTTTCAAAATAAAACTTTCCCTCTGTGACATTTTAAAGCAGTTTTTACTGTTTGGTGTTTTTCAGCTGTAAAATCTGAGTCAGCGACACATTGGAGCTCAGAGGAAACGTTGGCGCGTTTCAACGAGACAGAGATGTAAGAAGTTTGTCAGGATGAATTTACAACATTAACCAGTGACAGAGCGGATTCATCATTAATAACAACAACTTTATCTGACAGAGATCTCATTTTCCTCCCATAATCCTCTGACACAATGAAGTCACCTCTTCCTTTTTTTTCCTTTATCGCTGCGAGCCTCATTAACATATCTTCCGGTAATTCTTAAAAATTAATCATATTGCATATGACCCGCGACGTCCAATTACGCTCCCGCGCTCCCCCCATGCTGTCCTGAATCAAATTGCCATTTGACAAACAAGCGTCAAATCGAGACTGCGAATGCCAAATGAGACGCTTTATGAATCATTTATCACTCCGTTTGATCTCTAAGTACAGAAAAATCATAAAGTGAGCGCAGTGTGTGTGTGTCCCCGCTGCGTCTCTGTGTCTGTATGGATGTGTATGTGTGACTGTTGCCATTGAGTGCGACACAATAATTTATTCCCCCAGCTACTTGGAACCATTAGTGAAAGTTCCAGGAGACCAATTAGCATTGGAAACCCACTGGTGCTGCTGTGGTGACAACCTCCTCCAAACTGCCAAAGAAGTGTTATAAACAAACTGGACCCCAGGAGCACTGCCGGGGCCCCTCCAGGGACCCGGGGCCCCTTTCCAAAGACGAAAACAAACCTTGGCTGAGCGTCCACAATATCGCCTTAATGACGTTTCCCCCCGGGCCGCAAACATAAACAGGCTAACACCACGGCCGGCTAATGACTGAGAGGAACAACACACACAAACCTGAGAGGGAGTGTGAAGTGTGTGTGTCTTTAGGGTGTGTGTGTGAGAGAGAGAGAGAGGCTAAATAAAACAAACAGTGTGTTGTTGTTGCCGCTGTCACTCATTTTGGTGGAGAGAGTTTGTCCCTCGTGCTGCTGCAGAGAAGCTCCTCAGGTCACACACACACACACACACTCATATATACATAGACACACACATATATCTACATACACACACACACCAAACACTAAACATAAGCACACAACTTCACTCAATCACACACACAAACACACACAGGCATCAAACACCAAACATACACACACTTACACATATGTGGACTCACACAGAGACACATGTAACACACACACTCCCTCACACACACTCCGGTCCCTAAAATAACGCCGCCACAGGAGCCAGTTTGGCCGGGCTCCTCTGCGGGGCCACACAGGCATCGTTACCGCTGGCTGCTCCTCCTCTCCGCTCAGCAGCCACTTCAGATGCCGCGACAAGTGGAGTCTACTTCACACCAAGGCACAAAGAGGAGGTCTGTCCGGGCATGTCGGCGCTGCACCATCACACACACACACACACACAACAAGAAAAAACACTGAGAGCCCTTCAAAGGCTCCCAGAGGGCCGAGCGGCGCGGCAGCAGAGGCCGTCTCTCGGATCACAGCGTCCAGATAACGGCGAGCAGGACGGGCCGGCGGCGCGGGGCTTGCTTTCAAAGGCCAAGTGTTGTAAGTGCCCGATATTTCGCCCAGGCCAGCGACCTGACTCGCTCCAGCCCGCTGCCTGCCAGCCGGACGCTGCCTGGCGTGCGGCAGCAGGTTTTCCTCGGCATCGCCCGGAGCCTGGCAGCCTGAGCTAGGGAGCAAGGGAGGCAAGGCGAGTGAGGCTTGAGGCGAGGCGAGCGGCCCGGAGTTGGCGAGCCTCCGGGAGCCCGCTGGCAAAGCCGCCGTGCCAACCTGGCTGCCGCCGCTGTGCCTGCTCACTGAGTCGTGATTGGTAGTTTTGGAAAGCAGCAGAGGCCCGTTTAAGAATGGTTAATGTGCCAATGCAATGATACGATGGAGAGGTCACAGCTGAACACAACACACACACACAGAAACACACACACACACACACACACTGACCAACACTTCCAGCCTTCAAACTGAAAAGAGGATCAATTTTATCTTTAACAAAACCATCAAACTCTGAAGGAAACGATGACGAGAAACACTTAAATCAGCTCAAACTTTATAAAAACAAACTGATCTTTATGAAGTCATATAAAGACAAAAACACGTCTCGCTGTCGGTCACTGTGTCACTGAGCTGACTTTAAATTTTACAGACGTTTCTCTGCTGTCTTCATATCAAATTGGTCGGAGGTGGACGTTTTGTTCTGTTTATCCCTGTAAGAGGGTAACAAGGTGTTCCTCCACCTGGTGAGTGAGAGCCAGGTAGACAAACCAACAGGGACGCCCATAAAGACGAGCTCACCTGGGACCATGACGGCAGAGACACAGAGAGAGAGAGGGATGGAAAGAGTGAGTCTCTCTGCCTCTCTCATTAGCGAATGGAAACACAGCATCCATCAGGGGGAGAGCTGGTTAATAATCACACTCAATCACATAATGACTGAAGCTCAGAGACGCAGACAGCCAGCCGTCATTATGGAAATGAAGCTCGTATCGCAGGAATCTGGGGGGGAAATGAGCTGCACGCCCCGATAAAAGTCAGAGGAGGAAGTTTAGAGAAGTTACAGAGAAGAAGAGATAAAACCTGCAGCAGGTGAATGAGGAGAGGTCAGACTGCAGGCCGACACCTGTTTGAGCTGAAACGTCTAAATCTGCACCAGTTCACCCCACGATCACACCACTGTGTGACACCTGAACCAGTTTACTACCAATGTAAACCCGCTACTTTCAAACCAGTTTACTCTGCACATTTGCTGCAAACCAGTTTACTCAAATCTCTCAAACTAATTTCCTAATTTAAAGAGTGCATTTTATTTTGCAACTGGTTTACTGCCAGTGTAAACCTGCTAACTTTAAAGCAGTTTACACATGAACTACTTTACTCAAATCTCTCAAACCAGTTCCCTAATTTAAAGAGTGCATTTTATTTTTCAGTTTACACATGTAATCCAGTTTAGTTCTCCTGATTTATTTAGATGTAAACCACGCTCACCTAAATAACCCCACTCCTAAACCAGTTAACTCTACACCAGATTGGTCCACATTTAGACCTGTTCACACGTAAACCAGTTTAATGTCACTGATTCCAGTTCACAGATGAACCAGGTGAGTTTTAATCAGATTCATGAACATCAAACCTGAAATAAATCAATTCAATGTTTCCACATCTTCATGTTGCTCAAACATACCAGCATAAATTGTTTGTTTGTGTGTGTGTGTGTGTGTCCTATTTTTATTCCCCCCCTCCCTCGGTCTTCTTCTCCTTCTTCTTCTTCTTCTTCTTCTTCACTCCTCAGTCTGAACCAGTAAAACCATTAACTCACAGACGACAGCAGAGACACGCAGGGCAGGAAACGTGTTGATTGGTGTGATGAACGACAAACCAACAGCTGCTCTGTTTTTCTCTTATAGACACACACACACACCACACACACACACTCTCACAAACAGCCATACGAGCCAACAAACAAACACACCACCTTTGTCACATAAAACACAGCTCAAAGTGTTTTACAAACTCTGATAGAAAGAAAAGTCAAAACCAAACAATGAAATAACAGAAACTAAATTAAAGTCTAATTAAGTGTTTTATATATTTTCCATGGTCACGTCATGTCTTTACCATGTTATTATAAATCTTTCTTCTTATTATTTAAGTAAATTATAATTTAAGAACAGTAAATAGATATTTTATATATAACAAATATATATATATAAGGAATGTTAAAATACACTATTTATATTATTTAAAGTAAATATGTGTGAGAAACCTACTAAAATGAATTAAACACAACACAAGATGTTTGTTTCCTTCCTGCAGCATTTTGGTGACTTTTTTATGCTTCCACTTCATAATTTTCATTCATTTCATAGAGAAAAGAATCAGCAGGCTAATCAATAATAATTCCAATAATGAACCCACAGTGGAGCAGAACAACCAGAAATTTTACTGGACGCACTTTGAGGAGATGTTGGTTTGTGTGCAAATTAAAAACTAAAATTACTCAAAGCAAAGTTAAACAGGATGCTGATGTCTAAATATCAACAAATATCTAAATCATTTAATTAGTATTTAAAAATTCAGGTACAAAACAACTGAACCTGAATATCTAAATTAGTATAAAAGTACTAATTATACAGCACAACAGTGAAATATGTTTTTTCTTTTAGCTCTGACATGAGGACAGTTAATGTGCACACACACACACACACACACACACACAGTGGGTAGATCATCACACACTGCTGTTCAGGTATTATCATATTAAACTTAATGCCTCGTCCTGTCGGGGTTCTCACCTGCACATGATCTCGTGGGTGAGCAGGACGCGACACATCTCCGGGTTCTTGTCCTGACCTTCGTACAGGATGGCCTGATGGGAGACAGACAGACAAACTCAATATACTGTGATAAACATAATAATAAGAAGAAAATAATACTAATTTAGTGCAGCGTTCAGGTTTGGTTCTTTGGAGGTTCTGATAAATGCTTTGTGGTTTACAGATGAATCACTCCACATTTAAACCAGATTACACGTAAACTACACATGTAAACTACACATGTAAACTACTCGTGTAAAGAGCGTCCATGTAGACCTGCAGATTAAATATAAACCAGTCTAACTTCTGATGAGTGTGTTTGTTCGATGCAGGTGAGGTTCGATCTGATATGTTGATGATGTTGACGAGTAATCATGCTCTGATTGGACGTCAGCACCAACAACAAAGTCAAACATGGCCGACCACTTCCTGCACACACACGCACACACCCCACATACACACACCACCTCCCCGTTTGGTGGTCTCAGCCTCCTCCGGCCTTCCCAGAATTCCCTGCCAGATGGCGGGCAGCGCCCCAGGATGAAGCCCCCCTCCTCACCCCCCATCCTCCTCCCTCCTCACCCCCACCGAGCTGTCATGTCAGCGTCCGGATGACGGATGACGCTGTGTGTGTGTGTGTGTGTGTGTGTGTGTGGTGCTTTTTGTAATACCCTGGTGGTTGTAAATGAACTCCAGTAAGAGCTTGTGTGTGTGTGAGTGTGTGTGTCCTCCCCCCTTCCCACTCTTTTCCTACGATGACCCACCACTACCTCATCCACCTTTATAGTCAAAACAGACCTCCTGCACACACACACACACACACACACACACCCCTGGGGGACAATACTTTTAGGATAACGACCACTTCTGCATTATTGATCCTGATCCTGGCTCTGTTCCTCTGGATTAAAATGCTCCAGTTTGACCAGGAGGGATGTGGATTGCATCAGGGACACACACACACACACACACACACCACATACTGTGTGTAGATTTGGTGGTCGATATTTATACATCATCATTCCTGATGCAACAGTCCCGTGAGTGTGTGACTGCATGTTCACTTTCATGCCTGTTTGTGGGTTAATGTCCACACTGAGCTGTGCTGTTTTTCCTCCTCTGTGAGGACCGGCTGCAGGCTCCCTCCTCTGAGGACGTTTTGGAAAGTGAGGACAGGGTTTTGTTTTCAGTGAAAAAACAAAGCACAGTTTTTGAAAAGATGAAGAGATTTTCTGAAAGTGGATATTTTTGGAAAGTGAATAATGTTTTGTAAAATGAGGAAGTTTTGGAAAAGTGAGAATAATTTGGGGAAGTTGTTTTAGAGACGTGATGAAATAAAATGCGGATGTTTTTTGTAAAGTGAGGACACCTGTCATGTCTTCACCTCTTCATCGGCTGTTTGAGGGTTCATGTTCATGTTGGGTTCGACTTTTGTCCAAATTGAATGTCGATTTCTGACCCAGCTCACGTTTGTTTGTTTGCTGCTCAGAAACATTTTAAAATAACCTTGAATTATGAAGCGGAGATGTGTTGTGGATGTTGCACTGCGTTGTCCAGCCTCTCTGTGATGTAACGCTGCTCCACATTAATTCAGCTCTGACAGTCTCAGGGATGCGGGGCCCCTAACGGGCCCTCGACAGGTCCCATCGATCCGTGGGGACTCCAGCTGACCCGTCTGTCAGGTCTGACTGTCGACCAATGGGGTGTCATGTAGTGGGAGGTAAAGGTGTGTGTGTGTGTCGGGGGGGGTGTCATGGAGGAGGAGGTGTCAGGATTATTGTCTCCAGTGTGCCGTCGCTAAGCCACATTAGGGCCTATTGATCGGTTTCCGTGGCTGACGCTTTGTCGAGGAGCCCCTTGGTACATCGATCGGTGACATGCCGACAGGGCCGAACCAGCAGGGGGGGTGGATATGACGAGGGGGGGGGGATAAATAAGCGATTTATGTTTTCAGGATTTTAGAAAATGTGCAGTCTTTGGATTAGTGAGCGAGCTGCTGCTTCAGTCTGTTGGTCAACAAACACATTTAATCCGGTTTGTTTTCTTACAGAGAAACACGCGATTACTTGATTAACAACCCCGGAGCCCCCACAGATCCCCTTGTTCACTGAGTGTCAGCTGGTTTTGGTTATTTGATAAATTGCAGTTGTGTTTAAGAACCAGCATCAGTAAAGTAACTTCATTAAAGATCCATCATGACTTCATCTCGTGGTCCAGACTTTTATTTTTCTAGTTAGATGTGTTTCTAAATAGATTTGTGGTTTTTAGGCAGTGTTATTTCACTTTAGGAGTTACAGGTTGGTCTCTAATGAGGCGTATCCTCTGTGAGCGCTGAACTTCACAGGAACTTGAAGGCGACACGTTTAATGCATAATGTACAAAGGGCAGTGAGGAGGGTTTATTCAGTTTAATTTAATTTAATTTGGTTTAACATAAATGAAGAAAAGGAAGAAAAGGACATTTGTATTCACACAGATACAGCCTGCTGTGTTTGTTTTAATAAACTGTCAAACTACTAATTTATACTTTCATGACTGATCTTGTTCAATTAATTTTTAAAATTCATCACCTCAAATTGCTTTAAGAAAGAACAGAAACACTGCAGAAATTAGTGCAGGTGTAAATGTATGAAATGATTCATTTCATTTGCATCATTAACAACCTGCTCGTAACATTAAATTACTGTTAAATTAAATAAAAAGTGTTGCAAGAAATCGAAGCATAAAACTATAAGGGGGTCCTGGGAAATAAACCATGAAACTGAACACATAAATGCTTTAATCCTGACAATAATATAATTGTTGATCGAATTATTGAATGAGTCTTTAATTGAGGTGTATTATTTAGAACTTGTAGATTTTCTTAAGATAAGATATAAACTTGGTATAAAACCATCCACTGGTTAAAAATACCACAGAGTGTTTTAATGATTGTCCTCAGATTAATGTTGAGTATTAATATTTAAAGTCCTGTCGGTGGGAGGAACAGGCGGACGTGGAGCTGACTGAATGAAGCCGGGAGGTCGGCTGGCAGGATCGACTGGAATTTGGAAATATTTGGGGGTTTTTCTTGGCAGCGAAAACGTTCACAGGTTCAAATCCCACACGGGGGTTCTGAGTGAGTGAAAACCGGAAAAGTGGGAGGAACGGGAGGATCTGGAGTCAGCTAAAGACCGAGCTGCACCGCTGGAAAGGAAAAACACATCAGTGCTGCTCGAGTTTAGGAAAGTGAGGAGGGTGCAGAGGAGGAGGAGGGAGAGCCAGACGAAAGCTTTCTGAAGAGTTTTTAAGGGTGTTTAAAGTTTGTGGAAACAGTTTGAATATTCTGACATTGACAGACGACGCAAAACAAAGAAAAATGTTGAGAAACACGACTGATTGTGTTGAAAATGTGTGTTTTAGTGGGAATCAATTATGGGCCTCCAGCTGAGACTCAGAAAGCCACAAATTGAGCTTATTACATTTGAAAAGTGTTCGGCAGCCTCACAGATGTTTGGAGGTGCATTATGGGAGCCAGGCTAGCAGTTTCCATCTGTTTCCAGTCTTTGTACTAAGCTAAGCTAACCATATCATGACTCCATGTTGTGTGTAGATTCATGAGTTATTACTGCTCCTGTGTTGGATGTCAATAAGCCTTATAATTGTTAAAATGAGCCTCATCTCAGCAGCTAATAAATCTCCATCTGATCCACTTTATCATCAGACTGCACGTTTATAATAGGCCTGATGGTCTCGATAAGATCTAATTTGTTTAATTTCTGAGTGTCTGCATGTCCTCACCTGTTTGGTCATGGAGTCTATCAGCCGGACGTAAAGATCCTGTTCTGTCCTGATGCCTGAAAAAACACAGAGACACACAGGAACAAGCCCATGAAACAAACACTAATGAGCAGAACACACACAGTTTGCACACTGTTGTAATTATGTGAGCGGAGCCGACTGCGTGATGACACATTTATACCACCAACATACATACATGCTTCAGCCCGAAATGCTAATTTGATCTCAGTATGCGAAAAAAGAAAAATCCCCCCCCAACTAAAGAAGTGATTCCTAATAATGTTCTGTAAATGAATTCTGTTATTATTTATGTCCCGGTAGTGTATTTATGTTTTCTGTAGCTCTTGTCATCTCGTCCCGGTTTTCGCTAACCCCCCTCAGCAAAAACAAACATTAGCGCGGCTCCAGAGCTGTTTATTATTTATAGGCCAGGCCGCCTTTAACTGCCGAGCGCTCCCCCTTGCCTCCCCCGCCCCCCCGCCGCCTTTTTCCTCAAGGATAACAAGGAATCCTCATTCTCCGACAAATTAAATATCAATCAGGATTGCTTGTCTTTTATTAGCTATGCATCCAAGCGTAAATGTGACACAAACACGACATGGGGTGGAGGAGGCAAATTGCAGGGAACACCTGTTAGCGGCGGAGGAGCTCTAATTGTATTCGATGCTGCGGGTTTGGGTTTTGTTTTTTTTTTTCTTCTTGTTTTTCGGGCCGTTTCCTCGCAGCTTCCTCTGCTTTCTAATTGACATGATTCACTCCTCGCTCCGTGGCTGAGCGCTGAGCAGTCTGCAGCCTAAATGGCGGCTATCTGTCCCGGTTGCAGATGAGGTCAATTACCTCCGTACGATGCTAATCCGACGATGCCGACTCATATTAGAGTGATTTATCCCCCTTTGGAAGAAAACGCTCTTTATGTCCCACTTTATCTGGTGTTTCTGCAGGGGTCTGAGAGCATTACGGCATCCTCCTCCTGCAGGTCTGGACTCGTGCCAGCACAAAGCCGAGCTGTGTGTTTCGAATCAGCAAAAGATCCCTCCACTTTCCCCCCAATGGACAAAACAGAGTTCAGGTTTGGTTCCTTGTCAGATATTCCAGATGTCTGAGAAGCTGCTCTCTCTCTCTGTGTGTGCTGATAATGAAAAAGTTTTTCCAGCCTCACAGTCTTAAAAGTGCACAGCTCACTTCAACTATAAGTCTGCCGAGGTGACCTTTAATATAAATTCCTTCTCTACAAATTCTATACTCTAATTCATGCAGGAAAGTTCAACTGCAAACCAACACAGACAGTTTCACCTGTGGGAGACAGCAGTCATTACCTCAACTTCATCAATCAATACTGCAAAGACTCACCTGACCGACAGCACTGCCATTTAAAAAAAGGCTCCACTTAGTTTTAATTTCATGCTGCCAATCACTGAATAACAGTTAGCAGCTCCTAAACATGAAAACCCTGCTGAATAAATAAAGTTTATGATCTGATCATTGGATTATTCATCACACACGTTACGTTACGTTCACTTAGACTCACATCAGTTGTAGCTCAAACAACTGAAATAAGCTTTTTTTAACACGTTTTTTTTTATTAAACAACAAAATATGAGATTAATTTGAGCGTCTGTCTGATCTGATCTCATTCTCTCAGAGTTATGAACAGACCTGTTTCCTGATCTGATCCCATCAAAAGATTTCAAATAACACTCACAGGACTTCACGTTTTCAGAGAGATAAATCACGTGAATGTGGTTTGTTGTTTGATTTTATATGAGTGTGTTTCCTCACCGTTGCTGTAGAGGAGCTGTAGCCTGTAGTGGATCCCATTGTTGGTCTTCTCTCCGTTGTACTCCTGCAAACACAAACACAAAGCGCTTAGTGTGACCGAGGTGAAGAAACACACCGTGGACGGCTACACTGAAATCCAGTCTTCATCCAGTAGTTTTTGTATGTCGAGTATTTGAAAAATGAAAGTTTAATTTAATAAACGGGTGAATGTTGGGAACAAAAAATGAGACGTTAGATTAAAGTCTGACTTTCTTCTTCACTGTTTTCTTTTTAACTGATAAAGACTGATAAATAATAAATGCACTTTTTAAATCAAAACTCTGAGATAAATCAGCGTTTCAGACACACAGTCTAAATAAAAAAAATAATTAAGGAAAATATTTCAGTCCAACAAAAGGAGACACAAAATGAAAAATGTAACTGAAGGAAAAGTCAGAACTCATTTTTTTTTATTCTTGTTTCTTAAATTTCTGATCATCTTTGGTCTTTCTGTTATAATCTTATAACATCTCAGAGTTGTGATTAGCTATGATTTTATTTAAAGTATTTTACTTTAAACTTCATCTATGTTATTCTTTTCATGGCAGGAAGCTGTTTCTTCAACTTGTTTCAAATACTTTTCTTAAATCAAGCTTAATTTTTCAGTTTAGTTTAGAGTACTATAACTTCAGTTACTGATATTATTCATTGATTATTAAGTTTTGATTGGAAGCAGTTGGATTGTGATAACCTGTGGATGACCTTTGACCCTCTCCCGTGTGTGTACAGTCTGTGTTAGTCTCAGCTGACAGATGAAGTGAACAGGAGGAATAATTACAGCCACTAAAGCACATCTGAGAGTCGTGTGTAGATATTAGTCGAAAATATCCTTTATAATCCCGCCGTCACATCTCTTCTTTATCTCTTTTCTCTCGTGACCCTCTCTCACCCCGTCGTCTTTTCTCTCCTTCTTCTTCTCTCTTTCTCTCTTCAACCTTTATTCCCCTTTTATTTCACTTTTCTCAGAAACTCTCTCTTTCTCCTTTCAGCCTCCGTCAGTCACCACTCGGTGCCAACTGTGCTGTGCCTGGGAGTGTTGGCTCAGCCCCAGTGTGTGTGTGTGTGTGTGTGTGTGTGTGTGTGTGTGTGTGTGTGTGTGTGAGTGTGTGTGAGTGTGTGTGTGTGTGTGTGTGTGAGTGTGTGTGTGTGTGTGTGTGTGTGTGTGTGTGTGTGTGTGTGTGTGTGTGTGTGTGTGTGTGTGTGTGTGTGTGTGTGTGTGTGTGTGTGTGTGTGTGGTGTGTGTGTGTGTGTGTGTGTGTGTGTGTGTGTGTGTGTGTGTGTGTGTGTGTGTGTGTGTGTGTGTGTGTGTGTGTGTGTGTGTGTGTGTGTGTGTGTGTGTGTGTGTGTGTGTGTGTGTGTGTGTGTGTGTGTGTGTGTGTGTGTGTGTGTGTGTGTGTGTGTGTGTGTGTGTGTGTGAGTGTGTGTGTGTGTTGGGGTATCAGGGGTGAGAGACTAGAGGTCAAAGCAGAGGTGAGGTGAGCGAGTGAGTGGGAGGAGTGGAGGGGAGGATTTAGTGCCAGCTGGCAGCCGATCAAACAACAAACAGTCCCAACCTGTCTGGATATTATTATTATTACCATCATTAGTATTATTAGCAGCCGCTGTAATATCTGTATTTTATATGCTGCAACTTCAGCTATCAGTTATTCTATATTTTCTTATTGTCATTAAATCTCACGTTCAAACAAACCAACAACATGTCGGTCTGTCTCTGAACACTGTCTGACTTTCTGTCTGTGCTCTCAGATCTCATTGGTTCCTATTGAAGACCCTAACCCAAGTTTAAATAAGCTGTTAAATTAACTAATCTAACAGGAGTGCATTTATTGGGGACTATTTTCTACAGCGGATGAATTCACATTTGGTGCTGTAGTGACTTTTTGTGGCAGCTGGACAGTGTGTGTGTGTGTGTGTGACTGAGTTAAAATAAACTATTGTGTGTGTGTGTGTGTGTGTTCATGGTGATGAAGGAACAACACTGAACTTTAATGGTTTTTATGGCTCAAACTTGCATTATTTTTACATTATTTTTTACTTCGGGATCTGAAGTCTGAACAAAGCTGAGAGAAAAATAAAGAGTCACCTTGTCTTTCTCCACGAAATCGACGTAGGAAGTCCTCTCGATCTCGACCGGCTGGCCCTGCCTGTCGTACAGTGCCAACACAAAGTGGAAGAAGTTGGACTTCCTCAGGTTGGACGGAGGCTGCTTCTCAAAGTGAGCTCGAGCTAAACCCACACCGCTGAAACACAGAGACACGACATTTCATTAAAAACTCCACAGGATTATTCTCACATATCTGCACTGATGAACATGAACTGTACTTTAGTACATGCTGATACAAAGGGAACATTTCCTGCTGCTGCTTCACATTAAGAGCTCTCCACCAGTGAGCTACTGAGATGCTTTTATTGTGAAACAGCCGCATAAAACAAGAGAGAGGAAGCAACACCGATCTGTCAATCATACGCAAACACAAACATGGTAATTAATTAATGAGGACCACACACCTTCTCATGACAGGCATTGAAAGGTTTGATAAACTGTGTTTTAAACTGAGGCTGTAAAAATCAAACTGATTCATTTTGAAAGTGTTTATGTTGAAATAAAACGCAGGAGGACATGATGGATGAGCAGCAGCGAGTGGAAAACTACTCAGGTGATAATAGTGACTGAAACAGGGAGGTAACTGCACTGAATTGATTTATCGTGTGTGTGTGTGCGTCCTCTCTGTGAGCGCGACCTTTAACATAAAAGCTAGAAAAACTGTAGAGACGTAGGCCAAAACCCCGGAGAGACGAGACTCATCCTCCAGCCAGAGAGGAGGAGGAGGAGGCATTATCCATATTTTATTTTTATATTTTAAATGTCTGTGAGGTTGATCATAACTTTCCTTAACGAACATTTGAAGCCTGAACTTTCTGTCTTTGGACGGCTCAGACACCATTTCACTTCTTTTATTTACCTGGTGATGATGATAACACAAAATAATTAACGCCATATTAATCCCATAAATCCTGATAAACGTCGAGTTTTAAACCTTCAAACTTTTTAATGCTTCTTCGTAGATCTCGTTATGTCGCTGCATCATATATAATATCTGGTGGCTGTGAAGCTGAATTAAAACTGCGCTGACTGACTGTCTCACCTCATTTACATTTCCACAGGCACCATCTTGTTTTTACATGAAGTCAAATCAGTTATCATCATGTGTGATTTGATGCTGATGTTTGTCTTCAACAGAAATGACCCAAACAAAGAAACGGGACCGAAGTCGGGCTGAGACATTTTATTTTGACGTTGAAAAACATGAAACGAAGAGAAAGCTCTTCTTTTTTTTATATACATTTGTCTGAATTATTTAAACTGATATTGATTCAGTGGCTATCAGAAGAATTAAATACATTTTGTTTTAATTTATTGGAGGTTACTTGTGGAGGTCCGCAAGACTCCTCGTAAGGCCCACGAGTATTTTATGTATAAATTACATATAAAAATGTGTTCTGTATGCAGATGATGCAAATCTATGGATGACTGAATCATTAATTTTCAGTCATCTTGTCACAAATTCACAAATCACACTTAAAGTAAAAAGGTGATAAAAATCAATGTGCCAGAAATCACGTACAAATTAGATCAAAGCAAAAATATAGAGGGAACGTGCAATGTTTTATTTATTCATATTTAAGAGAAAGACTTCTTAAACCAGGAACAATAAACACTGTAAACTTTTGCTTAATGTGAAAAAATATGTTGGAAATACATATAAAACAAAAAATACACTGTTATACTAAAAGAGTGACAGAAATTGTGAACAAAATAACAATCAAGGTCCAACAAATCATCTTTATTAAATGGACTTTATTGCTAAAAGACAGAAAAAAGAGACATTTATGTTCTGATTATACGTCTGATTTTGTTCCTGATGTCGATTGTTCACTTTATGATAATCGCTGACTGGAGGTCAGATGTCATCGTACTTTTGAATTTAATGTCTTATTATTGTCTGAATGTCCTTCAGCATCAGGTCTGCAAAATCTAAAAAGTGAGTGAAAAACCAACCCTGAGTCAATGTCAGCAGCTGATTTTAGGAAAAGTGGATAAAAATCCTCGTTGATCCTGAGATAAAATCGATGCTCCTGCAGGAAGCGACCTCTGCTCTCAGCCCGGAGAAGCTCAGTGTCCGAAGGGGAAACACTCAAAGTAACAGCTGAATATTTTTACATCAATCTCATTTTCCTGCTCGTTTTGTTTCCTAAAACACTTTATGATCAATATGATCGCCCGGGCATAGATAAATATTTATTCATGCTCAGGGTGTGTTTTTGGAAACTTGCCTGCTCTCTCTCGGTCTCTGTGTTTCCCGGCTCAGGAGTGTATTCCCCAGACGGCAGATTAATACAGCCGTGACCTTTCTGCACCCCCATTACCAATGCTTAATGCCTCATTTGTAGGCCAGTTTGTTGGAAGCTAATTCTTCCGACTCGCAGCGTTTGGCCGGGTGGGCGGCGGCGTGGAGAAACTCGGAGGACGGATGGCAGCTCAGGTGTGCGTCGGCCGGGTTAGAGTCTGTTTTAAAGGAGGCTCGGTGGGAATAAAGCAGCCGAGTGTCAGAAAACACAACAGTGTAAAAATAAAAATTAACACAGAGAGGAATCACAGCGCGAAAGACTTCAACACTTTCAGCAGCAGATCATTTCTATGACTTGAGAAAAACATCCACAAACAGATGTTTTTATTCATATTGCTATGTTGATGCACAGAGCTGACACTACTGATAGTACGGGAACATCCTTCAACTTAGGAACAGGACGAACACCACGTGAAAACACTCTTACGGAGGCAAAATGGAAGATTGTCTGCAAAATGTACATTATCAAAAGCACTCATGCAGAAATAAAACGTGATGATGGATTATATGGTTGGATATTTATGTTGACGTTGGTCAAATTATTTCACATCATATTTACAGTATGTAAATACAGCAGTCTGTTTCTTTCCACCATTACACATTTTAATACCTTTACACACCTTGAAAAACACACATTTAAAACAATGTGCCTTAAAAAACACCACAAAGTCTGCAAAGAAATATCAGCTGGTTTATTTCAAGTTCAGTTTTATTTGGATAAAAAGTTTGTTTTGTTTCTCTTCATTGATTTTGTCCAACGTGGTGTTCACGTCAGCTGTTTGCTGTTTGTTTTAAAACTGCTATAATGAATATTTTTTATTATAATGATGCATCACCGGTTCTGTTGGTGTCTCAGGTATCAGGTATGAATCTGCAGCTCTTCTTGGCTTTACGCAGTTTTATAGTTTCAGCTTGTTGTTCATCTGTTCTGATTCACTCTCAGCACCCTCGTAGTGTCATTTTCAGAATAAAAGCTGTAAACAGTACACAACCTGTGAACACAGTGGAGCTTTTAGCTGCTAAAGAGACAGAAATTTCCCTCAGGAGCTGGTGGAGACACCACACAGAGCTAAAGAGAGAATACTAGACTTATTAACTTTATTTACGATTATTTGCATTTAAATAGACTTTATGTGTGGACATTCATTGTATGTTTGGTGCCAGATTATATATATTGGTATTTTTATTTTTGTTTTTCATGCATCATTTTGTCCGTAGAAGGTGCTCATTGCTCTATTCTAGTTTTCTACAGCATTTAAAAAAGTTACGTAGCGATGCACCTCTTCTCTTCTTTCTGTGACGCCTCCATTTCCATGTGTGGAGTCAATAAAGTTTATCTAATCTCACCTCATCTTATCTTTATTAATGAGGCACAGCGACTTCTTTCTTCAGGATAAAGACCGTTATTTGAGTTGATTTCATTTTGAGTCATGCTGAAGAGACAAATTCAAATCAGAAAAGATCTGATGTCTGGAGTAAAGTGAGAATCGTCAGTTTAAAGCATCTCTGACGTCCATCCTAACACAAGTACCTGATTCAGATTTTTATCAATAAGAAAACACGATGAGGACAAAGACCTTGCACAAATTTAGGTTTTAACAATAAAACAAACACTGAGATGACTGCGGCGCATTTGGCACCTGTTTCATCCTGAACGCCATCAAAAGCATCACTTCCACCACTAAACCAGCCCATTATCCCAATTACACACAAAGCTCTGCGGCGGCCATCCAGACAGCCGATCACCACGGTGACGAAGCCGCCACCGCTGCTCATCCTCTCCTCTCTGCTCTGCCTCCACTCAGAAAGCTCGTTAGCATTATTATTATTTCAATTATGCTAATTGTGGCTGCATCCACTCGTCGCCGCGCCTCGTATCCGGCTGTTAGCACTTGGCACAAGGTGTAATAAAAACAGTATCGATGGCACACGGCTCGTTCGAACATGCCCGGAGTGTAAATCACACGCCAACAGCCAGAGAGGAAAAAAATAAAACACACACACACACAGAGAAGAAACGCGGCGAGGAAAACGAGGGCCGCGGCCGCGATCTGCACGTTTCCACCACAAAGCCTGAAATTAAAGGTCAGTGAGAGTCGTGTCGAGCACTCTGCAAACAATTACTGAGCAAGACAGCCGGTGCTGGTACACACACACACACACACAAAATAAAACGTGTTTTGTTTCTCAGATTAAAGGAGGATCCTCCGTCACTACTCATGTTGTTCGTCCGGATTTTATTCAATCCAACAAAACTATTTTTATTCTACTGAAGATCACAAAGTTCACAAAGACACCAAGCGTGTCAGGCTGGATTTTAAGGAAGTGTGAGTAAAATAAAGAGGTGAAGGATGTTTCTGTTTGATGGATGCAGGTTGAAGCAGCAGAAATCTGAGACAGTTTGGAGGAAGGCGTTTTAAAGGAAACGTTAACAGGATGAACGGCATCTGTTTGTTTCTCAGTGTGATGGCTCCGACCAGCGAACGCACCGCAGCTGAAACAGGCCTGAAGCAGGAAACTGATGTGAGAGAAGAAAGTGCTGCTCCCTAACTGAGCCCGCCTGCAACAAACTTCAGTTCCTCCCTGAGACGAAGAGCTGGACTCGACTCAGAAATTCAGACCTGACTTCAGAAACACTGCAGAGGTTTGATACTGATGGAAAATAAAAATCTCTCATCATCACCTCCCTGCCTGGTTACAGACACGACTTTCACATCCACACAGACTTTATCTGTGAACTTCAGAAAGAAAAATGTTGAGATGCTGTTTAAATAATTAGAAACCTGAATGCAGTTCTGCTCGCTGAGACTTCACTTATTTCTGCAAGAACATCACAACACTGAGAGTGAAGAGTCATTTCAGACCTCCTGATGTGACGTTATTTTAAATAATCTGAGGAGCAGGTTACAGACTGATGATCAGAACAGATCCAAAGTGATCAACAGATTCTTGTTTTGGTGTTTAATCTCTCCACAGTTTCATCTCATATTAAATTAAATATGATTTTACATATTTCAGTTAATATCAGCTGCACAAAGAGAAGCAGACGAAACAAGTAAATCTGAAACACACAAACTTCTGCTGACGTTTTAAAAAGAAGATGATCAACAGGAGCAACATCAGCCGACACTCTGACTGACTGCAGCGTGTCGGACACACACCTCATATTCACACACACACACACACTCACACCAGCACACACACATGACATTAATCAAACAGGAGATGGAGTGTGACCGCTGTTTGAGTCTTTAACCAGCGTGGCCTGCCGCCTCACACACACACACACCAGCCTAATGAGCCATACAGTATACATACACACACACACACACACACTCAGTGGCTGGCTGCCAGGATGTTAATCAAATAAACAGTGGATGTTTAAATCTGATTCAGTGGGAAACTAACTCAGAGCAAACACACTCTGACAGGACAAACACACACACACACACACACTCTCACACACACTCGCAGTGCTATGATGCTAACAGATGCTAACGGGAACCAAACGAAAACCAACAAACAAACTCCTCAGAAAACTCCTCACACAGTTTAACAGAGCGACATGAACGTTTGTTTTAACTTTTATCTTCCTGCTCGTGTGTATGCAATGTTGTATGCTGTCTAATGTGTTTGTTTGTTTGTTGTTTGTTTGTTTGTTTGTTGTTTGTTTCTAATGTTGTTTGTTTCTGTGTGTTTGTTTGTTTCTAACGTTGTTTGTTTCTGTGTTTGTTTGTTTGTTTCTGTGTGTTTGTTTGTTTCTACATTGTTTGTTTCTGTATGTTTGTTGTTTGTTTCTAATGTTGTTTGTTTCTGTGTGTTTGTTTGTTTCTAACGTTGTTTGTTTCTGTGTTTGTTTGTTTGTTTCTGTGTGTTTGTTTGTTTCTAACATTGTTTGTTTCTGTGTTTGTTGTGTTTCTAATGTTGTTTGTTTCTCTGTGTGTTTGTTTGTTTCTAACGTTGTTTGTTTCTGTGTTTGTTTGTTTCTAATTTGTTTGTTTCTGTGTGTTTGTTTGTTTCTTTGTTTGTTTACATTGTTTGTTTCTGTGTGTTTGTTTGTTTCTAACGTTGTTTGTTTCTGTTTGTTTGTTTGTTTCTAATGTTGTTGTTTTTTCTGTGTGTTATTGAATCCCTCTGAGAGATGAAAAGTATTTTAAATCGAGCTGAACTGAACATATTTAAAGTTTCACTGGAATAAAAACACATTTCTGCTGATAAATTAAAATCAGTGCTTGTTTTGAGTTGTTTACTTAAAACTGTAATTAGTAAGAAGACGTTTTATTTATTGTTCATCACCGAGCGTCCTCTGAGATATGAGAGGAGCAGAAATGTTCACGTTAACTCAACGTCGTAATGCCTGAAAACTCAGAGGTTATATTTTATAGAAAATGAACAACTAAAGTGGAAGATCACGGGGTGGGGGGGGGGCAGCAGAGTCAACCAGTATGAATGTAATTAGTACTGAACACATGCACACGCACAGCACACACACACACACAGCCTCTCTAATTGCGATGGAAGTCAGTTTGAACGGTTAAAATATGCACATATTGTTCATGTACAGTACAGAGTGTGTGTGTGTGTGTGTGTTGATTTATGCAAGGCTGCACAATTACCCACGAATACATTTACTCAATCAGGCCTGTGTGTTCTCTGTCACACACACACACACGCTCGGCCGGCTGTCTTCCCACCGTGTTTCAGCCTCAACTCATTAGTTCTTATTGCACGGTTAATAAGAGCAAACCAAACAGGTGTGTGTGTGTGTGTGTGTGTGTGTGTTGTTATGTCATTGATAATCAACCTCTCCCTTTTCCGTCCCTGACTCTATTGATAAATCAGCCTGATCGATCATCATCCTCTCTGTCTTTGTTTCATTCTTTCCTTCAGTAAATGATCGGGAACAGATGCAGTCAAACTTACTAATCAATAATTCAACAGCAATCGATCATTATCAGGTAATAAACATCAACGATATTAATAATCTCAGTATGATCAGTTACCTAAAGATCAAGTAAACTGAATTAAACCTGTTAGAGTCACCATACTTCATCAGAAAAACCACCTTACAGTTTGTGCCTTTAAGATAGAGATAGAGTCTGAGAGTAACTAAAAGTAATCAGATCACATGACTAAATCTGATTTATGTATTTATTTATCTGGTTAATCTGCTGCAGGAACAAACTGTCACAGATGCATTATGGGAGGTTTTTTGGTGCGTCGGCAGTCCGCTGTGGGTTCGATAGTGGCGGCGGCGCCGTTGGGGAGGAAACGCCCGCTGACTGATTTCCATTTATGCACCTTAATAGTGTGTGTCATTCCTAATTAGGGCGACTGGCTCGGGGAAACGGTGGCTCGATGCTGAAATGGCTCCTGTCATGCTGCAATTACCAACAAATTAGTCTTTAGACTGAGGGGCTTCTGCACACACTCACACACTCCTGACCGGCTGTGTGTGTGTGTGAGAGAGAGAGAGAGAGTGTGTGAGCTGTATGTGTGCTAATTAGTATGTTCTGTGAGGTGTTCAATGTGTGAAAATGAATTGTAAACGCAGACGAGGTTTCACGGACGTCAAACTCGACCTGCAGCTGTTTGTTCTGCAGCTTCACCTCCAACAATCAGAACACGAAAACACACTTTAGTACTACATTCATACTGCATTAATACTACATTCATACTGCATTATTACTACATTCATACTGCATTAATACTACTAATACTACAACTCTGAGCTCGATTACAAACTGTCCAACGATCAGATCTTGAACTTTCACTCTCCTGTTACATGTTGTGACTTTAAACTCAAACAGACTTGTCTAAAATGAAGAAAAGTGAAGATTTACTCAAACTTTAGTCTGTAAGTTGTGTTCAGGCTTATTTGCTTAAACATTGTTATCTGATTACTTTCATTTCTTCTGACTGTCTTGCAGTTTTCGGTGTATTTGGATGATTGAGGAAATTCATTTGTCGTCTTAATAAAGTTGTAAAATGCCTGATTTTGCCTGAGTTTGGTGAATAAAACCATAAATTTATCATCAGATTCTTTTAATTGTTTATTTTCCTCATCACACTCTGTTGGTACGGTGCATTCAGGGTTCAGTAAATCTGACTTTTACTGGTCCAGGAGCGGTTTCCAAAAATTATTTTCACTGTTTTTTGGCTTCACAGTCTTCAGATTTATTTTTTAAGACATTTTATTTTTTTTATATCTTTTTTTTTTTTTTGTGATGTTTTAATATTTTACCCCTCTGCTCTCAGGATGGATGAGAGCCGGACTAATGCAGCTGCATGTTTTCACTACTCAGCTGTTTCCTGCAAAAACACATCCTTTACCTACACACTGCCTGTCACACACACACACACACACACACACACACACACACACACACACACACACACACACATTCACACACACACACTCAGGCCTGGCCGGGCCCATTAGTCCGGTCACCTGCTCCTCTCAGCTCGGGTTAATTGTTTGCAGCTTTTTTTTTGCGTCGCTGTTTGTGATTAGCCGGTCGGCCTGCAGACGCTCAGCCGAGGCCTCGAGGAGACAAAAGAGCCGCTCGAGTGTCGACGGTTTATTTACACGAGTTGACTTCACTTCCACGGCAGCGGCAACGACGAGGACGGCGACGTGTCGGTGAGGATTTACAGTAACGAGGCTGATGTGGCATCTGCCGGCTGTTTAATTATCTGACACGTTTTTAAGGCGGCGTTCAGGAGAGTTTAATTGTGCGTATGTGAGGGGGGCAGGGGGGTGTTGACAAATGCAGATGCAGGAGGAAGTGCATTTTTTCTCACCCGGGTGGGAGAATAAGATGTTTAAAAAGGGGGAGGAGAAAAAACAGGAAGTGAGCAGCAGAGGCCTCGGCTGACCTCTCCATCATTCCTGAGTTACGACTCTCTGATAAAAAGTCTCTCAGCGCTCACATCCATCACTGCCAGACTCTGCAGATCCATCTCTGCGTACAAATCCCAGACCCCCCCCGCCTGCCTACCCGCCCGCCCCAGGGGAGCGCCGAGTGGAACGCCAACCGCCCTGTGATTGAGCCGATGACGAATGACGCCGCCGACGAAGTGGGGAATCCCCCAGTTGACGATTATTCACTCCATCCAAACCCTACCTGAACCCCCCCCACCACCGAGCCTGGGAACCTGAAGTTTATAACACCCGCACCCCCCCTTTCACCCCCGAGGACAAAGATGGGGCGTGGAGGGCAGGATCACTCACTCCGCTCGCTCTTTTTTCTTCCCTCTTTTTCTTTCTGCAGCGATGTCAGGGAGGGTCGAGGGAAATCTGTTCACCTGAAGCCTTCACACACACACACACACACCTGCCAACGCTGCAGGTAAATCCTCCATCTTGACGCGTCATTTCTGCCCATTGTGGATCATCTTTGTCTGTTTTTCCTTTAAACAAGTGAAAAAGCTGCAGATTGAATCTTTCAGTTTTCTGTAAAAAACAGTTTGTTTTCGGAAACGAGCTTCGACGTCTTTAAATGAGAAACATTCTGTGAAAATGTCGTTTCATCAGAGATGTTTTAGATTCTGTCGGTTTAATGGCGACATGAAAACACATTTATAAAATGCGACATATCGGACAGAAGGATGAAGACTCGACATGTCGCTGATGTTTTCACAGTTTACCGACATTTATCAAGATTTAATGTCCATGTCAGAAATATTAGAAATGAAAACTTTAATCACAAAAGAAAAGATGAAATAACTTCATGAGTTTTGGTGCCAATAAAACAAAAAGATGCTTTTTAAGAGATCTTAAAAATCTAATCCAAGAAGAAGAAAGCAGACTAATAATCTGATATTTATAATCTGGAGGATTTGCAGCTCATTTAACATTTACACGTGTTGGTTTTGTTCACGTTGAGGAAATCATCTCGTCTGAAGCACTCAGAGGATGAAGCACCACAGAGAGCTTCAGAAGTTCAGATAAATTAAAAACGCTGAACAGAAACGTCTCCCTGACGGACGAAAGGATTTTGGGACTCGGACCAAACAAATCGAGTTTATTCTTCATTTTCATCTCAGTGTGACGTGTTTGTGAATCTCTGCACGGTCGAACGTAGACAAACACTGAGGTTTTTATCAGCTGCGTGTTGGTGAGAGACGTCCTGCTGGATTCAGATTTGAAGGTGTGCAACGTCTGAGTCCATCCACAGTTTGTCCCTCACTTCTTTTTTTACATGTTTCCTCTCAACTGTCCAGAGAAACATTTCAAAATAAAGCGCACTGTGGAGACACTGCAGGACTTCCTGTGCTGGACATGAACCATCAGCCGTCCGATACGAATGAAACTCCAACCACATATATAATATATATAATCTGTTAAACACACTCGCACACGTTTCACAGCGACACTGACAGGCCGCGCTGACCTTTTGACCTCCAGCACACATTTACAAGCAGAAGAAGCCACAAGTGAGTTTCCTCACGTGACCCGTCGACACTTTGCAGGAAAAATTCATGTTTAAAACACAAACTGATTTATTTTGATTAAATCTCTTCAGGTGAACGAGGAGTTTATGGAGCTTTGTTATATATTGATCACCATCTATGACTCCGTTTATGTCTGTTTCATAAAGAAATACTCAATAAAAAACATTAAGAGATGATCTCTAATAGACAACAATTTATTTTTCCTTTAGTTTGAGATTTTTTGATAGAAATCACCAACGAGTCCACGATTTACTGTAAATATGACCTGATGGGTTGACTTTAATATATATAATAATATATTCTCTGTACATTAAATTTCATTAAAAACTGACCTTCAGCTCTGCAACAAACATTTAACAAACGACTAAAAGATCTTCGAGCTGACCGAACAGACTCAACAAACATCTTAAATGTGAGCGCGGGAAACGGACGGACGTGAACACACAAACATTTCGAGAGCTTGGAAACACAAACGTGCTTTTACACTTGTGACTTTTTTCTGGTGCAACAAAACCAAAAAAAATTAAATGTGAAATCTGACAGCCGCAAACTGACAGAGACATCGATTCACCACACGGGACTCAAACCAGCACAAAGTACAACACTCGGTTATCTGAAGCTTCATTATTCATGGACGGATAAATAAAACACACAAACCTGCTTCCAACATCAACACAGCTCAAACTATACGTCTGCTTTTATATGTTTATAAATCATATAGAGCTGTACATCTTCTCCCTTTTATTCATCTCCCTTCATGCTGAACGTCTGAAGGATGAAATCAGATCAGACTCATTTAATGTGTTCACGTCGAACTTCACGATTTCACACTTTAATGTTTATGTTTGATTTGAGTTTTAATGTTCAGAACTGAGAGAAAAGAATTTACACACATTGAACATTTATTTATCTTCTGTTTACGTCCTGCAAACTCTTTTATTCTAATTATTCCCCAAAGACCTGTTTGGATCTTTAGTTTCATTTCTTTTGCTCGTTTCTGGGTCTTTTCGTGTAAAATTAAAATGTAAGTGAAGGTGGGACACAAAGCTTCAAACACAAAACCTGAAGAAGGATTGCTCGATTTGTTGTCGACCAGCAGATTCAGTTTGGACAGACGTGAATCTTCACTGTGAGAAGTGTGTAGTATCTCTCAGATATCATCGCTTTCTTTTCAGATCATCGGAGCTCAAAGTGCAGATCAACTTTCCTTCATGTTAAAAGCAAACACGTCTGTGCTGCATTCATCACCTCTGCAGGTCAAACTGGAGATTTTCAGTCATTAAATCAGACCTTTATGAAAAACCTTAAAACAGTAAAACACAGCTGAAGCTCCACAGTTTGAATATTTAGTGACAGAGTCCTCGGTTGGTGGATTAAAATGTGGATTAGGGCCTCTTTCTGCTCAGATTTTATTCCCTGTACTTCCTGTGGTGTTGGTTTCACTGCTTTTATGTGTTTGATTATTTTCTACGTTCAACACCAGAAATGAAGCAAAGACGTGTTTGTCGTCATGTTTAAATCCTTTTCTTTAAAATGTAAAAACCACAATGAGATTATTTCAAACATAAAAGGAGATCAGTGACTCTCCTCATTCATCCTGATCAGGAAACAATTACCGATCAATAACACAGCAGCAGATTATCTGATCGATGAATAAAACACAATCAGCTGCAGTCGTTTTTTTCAGCCTGTTTTTAACGCAGCTTCATCCTGTAACACTGACAAACACCTGAAACTGTTGATCCTCACATCAGATCAGTTTTTATTCACTTCATATCTTCAGAACTGATCAATGATCAATCATGTGTCTGATTATTTTTGATCATCATAATCTTTAAATGAGGGACAGGATCTGCCTGATGCTGAACGAACTGTGAAGAAACAGTCAGTGATCTGAAAGTTTCTTCATTTATCGTCAGACTGAAGCTTTAAAACAGAAACGGCTCAAACTTCTCCAGAAAAACATTTAAACTTTAAACTTTAACGTCCGTCTGAAGCAGTTTGGAGTTTAAATGAGGCGGTTTGATCTCACACAGATTAAATTAATTAAAGAGGACAAAAAGAGTCGTTTCCTTCATTCACATTAAAAACAGTTTATTTTCTGCATTTACAGCTGCTTTATAATCTGGATTATCAGATGGGGGATTTTTTTCAAACGTTTCACTTTCTGCAGCTTTTTGAAACTTTTAACATCACAAAGCTTCACGTTTTTCACTCTGAAGTTTAGATTGTAAAGTTTTTCAGATTTTGGGTTTAAAATTTATTCCACATATTAAAATGCAAACATGTCAAATATAAAGTGAAAATGTCAGAATATCACCAACATGAAGAAACTTCATATTTACAGCAGCAACAATTTAATCTCTGATTAAAACTGAAGGATTGGCTGATTAATCGATTCACTGACATCTGTTTTAATCACTGATCAATCATTTTATTATTCTCTAAAAATTCTCCTTTTACAGCTTTTAAATAAAAACATTTAAGGTTTATATGATTAAGTTTGAATTTGTCCACTGTGAGAACATTTTTATTATTTTCTGTCTTTCTATGAGCCAAAAAAATAATCAAGGATAATAATCATGAAAATGATCATCAGATGAATCAATAATGAAAATAATCGTTAATGATCATTAATCCTGTTCCTAATTTAGATTCTGTGTGTTTGTCATTGTTGGTGTTTAAATAGAAAAATCATTTTAAGCTCTGACAGCTGTGACATTTAGTCTTTAATTAATCTGAACATTTATCAGGAAATATTTAAATCTGATCACAAACTTGTTTCATTTGGTGAATTTAAAGATTTTAAAAATGTTTTCAGGGCAAACTTCAAATTGCAGAAACAAAAAGATTCAAAATTTACAGCCGAAATGATTTTTGTTCAAGCTGATTTTAAAGAGAAAATTAAAATGTGATTAAAGAAAATTAAATGAAAGCTGCAGGTCGTTTCTCGGTTTGTTTCTTCTGTTGCAGCAGAAACGGAGACTGAAGCTTCAGATTTTTACCGGAGGAAAGTTTGGAGACAAAGAGGAGGAAAATTTCTGACCTTTAAAAATGTAAAAGTTCCTTTTTATAATTTTAAACTGCACATAATTAAAACAGTTAAATGAAGCTGAGTGTTTCTCTGATTTTATATTTCCTGTTTAAAACTGATCAAATGTAGAAATCGATCCCGGTCAGCTGTGTGTGTTTGTTTCACGGAGCTCAAACTTGTTTTATCCTTCACGAGAAAATTGATTTAACGTGTTAAAGTGAAATTTGGCTTCATTTCTCCTCCGAGTCGCTTCATAAATAAAATATCAACGTTTTTAAATTCAGAGTAAACGAGGCTGTTTTTAATAAAACACGGAAAAATCTCGGTGTGTTTTTATTAAATATTCCGTTTTTGTTCTCATAATTATCCTCGAAAAATGTTTTAAATGCTGTGAAATACTCCGGAGAACAGCCGCTCCTCCGCCGCAGCTCCGCGCTCTTTACGCGGCGCGGCGGAGCGTCCCGCCGGTTACCGGATCACAGCTTACCGGACAGCGGACAGGAAGCCGTGAACAGGAAGAGACTTTAGTTTTTAAAGGAACGAGGAGGAACTGAAGCGCTCCGCAGTTTGTCTCCGCGCACACCGGGAGGCCGGAGGAGCTGAAGCCGGCGGAGAAGAGCCGAGAGGCGGCGAGGAGGAACCGGGAGAGCCCGGAGGAGAGAGGAGGAACCGGGAGGAGAGAGGAGAGAGCTGCTGAGGTGTTTTAATTTATCTGAAGATATTTACTGAATATATTCATCTGCATTTTACATCAGTTTGAAGAGAAAATCTGAAAATGTTTCAGCTGTTTGACAGTTTGGACTCAAAGTTTCCAGAAAAAAGAGAAAAACAGCCGCTTTAGTTTCCACGTTTCATCACGTTTATGACGTTTATCATGTGTTCATGTGTTCATGTGTTCATGTGTTCATCGGTCCGTGTGTCTCAGTCTGGACTCTCTGGACTCTCCTCTCGGTCCCCGCAGGCTGAGTCCGGCTGTCCCTGTTCAGGCGGATCCTGCAGGACTCGGATCACTTTCACCTTTTCTGACTGTGGCACACACACACACACACACACACACACAGGTGCTTTACCTCTGTGCCTGCCGTGTTGGCGTCCAGGATCCCCTGCGCCCTGCATCCAGGAGCGGACCGGGGTCATGCCGGTGGGGAGCGGCTCCTCCTTCATGGTCAGGGCCCCCCGGGGGAGGCTGTCCTGGATGGAGAACATCAAAGTGTCCTTGTGGGAGCTTTTCTTCAGCAGGAAGCAGAGACGCGCCGCAGAATAATCCTGAAGCAGAAAGACCACCTGGATTAAAGGAGGAGGGACGGCAGCTTCCCCAAAGTCCCGGGTCCTGATCCGGAGAAGAGCCGCGGATCCCTGTGGGCTTCTCCGGGCTCGTTTTAGATCCCAGCCCCGGCTCGGCTGCCCGGGCTTTAAACCGGCGACTCTGTGAAGTTAAAAGAGGGCGGAGAGAGGAGCGAGGAGCGGGGAGAGCATCTCAGAGGAGGAGGAGGAGGAGGAGGGCCAGCCGGGATCCAGAGCGCCTGACGCCGGGAGGAGAGCGCGCAGAGCCGGATCAGAGGGAGGCGAGCCGCCGCGGACTGTGGAGAAAGAAAAGTGCGATAAAAAACCGGCCAGCGCTTCAAAAAGGAGTAAAATGAAGCGGAGAGGAGGAGGAGGGACGGAGCGCGGGCTGCGGATCCCGGGGGGGCAGGGGGGAGTGGGCAGGAGGAGCAATCAGCCCCCTCCCTCCCCGGCTCTTTATGGCTCCTCTGTCCCGGAGGAGAGCTCCTTCTCCCGGGTCCGGGGCTCCGCGGCTCCCGGGGGACCGGCGTGGAGCGGGAGGGGGCGGGGCCGGCGCCAAATAAGGGCAGCTCATTATCATACTGGTCGCGCCTCTGGGCTCTCATTGCCAGCCAGCGCGCCGCGTTGCGTCATTGTTTTTGAAAAAGCTGCCAAATAAGGGTTTCCGCGTGTTGGGCCGCGCGCACTGTAAAAACTGAGGTTTGAATTTAAAGAGAAAACACACACACACACACACCTGAGGAGGGACACGCTCACACAGGTGAAGATGCTGGATCAGGTCTGTGGGGGGACACTCAGTCTGATCCGGATCCATCCACAGACACAGACTGATACTGACTCTCCTCACACACACACACACACACACGCTCGTCTGTATTCACTTCCTCCAGCCTCGCGGGCTCCTCAGATTTTGGGGATAATCCGGGTTCATGTGGAATAATCTCCGCTGTCAGCCTGACTGACACGAGCGCTGCGCAAAGTTGGCACCAATCTGCGCTTTTTACGCGCGGACATATGGCGCTCACACACACACACACACTGCGCTAATAAGCTGTGTTTTATTTCACACCAACTCTAAAACACGTTTTTTATTTCAGACCTCAAACCAGCCATGAACTGATAATCACAACAATAATCATCACGCAGATCGATAATAACGTTAATAATAATACTAATAATAATGATAATTACAGTAATAAAAGGATAATCGTCTCTGATCGTCTCTCCTCGTGTTTTCGGCCTTTTGACTTCTCCAGCAGTCATTTCTGTTCATTTTCGTGCAGGAGCTGAATTCCTCTAATTAAGCAAAAACTCCGGAGCAGCCTGATTAAATATTTATCCTCCTTTAGCCGCGGCCTCCTCCAGAGACACAGAAACGTCTGGAAAGCCTGAAAAATATTTCTGTGGGGGGAAAGAAAAAGTCAAACATGTTGGTGATGAAGAAGAAGATGAAGAAGATCAGAAAGCTCCTAAATATGATTTTTATTATCAGAAATATGATTTCAGCCTTGGAGTTATTATAATGTGCTTCAGTCATTAGAATAAACACGCTCAGACTTATTGTGATCATTAGAAATAAAATTCATTCTGATATCTGATCACATTTATTCTCACACATGATGATGTTTTAACACTTTTTTCTTATTTTTATTTATTTGCTCTTCCTGGTTTCAGCTGTCAGGATCATGTTGATGTTAAAAAAGAAAGAAACTCTCCATGAGGACCTGTTAATAAAGGATCAGGATGTTTCTGAGAGCCTCAGACCTCCTCAGACTCCCCACAGCACCTTAACTTTGACCCAGAATCTCCTGAACCTGAAGCCGGGACCTCCTGTGGAACTGACAGACTCCTTTATGATCTCTTAAGTGCTCCAGGAAAGTCCTCAAAGCCTCTTGGACCCACCAAAGAGCGCTGAGATAATCCTCAAAGCGGAGAAAAGTCTCTGGTTCCCTTTCTGACATTAAAATTACCAGAACCTCCTTCAGACTCCCTGAAAGACTCCGACACCTCCTGAATCTACTCAGAGCTTCATTTGAAGCCAAAGGAACCATCCAAGAACCAAACAGTCAGAACGTCAATTAAAACACCTGAAATTTCCCCAACACATCCTGAAAGCTCGTCCAGGTCACCTGAACCTGCTCTGGATCCTTTAACAGCTCCGGGACCTTCCTCTGATGATCGAGGAATCAAAGATCGGGTCTGACCAGAACCTCAAAGAACAACTTAATGAGCAGGATGCATTTAATTAATGTGACACACACACAGAAAAACTGGAAATACTCAGACAGGTAAATATTCCTGAAGTCGGTCGATCACCTGAAGAAGGGCTGTCGAATTTTAGCAGAACCTTCAAAAACTCTCCTCATATCTCCACACTCAGGAACTTTAGGAACATAAAACACTGCAAAGCAACAGAACACACAGGAACACCTGAAGGACCACAGGAACACCTGAGGGACCAGAAGAACACCTGAAGACCAGAGCAGAAGAACACCCGAAGGACCAGAGGAACACCTGAAGGACCAGAGGAAGGACCAGAGGAACACCTGAAGGACCTGAGGAACACCTGAGGGACCAGAAGAACACCTGAAGGACCTGAAGGACCAGAGGAACACCTGAAGGACCTGAGGAACACCTGAAGGACCTGAGGAACACCTGAGGGACCAGAAGAACACCTGAAGGACCTGAGGAACACCTGAAGGACCTGAGGAACACCTGAGGGACCAGAAGAACACCTGAAGGACCTGAGGAACACCTGAAGGACCTGAGGAACACCTGAAGGACCAGAAGAACACCTGAAGGACCTGAGGAACACCTGAAGGACCTGAGGAACACCTGAGGGACCAGAAGAACACCTGAAGGACCTGAGGAACACCTGAGGGACCAGAAGAACACCTGAAGGAACACCTGAAGGACCAGAGGAACACCTGAAGGACCTGAGGAACACCTGAAGGGACCAGAAGGAACACCTGAAGGAAGGAACACCTGAAGGACCAGAGGAACACCTGAAGGAACCTGGACCTGAGGAACACCTGAAGGACCTGAGGAACACCTGAGGGACCAGAAGAATACCTGAAGGATCTGGGGTGGTTCATTCAGACTTACCTGGTTTTTAAATATTTTCTGACTTAATGACTTTATTAATTCAGGCGCTCTGTAATAAGCAGGAGAATCTGTCATGTGTAAAACGCAGATGGTACTTTGTTCTGTTCCTGCTCAGCAGAAATCCACCAGGAGAGCTCAGTGAGCAGACACGGGGCGCCCCCTACTGGACACAGCAGGTACTGCAGGCAGACTGTTCGAGGGTGTTTGAGATCTACAGAGAGGAAAAGGACAGAAATATATTTATACATTTCATCATGTTTCAAACATAATAAAGATGAAACAGAGAGAAAGAAAAACTTCTGCAGTTTAAAAGTTTGAATTTATTCTCAGTTTTAAATAAAACAGCTTTAAGACACAAAAACATTTTATCAACACGACACCATTAAATTTACTGGTTTAGTTTGTTAATTAAATACATTTGCATGAAATCAAGTGCAGCCAAGGTTTGAAACTGAAATTATTTAATTATTGATCGAGTTTATCTATCAGTTGATAGATGAATTGTTTGTCGTCTGAACTCCTGGAAAAACTCCTGAAGTCTTACTGCAGTTAAATCTCAGTCAAATCAGTTTATTCTGGGATTATTCCTGCAGTAAACCAGAATAATTCAGCTGATGTGTAAATAAACAGACTCAGTGAATATTCATTGATTTTGTCACACCAGGTGAGGTTCACGTGGACGACAATCCTTCAGTCAGACCTGCGGGAGAAACTGACCGAGCAGGTTGGATTAAAAATACAGACTAAAACTTTAAAAAGAAAAAACAGTCAAATAAAACCTCACAGAGTCGGAGGAGACGTCTTCAAATGTTTTTATTCAGTTTACTGTGAGAAACAAGAAGCTGAAGAGTCGCATGTTTTCACTCTTTCTGCTTTAAAATGACTGAAACAACTGATCGATTATCAGAACAGTCATAGATTATTTTTCTGTTCATCGATTAGTGTTGAATTATTAAGTCTAGTCATAATAATCTTTAATTAAGTGAAAAGATCCACTGATGAGATGAACTTTTTCACCAGGTTCAACCCAAACTTCAGACTTTTCCTTCAAACTGTCTTCATCTTCATCAGTGCATTTATTCACATCCAACATAACAGACATCTTTAAGACATGAACTATTATTATTATTATTATTAGTTCGACTCTAAACTTACTAAACCGCTGAAATGAATTTGTCTTATCTTCTTACTTATTTTTAAACTTTTAGTCAAAAATAAGGAAATGACTTTTAGTAAGTTTTCCATCATTAGTGAGTGACCTTTGAGTGGACACACACACACACACACACACAGTTTGGATCCTTGTTCACTGAAATTCATTTTAGAAAAAGTCCTGAAACAGAAAACGCTGATTCGTTCATGTTGTTTTAATTTAGAGAAAAATAAATCACGATGGAAAAATCTACTTTACTACTAATCTACTAATTTACTGTTGAAACAGAAAAATACTTGTTTGTTTGGGTTTTCAAAGATTTTTTTGTTTAACTGCAGATTATCATGAACAGGGTCAGAAAAATGTGGTGTAGAAACAGTGAAAACTCTGTTTGTCTGTAAATAATCAATCTGTGTTTTCATCAAATGATGTCACTGCAGAGAAACCTGCTGCTGTTTTCTGAATCAAAAATAAAGTTTAATCGAGATGACACGCAAATCCAAACAAATGCTTTCTTCATCCTCCGACAAGGACTCGAGGTTCAGAGGATCCTGCAGCCTGAAGACCTCCTGCTGGGGGGTCAGAACCCCACTTTAACCATCTGAGGGGCAATTACCCCCCAAACAGCCCCAAACAGCCCTTCACATCCTGAAACACTGTTAACTGCCCCCAGACACAAAACAGTAAGCAGCTGCCTGAACGTCTCTGCAAATACACCTACCATGGTGACTAATGTCCACTACTGCTACTACACTAATGCTAATACTAATACTACTACACTACTGCTACTAACTACTACTACTAACACTGCTACACTGCTAACTGCACTACAGCTAACTGCTACTACACTGCTAATACTACAGCTAACTGCTACTACAGCTAACTGCTACTACAGCTAATACTACAGCTAATACTACAGCTAATACTACAGCTAATGCTACTACAGCTAATACTACAGCTACAACTACCATGATTAATACCAGTTACTACAGTGCTACTACCAGCTACAGCGTTACTGCTAATACTAACTGCTACAGCTAATGCTGCTAAGCTGCAATATAACCACTGCCTTATACTGCAGCTAACACTACATTGTTGCAGCAATACCACTGCTGCTATGCTGCACACGCTGCTGCCAATAATATGCCTGCTAACTAGTATTCTGCATGCAGCATTGTTACACAAGTGGTGCTGCTAACTACAGTGCCTAACTGACACTGACATGCCAATAACTACATGCTGTATTGACTAGTGTGCCTAGTACATGCTGCAATGCTATGCCACATTGCCATGACTGCAGCCAACACCACATGCTGCACAACCGGATAGATACATGCACATACTACAGCCTACATGCAACTTTACTATGCAGTGCCAATACCTTGATGCTACATCACTGCAACAGCAACTAATTACATGGTGCCACACTACACTGCTAATTTTACCTTACAGCTAATACATGCACTTCTGCTGCTATGCTACAGCCTAATTATATACTAACTGCTGCTACTGCTACAGCAATACTGCGATAACAACAATACTAACAACAGCTCAGGCTAATACCACAGTACAACACCACAGCAATACATTTAGTGCTGTAACATGCCATATGAGGCTAATACTTGTTCACCGCTAATACAGTTTTACAGCCACTAATATGCATGCACATACACTACTTGCTCATGCACAACACCACACTGTGCCTGATTGCACTGCACACTGCCAATACCACAGCAATTTTATGCTGCTACTAAAATATAGCCACACATGCTACGTACTGCTAGCTGCTGATACTGCACTACACTATTCGTTGCTGTGGCAGCCAATATGCTGCACTGATGTATACTTTAACAACATGCCAATACTACAGCTAATACTACTGCTAATACTACAGCTAATACTACAGCTAATACTACAGCTAATACTACAGCTAATACTTAATGCCAATACACTGCTACACCACTTCACTGCTACCACAATACAGCCAATACCACCACTACCACAGCTACCACAGCCACCATCACAGCCAACACACTAACACCACAGCCAACACCACAGCCAACTGTTAACACAGCCAATACCACAGCCACCAGCCTAACTACCATCACCACCACAGCCATGCCACCACAACACCACACAGCCTATCATACCACCGCTAATAACAACTACAGCCAATCACCAGCCATACCAGCCAATAACAGCCACTCACACAGCCACTGCCAACTGCCAGCCATACAGCCACCACAGCCACAGCCAATACAGCCAACACCAGCCACTGCATGGAACACCACAGCTAACACCACTACAGCCACACTGCACAGCCAATACAGCCACCTACAATACTACCACCACAGCCACTACAGCCAATACCAGCCACCGCTAATACTAACACCAGCCAACACCACTAACACCACCACCGCTACCACACTACCACAGCCACCACAGCCAATACCTGCCACAACACCACAGCCACCATACTCACACAGCCAATAACATGTGCCACCACACCACCATACCACACAGCCACACCACAGCCATCACCACTGCCAATACCACTGCCACCACACCACAGCCAACACAGCTCACAGCCACCAATACCACAGCCACACCACTGCCACCTAATACAGCCAATACACAGCCACAGCCACCACCAGCCAATCACCACAGCCACTGCCACACACCACAGCCTACCACAGCCACCACAGCCAATACCACACGCTACCAATACCACACTTACAGCCACAGCCACTAACAGCACACACAGCCAACACCACAGCCATCATCACTGCCACACCACCTAACACCACAGCACACCACTGCCAATTACACTGCACAGCCACCACACTACCACAGCCACCACAGCCAACACCACAGCCAATACCACAGCCACCACTGGCCACCAGCCTCACAGCTCACACTCACACCACAGCCAACACCACCAGCTAACACCTACACAGCCAGCCACCACCACTGCATAGCCACAGCCACAGCCACATGCCACCACACTACAGCCAATACAGCCACACCAGCCTCACCACAGCCACCACTGCCATCACACACCACACTGCCACCACTGCCACCACAGCCAACACCACCACCACAGCCAACCACACACCAAGCCAACACAGCCATCACACTACCACAGCCTCACCACAGCCTACCACAGCCACACACCGCCATCACCACTACACAGCTACCACACACCACAGCCAATACCACACCAATTAATGCAATACCACCACCTACAGCCACCACTACCACAGCCACCATACAGCCAACAGCCAATAACACACTGCCTAATACCACCCAGCCACAGCCATCACACGCCACAGCCATCACCATGCCAACACCAATGCTAATACCACACTACAGCCATCACCACAGCCATACAGCCACACTGCTACCACCACCACACACTGCCACTACCACCACACCATACTACCACAGCCAATACCACACTGCTATCATTGCCACACCACCACTAGCCAATACCACAGCCATCACACCGTTACATCAGCTACACACACCACTACACTGCCACCACCACAATACCATCACACTACCACAGCCAATACCACCAGCCACACACTGCCTATCACCACCTGCCAACACCACAGCACACCACCACTGCCAACACCACACTGCCATCACCACCACACTGCCACCACCAGCTACCACAGCCAACACCACCAGCCAATCACCACCACAGCCACCACCACACTGCTTTGCAACACCACAGCCACCACACCACCCAGCCCACCACATAATGCACTCACACCACAGCCAATCACCACTGCCACCACAGCCATAACACCAATGCCACACTACCACAGCCAACAATCACCACCAGCCACACCACAGCTAACACCACTGCCATCACTGCCACCACAGCCACCAATAACACCACCAGCCAATCACCACAGCCACTCACCACTGCCACACAGTCATTACTCACAACACCCACACCACAGCCACCATAACAGCCATCACACCAGCTAACAATTTCACCTACTAACACCACAGCCTAAACCACCACACAGCCACCACACAATACACAGCTAACACTCACAGCCAACACCACAGCTAATGCCACCACCACAGCTAAGCCACAGCCACCACTAATCACTAATACACAGCTGCTACCATACTACAGCCAATAACACACTAATACTACACTCACAGCCACTACAGCCTACCACAGCTACATAACACTACAGCCATACAGCTAATACTACAGCAATACTACAGCTACTACAGCTAATACTATAATTACTATGATAATTTCAGAGTGGGGCAGCACAGTGGTGTGGTGGTTAGCACTGTTGCCTCACAGCAAGAGGGTTCTGGGTTCAATCCCAGGCCCTTCTGTGTGGAGTTTGTACATGTTCTCTCTGTGCCTGTGTGGGTTCTCTCTGGGTACTCCAGCTTCCTCCCACAATATCCAAAGACATGCAGGTTAGGTTAATTGATAAGTCTAAATTGCCCCTAGGTGTGTGAATGTGAGTGTGAATGGTTGTATGTCATCTGTAGTTAGCCTACTGCGATTGACTGGCGTCCAATCCAGGGTGTACCCTGCCTCATCGCCCAAAAGATAGCTGGGACAGGCTCCAGCATCCCGACCCTGTGACCCTGTGTTCTCAGGATAAAGCGGGTTAGGAAAATGGATGGATGGAATTTCAGAGTGTGAGCTGTAATCTGGGGAAGGTTCTGTGTGGCTTCATAAATTAAAGACTCCAAACAAAATGTGTACAGTAAAAGTCAGATCAGATTAGATTAAATTAGACTCAGATCAGATTTAAACACCTTCACTGACAAACAGGTTCAATAAAACAAAAATCAAATCTTTTTGTGTTTCATTGATTTAAAAAATCTGATCATATTTGGCTCGTGTTTGATTTATTCCACATCTTTTAAATCTGGTAGGGCACTTTATTTAAATGAAAGTAAAGCACGCCATCTAGTGGTGGGAACAGCTCAACACACTTTTTCAACAAACAGTGTTTCACCTGGAGATTTAGATTTGGATGGATGGATGGATTTTATTGATCCTGTGAGGGAAATTGTCTTGTTGCAGCAGCACAATAAGGATAATAAATAATACATTAAAAGCACAATTGCAGAACATCAATAAAAAGGCATAAAAATGATAAATCCAAAAGAGCAGAACTGCAGAACAAATACCTGAATAAAGTAATAAAAGGAAATGAAAGTAACAGTGAGTAAGAACAGGTGTGAATAATATCTGTATATGTCTGACATAAACAGTGTGTACAGGTGATGGTCTGACTGCTGTTCAGGGTCAACTGTTGTACAGTGTGATGGTAAAATGCAGGAATGATTTCCTAAAATGTTCTTTATGCTGCTTCCCCAGCAGACCACAGGCTGGTAGAAAATCTCCAGCATCTTGTTGCTCACATTGAAAGATCTGAGTTTCCTCAGAAAACAGAGTCAGCTCATCTCTTGTTCACAGCGTCTGTTGATCAGCTGAACACCTGTACCTGTACCTGTAGAGCTCAGCAGAATCAAACTCCTCACCTGAGATCTTTACAGGCTTACTGTTAAAAATAACATGAAAAACTAATAATAATGTCATATATATTTAGATTTAAGGTAAAGGTTAGAAGATCAGTCTGATTTATTCTCATAATAACTTTCTGGCATTTATTAATGACTCTTTCATTTATTTATTTATTATGAATTTGTCTCTTCATGTTACAACCTTATCTTATAACATGTTTTTTATTATGAAATTGCATTTTTCATTTTGGTACGAATATATCATGACAATATACTATAATAATAAACTGTGCTGTGTACAAACACTCCCGCCGCCATGTTGCGGTGTGTGACAGGAGTGAGACCTCCTGTCTGTGCTGTCCCATCTGTGCTTGGAAACAGAGTCAGAGTGAGACCTCCTGTCGGTCCGTGAAGACACAGTCGGAGTGAGCCCTCCTGTCCCCGGTGCTCCGCTCTCTCAGTAACGGGAGACATTTTGATCCCTGACTGTCTGTCTCTCGGTCGGTCGGTAGGTCTGTCCGGTGTCTGAGGGTCCGCCTGCAGTCCGGGCTGAGGCGCAGCAGAGTGTCCAGGCTGAGCCGCGGTCCACCACGAAGACGATCTTTAGCGCCCAGTTTGTAGTTCTAACCGCCGCGTAGCAGCTAGCTAGCCGAGCAGCCACAGGAGCTAGCAGAGAGCTAGATGCTAGTGAGTTAGCTTCAGTTAGCCGGCCTCCTCTTCCTCCTGCTCCTCCTGCTCCTCCTGCTCCTGCTCCTCTTCCTCGGCAGTCCTCACAAAGACACCATGGCTTTAAAAAGGATCTCCAAGGTAACGGCCCACCCTTTCACATTCATCCATTATCGATTACCGGTGTGTGTTAGCTGTTAGCCGCTAGCTTGTTAACGATGGCGGAGGTTTGTCTGATCAGCGGGGATCTCTGAACTCGCAGCCGGACATGAAGCTAGTTTTCCGGGTGTCAGAGGCAGAAACCCACCCCCCCCCCCCCGTTAGCTGTTAGCTGTTAGCTTCAGTCTGACAGGCCTGGTAGTTATTAATAATAGAGACCAGATCCAGCAGAGACCAGGGTCCTGCTGAGTCCTGGATCTAGCAGAGACCTGATCCTGCAGGTGTTTTCTCTTCTCAGAGCTTCCAGTCAATCAACGTATTAATCTGACCTGTTGATGGTATTGATTATATTGATAATATTGGTGATATTCTTATTGATCTCAGATAAAAACAAACATGTTTAGAGTTTAAAGTCGTTTATTTGAATAGTTTTCACTGAAGCAGCAGAACAAAACTGCACATTATAAAGAAAAACTAATTCCTGTCTTCTTTTTCTTTTCATTATTATTATTATTATCAATTCATTCTATGTGGGTCAATGTTTCTTGATCTTTTTATTATCTTATGTATTGATATGATGTTTTTGTGTTTGTGGAGTCGACTGCAAAGTAACGTGTGAAGCTGAAACTAAAAATCAATTAATCAATCAATGACGATCAGTCAGTTGATCAATAAACTGATCAGCAGTTGTGGGAATGATTATTCAAACCAAAATTTCTTTGTCTTGGTATAAAAGAAAATAATAGTAAATTTAATTTCTGTGGTTTGTTGGTCAAAACCTTCAACTGTGATCAGATTTGACAGATTAATTCATAATTTTATAGATTAAATATTTTAATCTGGTAGATATTAGTTGATTGATACTTTATATTCTTATTGATCTTCTGAACATTTACAAATCGAGCTGATATTTTGTTCACTGTAAAATAATCTAAGAATCAGCAGACAATATCAGGGAAGTTCTCAAAGTCAGTGTGATGAATCAAAGTAATTTAAAGTGATCAATAATCAGTCAATAGATCCAGTCTTTGAAGTTAAAAGTGTGATAGTGTTTAAGATGTCAGTCTTCTTTAAAAAGTCAGTCAGATTAATGTGAGAACAAACAGATGAAGATTTAGTTTGTGAAGCTCATTAAACCACAAAGAAACTTTATTTAAACATTATTTAAACTTTATGTAAACCTTATTTTTGTTCTCTGTTTCTGCGGCCGGATGTTTTTTAATGACTTCCTCTTTTATATTTGCACAACAGAAACTGGTTGTTCTTCTTTCCCCTGTTGTTGTGTGCTCAGACGCCTCAGATAATAAATGAATAAGTGAAAGCTGAGTAAATCCTCGGTGTGTTGTGAGCCTCGCCCCCCCAGCTGCTCTGGATTCCTGTTCGCTTTCTCGCCTCCCAAACACGGTCGGACCTGAAAGATGAGCCGTAGTTTCACATGCCGGCGCTCGGCAGCTTCAGGCTGGAAATACAACCCCACCCCCTCCTCCTCCTGGCCTATAAGCAGCCTGCCCCCCCCCACATATATCCTGATCCAACTCGCAGAGTAAAAATAAACCTGCTGCTTCAGTCCTGAGCTGAACGCAGCCTGCAAACTTCAGACTGAAACTTTTAAACGTCTCTTTGATTTCAGAGTTTAAAAGTTTCTCAGTTTGATTCATAAAATGTGAAAAATACTCAAAGTGACGTCTTCGAATGTTTAAATGTTAAAATCGAGTAACAAAAACTAAAAGAGATTCAGTTCACAGAAATATTTAAATTCATATCTGTGGAGGAATGACAGAAGCTGAAAGTGTTTTTGATAAATTATTGATCGATTATCAGTTTCATATTCATCTAGAAAGAGTCATCAACACTAAACGAAGCAGCAACTATTTCTCTTGATAATCAATAATCGATCAGTAAATATTGACCAGCTGCAGCTTCTCACATGTGAATTAATTAGATATGAAGCTGAAAATCTTTGAGAGTTTGTGACTCACTGAATCAAACAGTAAACTGAACTTTTCATCAGGTGACCTTTAACACGCCGTCTGTGTCACGTATGAAGTCGTATGATGGATGAAGGAGACAAATAAAGGCTTATTTTCACGGTTAATAATCCTCTGATTAGATTTAACTGTTTGGTCAATAAAACATCAGAAACTTTGTCCAACAGTCTGAAACACAAAAGTTCAGTTTACAGAGAAAAAACAGAAAATCAGTTTATGTTTGAGTGAAACGAATCGATGATCAGAATCGTTGTTAATAATTATTGCAGCTGTTTAATTTCTGGTCTCAGGTGTCTTTGAGCTCCCAAACTGAAGTATGACTTCAAATAAATCACTTAAAGCAATAAAGTTGAATCCATTGATTGGTTTAAAGTAAATCAATCAGATTTAAAGTTTTAAAGAGACAAACTTTATTTAAACTAGAAATGAAAAATTAAAAGAAATAAATCACATCTACTTATTTCCAGGCCAGATGATATATTTTCTTTATAATTCATGTTAAATTAAAACTGACACACTATATAAACCTTTAATTTCCAATAATCAATCAAACCTGACGAGTGTTTCAGGATATTTCATGTCTTATTTTCTGTCAACATGAATCACCTCTGACTGTTTTTTCCTTCAGACTTCGTGTTGCGTTCAGGTCACATCAGGTAAACTGAACACTCCTGTTCAGAGCTGAGGGACTGTCTATATAACACTGAATGCACCACGAGCCAACACAGCAGCTGATCAAACTATTGATCACTGATTGTAACGAGTTAAATTTATAAAAACTGATTCAACGTACCGAGTGATCGATCAGATATTAAACCTGCTGAGTGTCTCATCTCCTGATCAATAACAGGCAGTTTGACCTCATTAAACACTTTCAGCTCTGTGATGTTTGAAACAAATGTAGATAAAGATAATTATCACCTGAAATCTAAAATCTAATGAGGAGGAGACCTCAGAGGGATCCTGAACTTTCTGTGATGGGAGGTTTGTGATTTTTAGAACAAATTTAAAAGTTTTTACCTTTTTTTTTTCTGACTTTGGATGATTAATCAGCAGAGAAGCTGAACAAAAATCAGATCAATCAAAACGAGCTGACAAATTTATTTCAAGAAATGAATCCACAGAAAAGTTCAGTCAGCAGCTGATCGACATGTTTGATAGAAAAGCCAAACGTGAGAACATGTGAAGCCTCGACGGTCGATGTTTGTGTTTTATTTTCATGAGCTGTATATTCAGGAACGACCGACCGGCTTTTCTGGTTCTTTATAGAAACAAACCGTCGACAGGAGCGAGAGCTGAGAGACGGAAAAGTTTTAAACGCAAAACACCAAACAGGAAGAGAAACACACACTTTATTATTCACTTCTTTATTTCAACATGAGATGAAGTGTGTTTTATTCTCCAGACTTTAAATTAAAATCTGTTCACTGAGTCTGATAAAACTCAGAAACAGTTAAATGTTTTATTAAATGTGTGTTTTCTGTGTTTTCAGGAACTAACCGATCTGTCCAGAGATCCTCCGGCTCAGTGCTCCGCCGGGCCCGTCGGCGAAGACAGTACGTTTTTAAAATGTCCTTTACATAGCAAATAGAAGAGTAAAAATACTTTATTACATTAAACCCTTTTTTCTTTTTCACAGTGTTTCATTGGCAAGCTACGATTATGGGACCTGTAAGTACCACCTGTGTTTTTATACAGGAAAAGTTCATTATTTCATTTAACCTGGCGTTTATCTTTCTTTTTTTATCATGTACAGGTTTCATTTGAAATCTAACTTCAGTACTTCAGGATAAAAAGATGCATCTTATTTCTAAATAAAGACACGATACAACCCTGAGACAGATCCATCAACTTCTGAGGAAAAGCACAGATTACAGATTAAGCACAGATTAGACAACTCGTCCGAACAAAACTCCATCAACAAACCAACATCTGATCATAAAGACGCTGTGTGTGTGTGTGTGTGTGTGTGTGTGTGTGTGTGTGTCCGTGTCCTCTGTGTTTCAGCCCGACAGTCCCTATCAGGGCGGAGTATTTTTCCTGACTATTCATTTCCCCACAGATTATCCCTTCAAACCTCCCAAGGTCAGTGACGTTTGTCTTTGTGTTAAATTTAAAATGTGTCTGAACATTTTCTCGCAGGATGATTTAATAAACCTGAAAAGAAACTTTGCTTTAAACCTGATCTAAACTGAATCTTCAGCTTTGGTTCTTTTAACATTTTTAAGTCTTGAAGCTCCATGATCACATGATCAGTTTGTCAGAGAGTAAAAATCCCTGTCAGGTCACAGAGGAGATGATGTGTAAAAAACAAGATGCCAAACATGGTGAACATTTTCTAAAGTTAAAATTCTCAAACGGCGTGAAGAAGCTTCAGACGCCTTTGGAAACAAACTTTGGTGTTTTGTTGTTTTTTTTTAATAAAGAAAATGGTAGCTCGTCCAGAAAACTGTAAAATTGAAGCTCCAGTTTTTGTTTTTTGTCAGTAATTTAAATTTGACCCTCGATGGTTCACAGTCTGTAGGTTTGTTCTGCAGCTGTTTGTACAGCTGGTGAGTTTAAAGATGATCTCTGAGCACAGGTTAACTCTGATTCTGTATTTGTCCTTCTTGTCCATCAGGTCGCCTTCACAACGAGAATTTATCACCCAAATATTAACAGTAACGGCAGCATCTGCTTGGATATATTGAGATCACAGTGGTCTCCAGCATTAACTATCTCTAAAGGTGAGAAAACCTTCTGGAAGCTAAAACTCAGTCACCGTGTTGTTCAGGCTCTCTGCACCGAAAGGTGATAAAAGGAGTTTCAGTCAAACTCAAAACAGCTGTAAATATTTAACGATGTCAGGTTGGAGCTGGATCTTTATGACAAAGATTACTCGGGTAATTCTGTGAATCATTCATGAAATAATCTTTGAGCCGTCGTCCTGTGAGAGTCTGTCGGATCAGAACTCGTCGATCAGATGAGACGAAGCTTTCTGTGAAGACGAGAACACAAACAGTCTGATAAACCTTCATTAATACCTGTGGGCGTGTCTGAAGAAAGAACAGATTAAAACAAAGCCATAAAGTCTTAAAGATCCTCACACACCGTCTGCAGAAACAGATTCAGGTTTTTTGATTTCTGAACGTTTCTTTGCTGTCTGATTGTTGTGGAAGCTTAATTAGAAACTCAACTTTAAGATCATAAATTCATTTTTACTTTTTCAAGTTTCCAGAGACTTTAAAAATAAAAGCAAGAGAAGGAGAACAGACAGTCAAAGATTAACTGACACACTTTTATGTTGATGTTTAATTCTCTCTAATTCTTCAGTGACTCTTGATAAAATTTAATCTTTAATCATCTGTAGAAACATGAATGATGTCAGATTATAACCACTAGGTGGAGCCATCAGGAGGAATTTAAGTGTGTGTGATATGAAGAGTTCAGTTCCTCGCAGCTCCACATGACTTTATATTGATTTATTGATAAAACTGATCCAATCAGAGTCTGACAGGTGAATGAAATGATCAGTCATATTCATGTTTAGCTGTGTATAATCTGCTCAATCTGTGTCTCCTCCTCTGCAGTCCTTTTGTCCATTTGTTCTCTGTTATGTGACCCGAACCCCGACGACCCGTTAGTGCCAGAGATCGCCCGCATCTACAAAACAGAGCTCGCTAGGTGAGTCCCCGTCTTCGTTAACGTCTACAGACGCAGCCTGTGAGGTCCGTTTAGAGACAAACTGATAAAAACCAAAGAAACAAACTCATCAGATTTTAAATAAAGTTTATTTAATGTGCTGAAGCTTTGATTTATTCAGTTTAAACTGTCTTTTATTAAACAACAGGAACAAACAGGATAAAACTCAGTTTGACTCAAAGTTACTGCAGTTTGAACATCAGAGAGGAACGACTGATCACCAGCACGCAGGAGGATAAATGAAGTTACAGATTTATTATCAGATTATTATTATTATTATCAACCTTCATCCTCCTCAGATTAAAGCAGCACATGTTGGAGGTTTGAGCTCTGATTGGCTCCTGGTTTCTCTCTAAAAAAAAACCCTCACACGTTAAAGCTCTCGGTTCGTGGGTGTTTCTCAGCTGGGTGTCGGTCGCTCGGCCCTCAGCGGGTGTCGAGTAGTTTCTGAGGAGAGTCTCACCTGCGTGTCCTCGCAGGTATAACAGACTAGCCAGGGAGTGGACAGAGAAGTATGCCATGCTGTGAGGGTAAGAGCTGAGCCTGCTGAGTCTGAGCTGCCTGCTGCTCCTCGTCGTCTGTCGGGACGCTCGCAGCACGTTGATGCAAAGCATGAGCTGCTGGAGATCTTTCATGTTTTAGCTTTTTGACCCCAAAACTATAAATCCTTTGACATTCCTGCTGACAGAAAGCTGCAGAGCTGCTGGGTTCATCGTAAACTGCTTGTTTAACAGCTGAGTGGAAGGAAGAGGTGACCTTTATTTTGAAAATACTCAGCAGGAATGAAAAATCTAAAACATGAAAACTGTTATGGCCTCTTTTAATCGACAGTTTCTGCTGTTTTCTGACCTGCATGGAAACGTTTCAACCTCTCAGTGAAAATACAAAACTGAAAAAAAAAACGAGTGACAACGATCGCTCAGTACGTGTGTCACTTCCTGTCTCCAAAATAAGTGTTTAATTTTGTCGGTCTGTTTTTCACATTGAAGTTCAGTCAGGCTGGAAGAGTCATTTTGGGGCGAAGGGATCATTAAAAGAATTTAAACCTTCAGAAGGAGGAAGTCTGTTTCAGTATCTGAGAGCAGCAGACGTGATGAAATGACCGATTGTTGACAGGCGACACACCGAAGGAGGAAGTACACAGATATTATGAGTGATAGTAATGATACGACGTGTAAAAATACTAAGTTACAAGTAAACATCCTCATTTAAGGTAAATTAGCAGCTGAATGTATTTAAAGCATCAAATCCTTTGATTATTATTACATAGCTGTTTAAAACCCATCTGAAAGACTTTTAAACTCTTTGATCTGTAATTAATGTGTAAATGATTCATAATTTATAAAGTGACAATAACACAATATAATACGAGTATAAAATAAAAAATACGTATCAAGTGCGTCAAACAGAAATTTAACTGTTTTTATTCATTTATTGAAACTTTATTTAAACAGAGCAGAGCTGCTGTTTTAACAAAATAATCCACAAACTGAACGTGAAAACACACTGAGGTGGTGTGAGTGTGCGTGCGCGCGCACGCACACTGACTCACCTGTGGTTTTTTTTTGTGTTTTTCTGTTTTCAGGTACAACAAGACAGCTCAGGAATGGACTCAGAAATACGCCATGTGATCATGTGACTGTGCAGTCACGTGATCACCGTCTCACTCACTGCTGGAACAAACTGTTTGATTTTCTCATGTGGCCACGCCCCCCATCAACAGCAATTTGTTCACATTTATTTTCGTCTCCTTTGACTTGAATCGCTTTTAAATTGTTGGTTTGCCCTTTTTTTTCTTTTTTCTGCTTCCTAAAAATAAAAATCTGAACCAGGTGACGGCTGAGGACTCTGAGCTGAATGTGCCAACTGAAACTAAACCTACGAAGCAGAGAGACTCAGTTAGAGCGACAGGAGGGAGAGCTGTTACAGAAAATGACTAAAAATATTAATTTAATGCATGTCAGTGATCGGTCATGTGCTGCTGAGAGTTGTCCACTTTTAAAAAGAGAAACGACGACAGCTTTTTGGTTTTATTCTGTTCTTGTTGTTTTTTTGTTTTTAGACGAGAGAGCCGTTAGTTCATCCATCATCCGACACTGTTCTCCTCTTTTTGCACTGAAGATGAAACTCAAAGCTCTCAATGGCTGATTGATCAACTAATAGCTCTGTGATGTTTTCTTTTCTCAATAAAGTTGAACAAATTGCATTTTTTTTCTTGTGCCGTTTTTATTTATTATATTTGAACTCTTTTAGTCATTTTCTGGATTCATTCATGTGCTGAGTCTGTAAAATGTCTGAGATGGTTACTGTGATGTCTGTGACCCCAAAATATTCAGTTTACTGTCACACAAAGAAATTCAGAACATTGCTGCACCTGAAACGATCGATCAGTGATAGAGTATTTATCGTCGCTCAGTCGAGTCACTTTGGTCAGAAGTTTGAGTTGATGAAAAACTTTTTGTCAGATTTAAAGCTACAAAAACCTGCAACAGTGAATTTGTAGTAAATAAATATCAGCAATATCTTTAAGAAGTATTCAGTTTCTTAAGTAAAAGTAATGATACCAAAGTGTTTAAATCTGAAGTTTTAAAATTTGACCTGTGCAGAGGGTTCATTATCTGCTACAAGAAAAAACTCTTAAGAGGCTTCTTTCACTTCAAAACTTTATTTGTAAAAGTACATGATGACCTCACCAAATCCAAGCTGATTGGTCAAATCCAATTTGAGGCCTTTAATCTTAACAAGACATCATATGTAATAAGATGATCACGTTTGTGTGTCAAATATATGAAGTGAAAAGTAAAACTATGAAGTAGCATAAAATGAAAATGCTCAAATGAAGTACAACTACCTTCCTACTGTACTTAAGTTTTTGTACTTGTACTCGTTACTCTCCATGTCTGCTTGTATGTTGTTTATTTTTACCTGAACGCTGCTCTCTTTATTTCTGAGTTTAGACGTGATGCCGGGCTGTGATTGGTCCAGATTTGACTCACCTGAGTCGTCAGTGTAATCACATCAGACAGGTGCAGTTCACTCAGGTGAAACTTCACTTTGGTCCAGGTGACAAAGAAGAAGCAGATCTGAGAGGTTTGTTTCATTTCATGTTAAATGGCTGCAGACAAACACAGAACATGTTCTGTATTTAATATCAGATGTATTTGAGCCTCCAGGACTTGGCTGAGGTGGAGCTTCAGGTGAGAAACTGGAACCATAAAAAAATCTTAATTTATAAAGTAACTAAAACTGTAAAATATCTGTAGCTGTGTAGTGAAGAGTTTAGGGTTGATGATTCTTGCCTTCCCTTATCACTGCTTTCCATTATTTAATCATTATTTTACCGTCCTCTTTTACAATGTTGTCTTATTTATCTTTATATTTCATTAATTGTAATTCATTTTTATCATGTACCTTTATTTGGTGTTGATTTGTTGTTATTTTCCTGTCTTATTGTTAGCGTTGCTTGGAGTCTGTGTCCACTGGCACATTTGTGTGTTTGGGGTGCCCTCCAGCAGGAGCCTGTATATTTGGGGGTGCAGCCGCTTTGTGCGGTGAGTCTGCTGTATACTGTCCCCGTGGTAGGTCACACTATTGTGAGCTTCATGAAAATATTGTATTGTAATTTCCCTGTTGGTTAAATATATATTAGTTGTTTGTGTTAAACGCTTATAATATTCATTGTTAGACATTTTGTGTGGAGTTTTGTTAGTTTTGTTTTGTTAACGAGTTTTTAATTGACCATGTTGTCCGTGATTTTGTGAGCTAACCTCGTGTGGAAGCTACACGTTATATGGCTAACTAACGACAACATGAACATCATTTCTTTGCTTATTTTAGTAAATCCTGGTGTCCTGAGTGCAGTTGTGAGAAACTGATCGTGATCTATATTAACAGAAATAAAGTTAAGTTAGGGAGGTTGGTGACTTTCTTCACTACACAATGCAAGAGAGAGTGAAAGCCGCCGCTCTCCTCCGCGGAGCCTCGCTGCTGGACGGAGGCGCCTTTACGACCTGCCGTAACGCTGCGGTGGTGGAGCAGGTTTTTACGACAGTGCTGTGAGTTACCTCTGAATGGGCCCTCCGTGGGCTGCATGAAGACAACAAGGGACAGTGAATAACACTCAGAGTTTCTGAGAGTTACAGCAGTAACGCCGATGGACGTTTTGTACATGCAGCTGGTCGTTTTCTGCATTAAATTTCGTTTGTGGCATCCAAAAGTAAATGAGAATTTATTTTTTATATAAGTAGAGGGTATAGAGATGTGAGGATTTAAAAAAAAAAAAAAAAAAAAAAAAAAATCCTTTATTTTTTTGTCTCTTTCTGGGTGTTTTGTCTGTTTTTGTGGGATTTCAGCATATTGTGGGCTGTTTCATTACAATTTGGGGGAATATTTTGTAATTTTTTTGACAGGGATAAATAGTAATATTGTTTGTGCTTAGTCTGTTTTTGGGCTTTGTGCCTTCCACTGAAATGGATAAACCACACTTTGTTAGTTTTGGAAGGGGTGATAAGACATGGGTCAGCCCGTCTTTACCTACTGTGGGCGGTCTCAGTGGGGGAAAACAAATTACTTCTACCCCTTATCATGTTGATGTGGATCAAACAAGGTGTGATGAAACATATTTTGCTTCAGATGCCGTTGTGGACGAGCCGTCTACACTTTCTGCTGAACAGGATGTGGAGCACATCCCAGTGAACGTTCTCAGTGATTTAGTGAAGCAGATAGGGACCAGTATTGGTGAAAATATTGTCTCATGTCTGAGAGCTGTTCCTGCTAGTGATGCTAGTGTTGCTCATTCAACCATTACTGATCTGTCTAAGGTTAATATAACAGTTAGCCAGCACAGCTGTGAGCCGCCTCCTTTTAGAGGAGATGGAAATGACAAAGTCTCAGTTACTGAGTGGGAAGATTCTGTGAGACTGTATCTGAGTAAGAGGGGCATTGAGTTATCTGACCAAGTGGAGGAAGTGCTTAGTAGGTTGCGAGGGAGAGCATGTGATGTAGTAAAAATTGGCCTGTAGTAGTAAGCCGACTTTAAACTTGCAGCTGGGTCCTCAGCCCATTTTTGATATTCTCAGGCAGCATTTCGGTGACTCTGTGACATCTTTTATGCCGTTGGATGATTTTTATGATACAAAGCCCACTCCCACTGAGTCTGCTGTTGATTATTGGATCAGGCTTAACAAAGCCATTGATACTGCTGTTGACGGACTGAAGAGACAGGGCAAAACGCTTGACAACCCAGCTAGGGAAGTGACAGTCATGTTTATTACTCACTGCCCAGACCCTGAACTGTCTATGGTTTTTAGCTGTAGGCCACTTGAAGAGTGGACCACCTCTGATGTTCAAATCCGGCTGGATGAACATCACTGTACAAAACGCCTCCAGCAGCGTCAGTCCACACATCGGGCTGATAACTTGCATGTTGCTCAGAATGTCGAGGTTTTGTGCAGCCATGTTCAGACTGCAGTGAGCCCGCCTGCTCCTGATCCACAACCATCCGCAGATGGCAGGCCCCTGTCGAGTGAGGGTCAGTCTCTTGATCATGTTGTCTCTCTTTTGGAGCGCTTGTTGCGGCAGAGTTGTGTGCAGCGTTCTGGACCTCCCAGGTCGAGAAATGGTGGCCGTTCTAGGGCTCGGGGCCCATGTGCCATATGTGCTAGTGGCAACCACGACACTGTCTCTCATTGCCGGAATGAACGTTTGTGTTTCCACTGCCATGCTGCTGGACATCAAGCAGTGAACTGTTCGGTTGCTCCAGCTTTTGGTGCATCTGCTACTTGCTCTGGAGCTTCTGTGCAGCAGGAAAACTAGCTGGCCCACACGAGAAGGGGACTAGTGGAGGGCCGGGTGACATGTTCCCTCGTGACAATGTCGACCTTGAGTCTATTTACTCTGTTCTGTGCCTCTGTAGACAGTGAGTCAACTGTGATATTTCAAAACACACAGACTATCTGCAACTGATGACCTTTTCTACACAAGTGTGTTGGTAAATGATACTGTGGAGCTGCGTGGCATGTTGGACGGGTGGCTCAATGACCTGTTCTCTGAGGTCGAGTGTGCTTACTCGTATGGAGAAATCCAATGTTGTTTCTTCTGACTCCATCTCCCAGACGTCTGTTGTTTTGGTTGGATGTGGTGGGTTGAGAACGAGTCCCATCGGTGTTTGTGAACTGAAAATGAAGGTGCTTGACTATAACATTTTGGTGCCAACGCTCATTGTTGAAGGACAAGATGACAACATGATCCTTGGAAGCAACGTCATAAAGCACCTCATTCGTGTGCTAAAAGTTTCTGGTGATTTCTGGGAGAAGGTGTCTCTTTCAGTAAAGATGTCTGGTGAGGATGAGTCCTTGTTACGGCTGTTAACCACAATTGACAAATGGAAAGGCGGTGAGATTCCTGACAAAGTGGGCTTTGTTAAACTGAAACATGCAGTGACCTTGGAGCCCATGAAAGAACATTTGGTGTGGGGTCGTCTCCCCAGTCACAAGTGCCTGTCTGCTGGCAGCACGGTCATTGTAGAGCCAGGTGAGTCACGTACAGTGCCCAGAACAGTCATGGTGGGTCGCATTGTAACACCTTTGTGGGGTGATGGTTGGGTTCCAGTGAGAGTCTTCAACCCTTCCAGTAAGCCAGTGACATTGAAACGCAACTGTAAAATTGCAGATGTGTCTCCCTGTGTTGCACTTGAGAATTTTGACGCTGATTTGTATGAGAACAACTCTGATGACAATGTGAAATGCACTGTAATCAGAACTGTTGACAAGTCTGACTCAAACAGTGAAAAGAGCTTGACTGTGAACTCAGAGTGTCCGGCGCCCAGGGCTAGCAGCTCGGTGCTCTGCGCCTTATATCTACAGGACATTAATGTTGACTCAAGTAATCTGTCTCCCTTCTGGAAGGGCAAGCTAGTTGATTTGTTGGCTAAGTATGAGCCCATCTTTTCTCGCCACAGTTTGGACTGTGGGAAAGCCAAGGATTTTGTTCACCGCATTCGGCTGTGTGACAACAAACCTTTCAGACTGCCTTATCGGTGGCTGTCTCCTTCACACTATGAGAAGCTGAGGATGGCTTTGAATGACATGGAGGAGAGAGAAATCATACGGAAGTCCACAAGTGAATATGCCTCTCCTCTTGTACTTGTTTGGAAAAAAAAAATGGTGATCTGTGGCTTTGTACGGATTTCTGTTGGCTGAATGCCCGCACCATCAAAGATGCGCACCCTCTGCCTCACCAAGCTGATGCTTTGGCCGCTCTTGGGGGAAATGCTTTCTTTTCGACCATGGATCTGACCTCTGGTTACTACAATGTGGAAGTCCATGAGGAGGACAAGAGATTTACAGCATTCACTTCTCCGTTTGGGTTGTATGAATACAACAGGCTGCCACAGGGACTGTGCAACAGTCCAGCCACGTTCATGAGGATGATGATGTCTATCTTCGGTGACCAAAATTTTTTGAGTCTCTTATGTTATCTGGATGACATCCTTGTTTTTGCTCCCAATGAACAGCTGGCACTGCAGAGGCTAGAGATGGTGTTTGGGAGGTTAAAAGTGCACAACCTCAAGTTGGCTCCTAAGAAGTGTCACTTCATGTGATCATCTGTGAAGTTTTTGGGGCACATTGTGAGCAAGGACGGCATTTCTATAGACCCAGAGAAGGTTAAAGCCATTGCTGATCTGACTGAGGGGGATTTGATGGATGGGAAAACCAGCGTTCCATCACCCTCCAAGATAAGGTCATTTCTTGGCATGGTTGGTTTTTATCAACAGTTTTTTTGAGGGATACTGTCAGCAAACTCCTTTTTGCTCTGACTTCTGGGGTAAAGAAACCACGTGGTGCACAGGGTAAGAGGAGCACTCCGATGACCAGGAAGTTGTCCTCTGCTGATTGGACCCTGGAATGCAGTGAAGCTTTCCAAAAACTGAAGCAGGCTTTGTTGGATAATGCCTCCTTATCTCATCCAGACTTCAGTAAGCCTTTTCTGTTGTCTGTTGATGCTTCCTCCAATGGCCTTGGCGCTGTTTTGTCTCAGCTGACTGTGGGTCATGATGTTGCTAGGCCGATAGCGTTCGCCAGCAAATCTCTGAACTATCCCCAGTCACGCTATCCAGCTCACAGGCTAGAGTTTCTAGCACTGAAATGGGCTGTTTGTGATAAGTTCAGCCACTGGTTGCGCGGTCATCAGTTCACAGTATGGACTGATAACAATCCACTGACATACATTTTGAGCAAACCGAAGCTGGATGCTTGAGCAGAGATGGGTGGCGAAGCTTGCACCCTATGACTTTGAGATAAAGTATGTCCTGAGTCCTAAGAATGTGGTTGCTGACGCTCTTAGCCGTGAGCCCTTTGTACACCCGAGTGTGCTCCATCGGCTCACTAGAGTTCCCTATGGTGCACTGTTGGATGAGGCGAATGGCTTGAATTGTGATTTTGTGCAGGATGCTTTTCGCCAGTCTTGTAATCCGACAGGCGTGTTGCACATGAACCATCATACAGTGTCAACCTCCAGTAAAAGTGTAGCACCACCCCAGAACCCTTGCATTTCTATGCAGATGGTGTCTGCTGTTCTGGAACGGTCCTTGGATCAAGAGCACCTGCCACCTCAAGCCTTTCTTTTGCCTCAGATGATTCGGCTATTCAGCCGCCTGAGCTTTCTGATTTACGACCTCTGCCGAGGGACAAGCTGATGGACATGCAGCGTGCTGATCCTTGTTTGAGTCGTGTGCTCCACTTTGTGGAACGCCAAAGGCGCCCGTCACAACGTGAGCGTGCACATGAGCCCGTTGACTCTTTGCGGCTCCTCAGACACTGCGAAAAGCTCTTGGTTAAGTCAGGTGTACTGTATCGTGTCTCAAGAGACATTGTGACGAAGGGAAAGACCTACCAGTATATTGTGCCCTCTGCATTGAGAGAGAAGGTTCTCAAAGGTGTGCATGATGAGGCAGGTCATCAAGGCCAAAATCGGACGCTCTACCTGGCTAGGCAGAGGTTCTATTGGCATGGGATGGTGAGTGATATTAAAGGCTATGTGAGGTGCTGTCGCCGCTGTGTGTTCATCAAGACTCCTGAACCCGAAGCGAGAGCCCCGCTTGAGAGTATTGTGACATCCAGGCCTCTTGAGTTGGTTTGCATTGACTTTTGGTCAGCAGAGGATTCCTCCAACAAGCCTCTTGATGTGCTTGTGGTTACTGACCATTTCATAAAACTTGCCCAGGCTTATCTCTGTCCCAACCAGTCAGCCAAGGCTGTAGCTCAACAACTTTGGAACAACTTTTTCTGTGTGTATGGGTTTCCGGAGCGTGTGCACTCGGATCAAGGTGCTAACTTTGAGAGTAACCTGATCGCAGAGATGCTGCAAGTTGCTGGTGTTGAGAAATCTCACACAACTCCCTATCACCCCATGGGTAACGGAGTTTGTGAGAGGTTCAATCGCACCCTTGGAAATATGATCAGAGCCCTTCCACCTAAGGCTAAACACAGGTGGCCTCAGCATTTGAGATCCCTTACCTTCTCCTACAATGCCACGGTTCATGAGACAACAGGCTTTGCTCCGTTTCAGCTGATGTTTGGCGGAACCCCAAGACTGCCTGTTGACTTGTTGTTTGGGTCTGTCCTTCTGGATGATCAGGTGGTGGATTATGACACCTACGTGTAGAGTCTGAGGCGTGACCTGGCAGAGGCTATGAGGGTTGCACAGGTTTCTGCTGCCAAGCAGCAACAGAGACAGGCTGACCTTTACAACGGCAGGGTTAGAGGTGCGTCTGTGGAGGTTGGAGATAGGGTCCTCTTGGCTTATAAGGTAGAGGGGGGAAAGAGAAAATTGGCTGATCGTTGGGAGAGCCAGCTCTATGCTGTTGTTGAGAAACATGACAACACACACACATTCAGGATCAGGAACAGTGCAGGCCACCAGGAGAAAGTGGTCCACAGAAATCTCATTATGCCTGTGAACTTCCTGCCTATTCTGTCTGACTCTGAGGATGGCGGTTTGTGTGTTAGTGATCTAGTCTCTGAGACTGCAGATGGCTCTTTACTGGGCAATGATTTTGTGGGTTCTCTTGCATTTCCTGACTGTGAGTCTGAACATAGGACTGCATCATGGGTCTCTCAGCTTCCCTCCTCCTCTGGTGAACAGGTGTCAACTTCACCTGAGATTCCTGCAGTTGATATTGTGGTTGAGGCTGTTGATGACCAAGACCGGACTGTTTCTTGTGACTTACCTGCTGGTGTTGAATGTTCTTCAAACCTGATACACTCAACCTGTTGCTCCGGTGCCGCTGCATGATTCAAGGACTGTTGAGGAGGGTACTGTAGTTGGATCAGGACTAGAGGGCACGCTGATCAACCCTGCTCTTGGTAATACACCAGGTAGAACTAGATACGGGAGGGTTGTTAGACCAGTGGTGAAACTTATTCAGCACATGCAACAAAAGGTTCTTGCAGGGCTGTAAAGGTTTTATGTTCTATTTTTTTGGGAAATGTGTATGAAGATGTGTATTTTGTCGCTGGACAGTTAATTATGTGATATCTGGAGACTTTACATGTAACCAGGCATGTTTTCCTATGAATGTTACAAGGATTAGCTACCCTTTCTCATTCTAATTCTTAAGGAATGGTCTCTTGACTGGAATACTAGGTATCTTTAATCTAAGTAGTGGTACAGTGTGAAAATTTTTTTTCTTTTCTTTCTTTCCAGTGTCTCTATATTGTACATGGTTGTAAGTACCTGATTGGGTTCAGTGTTTTGTTTCATGATTTTCTCACAGCACTTGTCTCAATTGTTTTTGTCTTTCTCTCTCTTCTGTTTTGTTTTGGTTTGGATGGGCAAGTGGAGATCAGCAGGGGGGAGTGTAGCAGGGTTGATGATTCCACTTGCCTTCCCTTATCACTGCTTTCCATTATTTAATCATTATTTTACCGTCCTCTTTTACAGTGTTGTCTTATTTATCTTTATATTTCATTAATTGTAATTCATTTTTATCATGTACCTTTATTTGGTGTTGATTTGTTGTTATTTTCCTGTCTTATTGTTAGCGTTGCTTGGAGTCTGTGGTCCACTGGGACATTTGTGTGTTTGGGGTGTCCTCCAGCAGGAGCCTGTATATTTGGGGGTGCAGCCGCTTTGTGCGGTGAGTCTGCTGTATGTGTGACACACGAAAGATGTGGTCACATTTTTGGTTATTGTTATACTACTGTAAAGAATGGTAATGTATTTCAGTCACTGCTGATGTTTGTATTTTAAGTTTGAAGGGCTTTTATTCAGTCATTATGGACTAATTATAGTGGTGCAATACCCAAAGATGTCAGTAGGTGGCAACAGGACATGTGGCAGCGGTCCGGAACTGTGCTTTGCGCTCTTCTTGGTTCTCTCGACATTCTGCGATGAGGAACCAATGCAGCAACAGCCTAATGCCGTCCTGTGTGCTCATTTAACCTTTTTACCAGGTTCGTGTTGTATGTAAGCAGAAAAACACATGAGAATTGTGTGTGGGATATATTTACATGTAATTCACGGGCATAGAAGTGAGTTTGGAGTTGGTGTGTAATGTGTTTTGTTTTGTACACGCCATGACAGTGTGTGTATGTCCGCTCCTTACCTGTTGGGTCAGAAACCCCGGGCTCCAATAGCCATAAATGTACATTTATTTTGTTAGTTACTGGTAAATTTAAAGCATATGGATATGGAAAGATGTTTTATAAAGTAACGTTTGTTAATACCTGTTGAGATTTGAAACTGTATGCAGATTGTGAATTGTAAAACTGAGTTTGTATGAATACGGTTAAAGAAAAGAAGTATTATTTGGCTAAAGAAAATGTTAATAAATATTCTGCGATGAGGAACCAATGCAGCAACAGCCTAATGCCGTCCTGTGTGCTCATTTAACCTTTTTACCAGAATAACTGTTTGCACGGTCGCATGCCTGGGACCTGCAACAGATTTATGGGGGCTCGTCCGGGATTGACGGCACCAGGCACGCCAGGAGCAGTCAATCCAGTGATCATTGGACCTGTGGACCACCAGAGTCACATTGCCAGAGCTGAGGGGCTACGCAAGTCCAGGACGTCTGTGTTCAGCCAGAGTGAGGGGCTCAGCGTTTCCAGAGTGTCCGGCAAGTGTGAGTTATGGCAACCAACGCGAGAAAAGAACTGGTTTGGTCAATAAGGAAACAACTACTGCGCCTGCCTGCTGATCACATCTTCCAAGTGGCAACAAACATCCCACCATCAGCTCACCAGGATCCAGCTAAGTTGGACAGGCAGGATGAGGCAGAGTGTTTTGACTATATTTGCTCATATATGTCTTCTCCAGCATTACTTGAGTCAGAGGATGAGGGGTTTTCTCAATTACTGTGTTTACAAGATGTAATTGATGAGATGATTACAAGTCCTATTCACTGTGTGGATGCTGTAGAGGAAGAAGCAGAGGTTATGGTTACACATACACAGTCAAACACAACTGCTAAAACCACAGTTAATGCTGATACACAAGCTGCTGATAAAGACACCAGCATTCGGCCCACCGGCGCCACTTTTAAAGTTAACTCTGAGCTAAATCCCAGTAGTAAGCGTGGCGCCCCACTTACCTCACACACTAGTGAACAACAGATAATTTTGGATGACACCATTCAGTCCAGCAGCACATATGTCCCCCAGCAAGCTCAACCAATCTTTGAACAGCAGTCTTCTCATAGGAGTGAGGGTCTAGCAGCTCTGAGGGATTTGGCCCTGTTCCACCGAAAAGAGTTCAAAATACATGGTGGTCAGATTGGTGATAGCACAGCAGACATTAGCTACAATAATATCTGCAAACAGATAGATGAGGGTCTAAAAGAACAGCATACAGAGGGTGAGGTCATCCGGGCAGTCCTGCGTATTACTAAACCAGGCCACTTTAAAGACATGTTGATCAGCAGAGATGAGATGACAGTGGCTGAGCTGAAGAGTTTCTTACGGTCTCACTTGGGGGAGAAAAGCACAACAGAACTCTTTCAAGAACTGATTACAGCCAAACAACATGAACACGAAACACCACAACAGTTCCTGTATAGGATGGTGGGACTTAAACAAAAGGTTATTCTCACATCAAGACAGGCTGACACTGAAATCAAATATGAGACACAGACTGTGCAGAATGTTTTCATGCACACAATCTACCAGGGACTAAGCGACAAGCATGATGACATTAGGAGAGAGCTAAAGCCACTGCTCTCTGATTCAGCTGTCACTGATGAATCCCTACTGAGACAAGTCATCAAGACGACCACTGAGGAGTGCGAGCGGAGACGTCGCCTGGGTCGTAGCACACGCGCCAAGATCATCCATGCCCAGAGTGGTCAACTAATCTCAGAGCGGTCTGGGGAAAGTAAGGAGGAACCTCACGCCAGAGGTAAAGATGATGAAATACAAAAACTGGGTGCACAAGTACAAGCATTAACACAAATGGTGGAGTCATTAAAAAATTTAAAGATACAGTCAGATGCACAATCTCTCCATCCCTCTCAAAAGTCGTGCCACTGTGCCAGCTATCAGCAGCCACAGAAGAAGGGGAGGCGAAATGGCTGTCCTTCCTGCACTGAACAAAATCTGCCAAACTGTCATCACTGTTTTGCATGTGGGGAAGAGGGACATCGTGCAGTGGGGTGTCTAAAAAGACGCAAGCCGCCGGGAAACCAGCAGTGGTCACAGCCGAGGGACGACCTGTGACCAGCGACAGTAAGCAGTCCCAACCAGATCGCAGCAATATGGAACAATCCCCAAACAGTCACCAGCCTGCAACCCCTCCCAGTCCACCGGTTAATGACAAGCCCACATCTGAGAGAGTTGCACAGTTAATAGGAAGAAGGTGCCTATTAAAATGTAATATGAATGGCTATGCAGTGACTGCTCTGTTTGATACAGGTGCCCAGGTCAGCCTCATAGACCGAACCTGGAGACAAAAGTACTTACCTCATCAAGAGATCCATCCTTTGAGTGAACTGATGGGAGAATATGATCTCAATGTCCTTGCTGCCAATGGGGAAACAATTCCTTATGATGGGTGGGTGGAAATAATTGTCAACTTACCTGGGAAATGATGACCCAAATTATTCTATTAAAGTGCCCTTCCTTGTTAGTCAAGTTGACCTCTTGAGACCATTGCTGGGTTTTAATGTCATTCAGGAAATAATCCTAGGGCAGGGAGATGGAATGGAGGCCTTACCTGCCATATGTAGTCTCCTTAAAGGGGCCATGCAGATTGAAACTGAGAAAGCTGAGGCAGTGATAAACTTCATCCAGGCAGAGAGAAAAACTAACAGCAGTGAGCAAACATCAGTGAAAGTAGGTCATCGGGATATTGTTGTCTGTCCAGGTCAGATTGCCCACCTTAAGTTTCCAGTACCTGTAAGCTTCACCCAGACTGTGGCTCTGTTTGAACTCTGTACTGACGATCCACAACTAGAAGAGTTAGACATGGGTGATGGTATTGTAGAAGTCCACCACACTGAAAAACCATTCATTGAAATTCCAGTGGGCAACACAACCAATCATGATGTGGTTATAACTAGCCGCACAGTGCTAGGCAGTATTCAACCAATCAACAAGATAGTTGAGACCGACCAAACAGGTGATGTCCAAGTAAATGAGACTAGCACACATCCCTCAATGAGTGGTGATAACAAAGTCAATCCAGAAACATTGTGGCATCCACCAGTTGACATCAGTCATCTCAGTGAGGAGGAACAGTCAGTAGTGAAGCAGATGCTGTATGAGGAGTCCAATGCCTTTGCTAGTGACAATGATGATATTGGCTGTATTCCAAATCTTCAAATGGTGATCTCCCTGAAGGATGATATCCCTGTGCAGCGTTCATATGCAGCCATTCCTAAACCACTTTATAAAGAAGTTAAGGAATATATCCAAGACTTGCTGGCTAGGAAGTGGATAGTGAAATCAAAGTCACCTTATGCTGCCCCGGTTGTATGTGTTCGTAAAAAGGATGGGACCTTGAGACTCTGCATCGATTACAGGTTACTTAACCGTAAGACTATTCCTAGACAGACACCCGCTCCCACGTATCCAAGACCTCATCGACACACTTGGGGGGTACCGCTGGTTCTCTATTTTGGATCAAGGGAAAGCGTATCACCAGGGTTACATCGCAGAGGGTTCAAGACATCTCACAGCATTCATCACACCCTGGGGCCTTTATGAGTGGGTCCGCATACCTTTTGGCCTCTCAAATGCCCCAGCGGCGTTTCAGAGATGTATGGAGGAGGTGTTGGACTCCCTGCGGGATGAATGCTGTATCCCTTACCTGGACGATGTACTCTGCTATGCCACATCCTTTGAGAGCCATGTGGAGGGATTGAGGCGGGTCCTGAGGGCTCTCCAGCACCACGGCGTCAAACTCCGGCCGGCCAAATGTGAGTTATTTAAGAGTGAGGTGCGCTATGTTGGGAGGCTTGTCTCAGCCAACGGAGTGCGTGTAGACCCCAGTGACATAGCTGCTGTACAAGCATTGAGAGAAAGAACCCCAAACACGGCTGGAGACGTTCGCAAGCTGTTGGGCTTTCTAAGTTACTACAGAGCTTATGTGCAGGACTTTGCAAAAGTTGCAAAGCCCATTGTATGACCTCCTGCAAGTGAAAGGGAATCATGCAACAGTAGCTCAGCCTAAAAACAAACAAGGGGAAGGGAGGCCAGCTGTCATCGAGAGCTCCCATACAGTGGACCCAGCAACATCAAGCAGCCCTTGACAAGCTGATAAACATCCTGTCCAGCCCACCTGTGTTAGCCTACCCCAACTTCAACCAGCCATTTGTGCTACATACAGATGCATCAGCAAAAGGCCTGGGAGCTGTGTTGTACCAACGTCAGGAGGGAAAACTCAGGGTTATTGCCTATGGGTCAAGGACACTGTCTGCTGCAGAGAAAAACTATCATATGCACTCAGGGAAGCTTGAATTCCTGGCGTTAAAGTGGGCTGTGTGCGAGAAATTTCGAGACTATCTCTTCTACGCCCCCCATTTTACAGTTTATACCGACAACAACCCCCTAACCTATGTAATGAGTACTGCCAAACTGAATGCTGTAGGCCACAGGTGGGTTGGGGAGCTGGCGGACTTCCATTTTGAGATTAGATATCGGCCTGGTAAAGTCAACATCGATGCTGACACCCTCTCTAGAATACCACTTGACATCGCTGAGTATGTTGCCGCATGCACTGAAGAACTGTCAAAGGAAACCATTCAGGCAGTGTGGGAAGGCAGCCAGGCTGCTAAGGAGAAGGATGTGGCCTATGTTGCTGTTCTCAACTTGTCTCGAGGAAGTTCAGAGCCACCTCCACTCACACCATGGCCAACCATAAATCATGACGAGCTTGAGCAAGCTCAGAGAGAGGACACAGTAATAAGTGAAGTCATAAAACTAAAAGAAACACACACCAATCTTACCAGTCACGTCAAGAAAAACGTCAGTGGCCCAACAAAAAGACTCCTACATGAGTGGGGAAGGCTACATCTTGAGAATGGACTGCTGTACAGAAAGACATCGCAGAGACGACAGCTGGTCTTACCTGAAAAATACAGATCTATTGCTCTGAAATATCTCCACGACGAGATGGGTCATGTAGGAACAGAGAGGGTCATTAACTTGGCCAGAGACCGATTCTATTGGCCATACATGAAGAGAGAAATTGATCTCTATGTGACAAAGAAATGTGCATGTGTCAAACAGAAGAAACCTGCTTCTCAGGTCAGAGCTCCAATGGGTTCCATTACCACCACAGCACCTCTTGAGCTAGTTTCTATTGACTATATGCACCTAGAGCCAAGTGCTGGAGGGTTTGAATACATATTGGTGGTGGTGGATCATTTCACTCGGTTCGCCCAAGCTTATCCCACACGGAATAAATCAGGGAAGACAGCTGCAGAAAAGCTGTTCAACGATTTCATCCCCCGGTTTGGTTATCCGAGGAAGCTCCATCACGACCAGGGCCGTGAGTTTGAAAACAGCCTATTCAAGACCTTACAGCAGCTCTCAGGGATTGGACACTCTAGGACTACACCTTACCATCCTCAGAGCAATCCAGCAGAAAGGTTCAACAGGACCCTTTTGCAGCTGCTTCGGACCCTGAGAGAGAAAGACAAAAACAGGTGGAAAGAGCACCTGCCACAAATGGTCCATGCCTTACAATTGTACAAGGCATGAAGCCACAGGATACTCACCATTTTACTTACTGTACGGTCGCCATCCCCGTCTGCCTGTAGACCTCTTATTTGGCCTGTCTGAGGAGGAAGAGGCCATTTCTCCTAGAGGCTATGCAGAGAAGTGGGCAGTAAGGATGAAGGAGGCGTACAAACTTGCCTCGGCAAACAGCCGTCACTCAAGCGCCAGAGGAAAACAGTATTATGACCGCCATGTGAAAGGAGTGACTCTGCAACCAGGTGACCGTGTACTAGTCCGTAATTTGGGTGAAAGAGGGGGCCCAGGAAAACTAAGATCCTACTGGGAAGACAATGTGTATCTTGTCAAAGAACAGATGAACAGTTGTCCTGTGTACAAGGTCTACCCAGAGAGAGGCGACGGTAGGAGCCGCACCCTGCATCGGAACCTGTTACACCTGGTGAACGAATTACCTGTTGACTTACCTCCATCACCTGCACCTGTGAAGAAAAGAAACTCACCGGTACCTTTATCGCCATCACCACTGCGATTTAAACAGAGACAGACAAGAAATGAACGGTTGAACAGTGAACATCAGAAGGAACTTTCTGTAAACAGTGACATGTCAGAATCAGAGGAGGATGATAATCTCAGCTACTGGCTCCAGGTACCTGTAAGGACAGAATCCTTTCATGAACCATCCAGATTCAACGAAGAGCCCAATGATGACTCAGCTCACTCCCACCTGAAAGATGACACTCCTTTACATGACATCCAAGACAACAATGCATTTGGCCCAGAGCGAGCAGGAGGAGGAAAGAAAAATCAGGGGAGTAGAGTCACAAGGACAGCATGTACCTGTATTGCTTCAACTGCCCAACAACCAGCCAGAATATATGCCTAGCCCTGTAGCCTCTCAGACAGACAATATTCCGCCAGATCAACAGGCAGCTGATAGTCAGCCAGTCAGTCACAGTTTTGCAACCAGAAAATCCACACGTGAGAGAAAGCCTACTCAGATGTTAACATATGAATCTCTAGGTCAACCCTCCTACCAGCCAAGAGGCACCGTTAATGCTATAGGGGCCCATAGAGTAACACAGACACCAGTGTGGGAAATGCAGCTGCATCATATCCAGCCACACCACACACCATATCAACCACCTTTCCTAGCTAGCCCATATCAGCTGTTGCCTTGTGCCTCCTTTATTCCATATATCTTCCCTACACAAGTGTATTAAAGGGAGGGAATGGAAGACATGTTGTCTCAGTGTCTATAAAAGTTAATTGAGTGTTCATGGGTTAAGAAGTTTAGAAATTCAGTTTGTGTATAATGGCAGGAGCCACTTTCTTTGTGGGGAGTGTGTGACACACGAAAGATGTGGTCACATTTTTGGTTATTGTTATACTACTGTAAAGAATGGTAATGTATTTCAGTCACTGCTGATGTTTGTATTTTAAGTTTGAAGGGCTTTTATTCAGTCATTATGGACTAATTATAGTGGTGCAATACCCAAAGATGTCAGTAGGTGGCAACAGGACATGTGGCAGCGGTCCGGAACTGTGCTTTGCGCTCTTCTTGGTTCTCTCGACATTCTGCGATGAGGAACCAATGCAGCAACAGCCTAATGCCGTCCTGTGTGCTCATTTAACCTTTTTACCAGGTTCGTGTTGTATGTAAGCAGAAAAACACATGAGAATTGTGTGTGGGATATATTTACATGTAATTCACGGGCATAGAAGTGAGTTTGGAGTTGTGTGTAATGTGTTTTGTTTTGTACACGCCATGACAGTGTGTGTATGTCCGCTCCTTACCTGTTGGGTCAGAAACCCCGGGCTCCAATAGCCATAAATGTACATTTATTTTGTTAGTTACTGGTAAATTTAAAGCATATGGATATGGAAAGATGTTTTATAAAGTAACGTTTGTTAATACCTGTTGAGATTTGAAACTGTATGCAGATTGTGAATTGTAAAACTGAGTTTGTATGAATACGGTTAAAGAAAAGAAGTATTATTTGGCTAAAGAAAATGTTAATAAATATTCTGCGATGAGGAACCAATGCAGCAACAGCCTAATGCCGTCCTGTGTGCTCATTTAACCCTTTTACCAGAATAACTGTTTGCACGGTCGCATGCCTGGGACCTGCAACATATACTGTCCCTGTGGTAGGTCACACTATTGTGAGCTTCATGAAAATATTGTATTGTAATTTCCCTGTTGGTTAAATATATATTAGTTGTTTGTGTTAAACGCTTATAATATTCATTGTTAGACATTTTGTGTGGAGTTTTGTTAGTTTTTGTTTCGTTAACGAGTTTTTAATTGACCATGTTGTCCGTGATTTTGTGAGCTAACCTCGTGTGGAAGCTACACGTTATATGGCTAACCGACAACATGAACATCATTTCTTTGCTTATTTTAGTAAATCCTGGTGTCCTGAGTGCAGTTGTGAGAAACTGATCGTGATCTATATTAACAGAAATAAAGTTAAGTTAGGGAGGTTGGTGACTTTCTTCACTACACAATGCAAGAGAGAGTGAAAGCCGCCACAAACACACAGTGTATGTATAAAAAACAACTTTATTTAAAAAATAACAATACAACCAATGAGATGCTGGTGTTGGACTGTACAGTGCAGGGTGGAGATATAAATATCAGAAGCTTCGGTTTCACACTGAGAAAACACTCAACAGCTCTGGACTACCTTTCCCACAATGATGTGCATGATGTCTTTTTTTTTTTTTTCACTCTCATTAGCTAACAGCCCCCCTGCTTCCAGTCTTTGTGCTAAAATATCTCAATCTGAATCAGAGGAGGACGAACTGACTGAAGATAAAAGAAACTTAAGTTCATCTGGATGTTTTTATGAGTCAGCAAGATGACAGAAAAGAAAATGGCCCTTAAAATTCAAAAACTCTAACAGAACAAAGTCAACCTTTAAACATGCACTCGTTAGGACCTGTCGGACTGTCTCAGGTCGATCAGACGATCTGACACTGAGCAGATCCTTCAGGGCCTGTGAGCATCTTTACAATCATTTTAGGATTGATAGCACCTTTCCCCCCGCAGACGCTGGACGTCCGCCACAGAAAAAACTAAACCAGGTTCCACATCTTCATCAGGACCAAGAAAATCCACTCAAGAACATGATTCACGTCAAGGCTGGAACCAATCGATAGATGAAAAATCAATAATCTGTCGACCACAAAACATCTGAGGGACTCTGAAGTTTCATTTTTAAAGTGAGGACCAAAAATCAGAAATAGTTGGTTCGACTCGCTGAGCTGCTGGAGTGTAGTGAGGCCACAGACCATCAAATACTCCCTGTCTTTCTATAAATCAATCAATATCTTTAACTTCTGATCAGCTTCTGTGACGTTTAGTTTTACGTTTAAAAACAAGTTTTCTGTAGTTCGACACTTTTCATTAAAATTGTTTGACAAAACACGAGAAGACGTTTTCTCCAGCTCAGCTCAGACGGAGTCATCGACCGAAGGATGGAGGATTATTGGATGGAGGATTGATGGGTTATTGATTGATTGATAGATGGATGGATGATGGATTGTGCTTTCCCGATGAACCCGACATGAGGCCAATCAGACGGTTACGCCGTGGAGAGCTCCACCCCGCTGTCACACACGCCGCTGTCAATATGAACGTCCACCTTCAGGTCGTGAACCTGCGCACACAGAGCTTCACCTGCAGAGAGAGACACAGGTGAGCGGCTGGTTGTCACAGTGACGCTCTTTAACCAATAGGACAAAGGGACCT
>CM041554.1:741446-771446 GCA_023238725.1 Scortum barcoo
ATTATAACAGACACATCCTACTCTGAGTGAGTTCCTTAATAAGCTGAATGTTGAGTTGGTTTCATGTGGACTGACTGACTGTTTCTCACCATGTTTGATGCCTCCTCCTCCTCCCAGACCAGCTGAGTATCCTGTGGAGAAACCTCCTCCAGCTCCTCCTCCTCCTCCATAGTTGTAGGTGGTGAAGCCCTGAAAGTAACCTGGAGAATAAATCAGACACACGTCAGCTGGTTCAGACTGTGCAGGAAGTTCAAATCCATCAGTGAACGTATCCAAACTTTCAAAGACTTTCCAGGTTGTGTACTTTACCTCCTCCTCCTCCTGCAGAGCCCGGGCCGCCTCCTGTAGCGGGACCTCCTCCTCCTCGGTACAGACCTCCTCCTCCTCCTCCTCCATGACCGCTGAAGTCCTGAAAGTTCGGCAACGTCTTCTGTCTCTTCCTCTGCACCTCCTCTTTGTCTGCTCACACACGCACACACACACACACACATACATAAGCGTCACCTGATCAGTGTGTATGTTGCTGTACAGGTGGGTTCAGTGTTCACCTGTTGATGTTCTTCTATAACATTAATAAACTTCTCACTGTGTGAATGTCACCTGCAGCCTAACAGGTGTGTTTGCCCCGAGTTCAGTCTATCAGATAACACCTCCTGCCAAGTGTGTATCAGCCCTAACAAGCTCCACCAATCAAATTCCTTCATTTTGAGACCAAGGTGGATAGTAGGGAGATGTTAACCAGCTGCCATCACTGTGGGTGGAGTTACATGTCCCACCTATGATCTGGGGATGGTAGGTGAAGGGTTTGGGCTCGCTGGTCTCGTTGTCGGACTTCCTCTTCAGCTGGACGAACACAGACGTTGGCTTCTGCAGGTTCTGGTCTCGATACTTCGGAGTCTTGAACACAATGGCAAACTGATGGCATAGAACACATCGCCATGGCAACATGTTAACATCAGAGAACGCATCGCCATGGTAACATGTTAACATCAGAGAACACATCGCCATGGTAACATGTTAATAGTGGAGAATACATTGTCATGGTAACGTGGTTATCAGTCATATTCTGAGTACTGACTGGTCGGGTTTTATCCTGCTGGAATTACTGACACTACTGTAGTACTGCTACTGATTACTGCTACAGTACTACTGTCAGTGACTGACTAATATTACTTGCATGAGTATTATGAAGTAGTGTAGTACTATAAAGTACTGTAATACTGCAGTACTCACCTGTCTGTGAACGTCTGTTGGGGAGAAATCTCCCAGAGCCTCCCAGGTGAGCCCTGAGTCGTCCTCCTCATAGAACCGAACCTGGATATCATCTGGAAACACGAGAATTCATTTATGAAGAACAAACAGAATCAATCCAACATCAGCCAGCAAGGTTTTATTTTCTTATTTCTGATCTCTGAGTATTTCCTGTTTCCTGCTGTGAGGCTGCTGCTCATGTTGCTGATGGAGAAGCTGATGTTGACCTAGGTGTGAACCTGGAGGAGTCTCCACTGACAGACTCAACACAGAAGCATCAAACAGGCCTGACGCAGGACAAACAGGAGTCCCGTCAGTCTCTTCCTCTTCGTGGATTTACAGGGGAATTCCCTGAAGTCGGACTTCCTCCAGAGTACAAAACGCCAAAACTTCTCCGACCAGGAAAAAGTGTTCAGTCTGCGCTCCGGCAGCTTCGCTTCACTGCCTTCAAATAAAGCTTCAGATACACGAGTGAACACGATCCAGTGAAAACACGAGGGAGCTTCACCTCCGCTCTGCACAAATAACTTTTATTGTCTTTATTAGTTATTGACTCCTCACAGACTCTGCACACACCGACAGCAGCTCCGAGGCCTTTTCATCACTTTAATCTAAGTCCACAGGACACAACTAACATCATCAGTAAAAATCTCCCTGATCTACAGCAGCCGACAGTCTGAGAAAAGTTTGACAGAATTTGTCACAAACGTCCATTTGTTTTGTTTTTAGGCTGTGGTGACTTTCAAGGGTTAACAAACAGTCAAGGAAGCATCTTTTCTACTGAAAAACCTTCAATGACTGTCAGTGTTAGTTTGAACATCACATTTGATTTAGTTTCAGTCATATTTTATCATCTGATTTAGTGTAATTTAACGTATTTAATTAAAGTGTGATGCCTTATTTACATCTTTATCATTTGTACTCTCTGACATACTCCTGGAGGAAACATCTATTAACTTGTTATTATTAAATGGTAATAAATCGGCAGTACAGACACATTTTTAACTGTTTGGATATGAAACATATCTTCATTTATCTTCACTATTTTACCTACTTTTACGCTGTTTTCTCCTGTCGAGCGTCTCGCGTTATTAAGTGCACCACATTTCTTTAAACTTTCATTCATTGTTGTTTTAATTTGAGGACAGAGAAACTTTACACTAATTATCTTTAATCAATCAGTCTTTTAAAAACTGTCGACAGCGCTGTTTTTTTAGCTTGTATTGAGTTTCCAGTTTAGTGGAAACACACCAGCTCAGGTTAGCTGATAAAAAAAAAAATGTCTCAGCGTGCTTCAGTTACCTTGAATGAGTGACTGTCGCTCCACACGGTTTGTTTTCCCTGACTTCATTTTATAGATATAGTCCGTCTTTCTCACAAACATCGAATTTACAGTTTATATGGTAAGTTTAGCTGGTTGATCCCCACAGACAGAAATTAGTTCTGATTGGATTTTCGTCTTTTTCTTCTTCGTTTTTATCATAAATGAGTCTGAATTTATTGTCTTGTTTTCTCAGTGAAGAAATGTCAAAGAAAATGATTCATCAGTGAAATGAGCATCAGTCATGAAATCAGTCAGTGCTCCTTTAAACACACAGCATGTGGAAACCAGATTAAACACACACACTTCCTCCACTCACGACATCACAGACGTTATGAAAGCAGAGAAACAGACGATGTCCGACCTGTTTTTACATCCACTCATCAGCAGAACAGAAAGAGCGGCTCAGAGGAAAAACGATGAATGAAAACTGGAACCTTTTTCTGTATTTTGGCTGAAATCTAAAATCTGAAGTGACCTCAGTTTTGTTGTCAGTGTCATAAATGAAGTTTTATCTCACCTTTCTGCACTTTGTCACAGAGCAGGTAGACCTCCTCTCCTCCGCTCACACAGCCGGCCGTTCGATCCATCCGCACGATCTTCAGGTTGGAGGCGTTCGGAGCCTCTGAGGGATGAAAAGAGAAAAACACGGCAGATCGTCGGTGAATTAAACTGTTCACACACCAAATACTGAACGTCAGAGTTTATGTGAAGAGACAGATTTAGATCTTATCTCCCATTAAAAACGATGACTTCAGGATCAATACAGCCTGATTCATTGATCACAGATTAGATCGGACCAACTCGATGGAGACGTATAAAACTGAAAGGTGCTGAGCTCACAACAGGTTCCCTCCAATCTACATTTTAATTTGAAAGGATTAAATATGTGCTGGAAAACATCAAACTGAGACTCCAACAACACTGAAATCCAACAAACAGCAAATGAAAATCTTTCCATCTGTTCAAATCTTCAGTTCATCTAAACGACTGATCAGATTACTGCTCTCCGGAGGAAGAACCTTTTAGAGTTTAAAGACCCTCTGAGATTTCCTTTAGCGCCCCCTTCAGGATGAGAGCAGATTAATAATCAGTGTGTCTGTTCGGTTCAACACGTTCAGACTGTGGCTGTGATGAACTCTGCTGCCTGTAGGAGACAACTTAGCACAGAAAATCTGCACAAAGTTTTCATGAAAACTGGACCAAAAAGCTGAAATGTGAGCATGACTGTAAAGTGAAAGTGCAGAAAGATCCTGAAGTGATGAACTCTGAGCAGGTTTCACTCCCCAGAGAGGAAGCTGCAGCGTACGGAAACCAGCTCAGCAGGAAGAGGGAAATGAAACCAGGCGGCCTGACCCGACTTCACATCGGGCCTCAGCTCGAGCCGACGGGGAAACAAACACCATCAGGGTGTGATCGCAGCTCAGAGACACGAAGCAAAGGCACAGAAAACACTGATGGGAGGATTTTATCCTCTAAACACATTAACCCCCCAACAACACGATCAACACTGCTGAGAGGACACGACAACCCGGTTTGTTTCAGAAATTCACACTGAGCGAGTCTGACGATGATCCAGGACAACATGTGGGTCAGGCTCAGTAAATTTGAAGAACATCACACACTTACAGAGTGGAAAACATTTGTTCTCCGATAAAACCACAATCACAACCATAAAACAAAAAAAAAAGAGATGGACTGTTAACAGACTGTTTAAAACCTCAGACTGAAGTATTTTAAGTATTTTACTGTAGAAACACTAAAGAAAACCTGCGTGAGTGTGGAGGAGCAAGAAGACGATTACTCAGGTTTTAAATACAGACGGCGACAACTGAAAGAAAAACCAACATGAAGCGTTTGTTCCTCCACATTCATATTTACAACCTTTAATTTATTCAGGTCATCTCAGAGATCAACGTCTGTTTTATTAATCAGATCGGAGTCCAGCAGGTGGACTGAAAAACAAAACGAGACGCTAAAGACAAAAAACTGATGTGAAGATAAAACTTCAGATTTCATCACTCTGTGTTTGGTGTTTCTGACACGTTGGTCCAAAAATCAAACTGTGCTGAGATCATCATCTTCATCAGCTGATTCACTGAAACATCTGCAGCTGATGTTTCTCCTTTAATCTGTCTGAATATCTGTTTTTAAAATAAATCTGCAGCTTCACTTGTTCATATGTTTTGGTTCATTTTTGATCTTTTCTACCAGGAAGGAAAACGGGAGAGGATGATGTGAAAGTTAAAAGAAAAAGAAACTTAACACTGTCAACTTAAATTGTGGTTACCTGCGAGATGAATAAAATACAGATTTAACTCTCAGGTGGTGCCCACGCAGCAGGTTTCACATGTTTGTGGTGAGACTGAAGTGAAACCCGCAGCCTAAAAAAGCTAAAAACTCCTGTTGGAGTTAAAGAGCCTTCAGCGTGTCGCTCTGAGTTCGGACTCACTGCTGTCGAAGATCGGTTCGGACACGACGGGCTCCAGGCGTCTGGAGAAACCTCCGTCGCTGTCGGGCAGGAACGCGGTGAACATGAGGCGAACCACGCTGAGGTCCATCTCTTTAGCCTGAGCGGTCGCCGCGCTGCTGATCACGCTGCGCTGGTGGTCTAAAGACAAACAGCAGAACAACATGAGATACAGACAGAACACACAGAAAACAGAGGAGCGTGACGGACACACAGCCAGACTGACCGCTGAGCTCTCGGGGGGCTCGGACCTCCCCCATCATGACGTCGATCTCGGGGTGGATGCAGACTCCACAGTTGTAGCCCATCCTGAAGGCCTCCACCATCCTCTCCTCCAGAGTCTTCGCCACGTTCTTCTTCGTCACGTGGAGGATGCCCAGGTTCGGAAAACTAACAGAGAACAGCAGCTGTGAGTCTCACACCTGACCCCCCCCAGTTTACTGAGTGTGTGTGTGCGCGGACCTGATGCTGGAGTCTTTGGGCTGCAGGTCGGCAATGCAGATCCCTTTGTCGCACTGTTTCCCCACCAGACTGTGAGCGTGCAGCTGAGGGACGGAGGTCAGCGCCGTCACCAGCTGCACACCACCACCCGGGCCGGACCCTGGTAGTTACACACACCTGAAAACACACACACACACACACACACATTTACACACACACACACACACACACATAACACTATCACACTCACACACACACACACAACACCATCACACACACACACACATCACACACACACACACACACACAACACACACACTCACACACACACACACACACACACAACACTATCACAGTCACACACACATTTATAACACTATCACACACATACACACACACAACACTATCACACCCACACACACACACACACACACACACAACACTATCACAGTCACACACACATTTATAACACTATCACACACACACACACACACACACAACACTATCACACCACACACACACACACACACACAACACACATCACAGTCACACACACATTTATAACACTATCACACACATACACACACATTTATAACACTATCATCACACACATACACACACACACACACATTTATCACACACACACAACACTATCACACACACACACACACATTTATACACACATACACACACACACACACACACACATTTATAACACTATCACACACATATTTATAACACTATCACACACACACACACACATTTATAACACTATCACACACACACACACACACACACATTTATAACACTATCACACACACACACACACACACATACACACACACACATTTATAACACTATCACACACACACACACACACATTTATAACATTATCACACACACACGCACATTTATAACACTATCACACACACACACATTATTTATAACATTATCACACACACACGCATACATTTATAACACTATCACACATACACACACACACACACATTTATAACACTATCACACACATACACACACACACATTTATACACACAACACTATAACACACACACACACACACACACACACACACACACACACACACATTTATAACATTATAACACACACACACACACACATTTATAACACTATCACACACATACACACAGATTTATAACACTATCACACACACACACACACACATTTATAACACTATCACACACACACACATACACACACACACATACATTTATAACACTATCACACACACACGCACACATTTATAACACTATCACACACACACACACATTTATAACACTATCACACACACACACATTTATAACACTATCACACACACACACACATTTATAACATTATCACACACACACGCACATTTATAACACTATCACACACACACGTATATACATTCTATAACACTATCACACACACACACACACATACATTTATAACACTATCACACACATACACACACACACATACATTTATAACACTATCACACACACACGCACACATTTATAACACTATCACACACACACACATTTATAACATTATCACACACACACACACATTTATAACACTACATCACACACACACACATATTTATAACACTATCACACACACACACACACATGCACATACATTTATAACACTATAAGCATGGCCGTTCTCAGCTTCCGTATTTTATCTGGACCCTGAGTCTGAAATAAAGTTTGAATTATTCACTTTATCGCTGAAAAAGACCTGAATGTATTTTACATCTTTTATTAAGAAGGTTTAAACTGGCTGATTGGAAACTGGATTATAACACCTGATGTTCAAATCTCAATAATCTCTTTGGAAAGATTCACAAGTTCAGAACAGGTTCATCAAATCACCTGCAGATTAAACTCCACCGTAGAGTCTGTTCTCTGATAATCAGCAGCTTTCTGTTGTAAACTCGTCGTTTCAAACGTCTTTAAATGATTAATATCATTTCTTGATTTAAGGGAGAAAACTGGCTTCTTAACCGAGCGATTTCTCAGTTTTCTTTCTCGTCTGTAACTCACTTTATTTTCTGACCAATGAGAGAAAAATCTTTTGTGTTGACACCAAATGTTCCTGCAGTATTAGATTATAGATATAGATATTATAGATCAGCAGCTCATGATCAGCAGATACATTAAACAACAGTTTGTGTTTTTATTTCACATGAAAATCAGTAAATCAGTTCTGTGGTTCGTCTGCACCACAAATGAGTCTGACAGTTGAGAGGACCGAATCTTTAGTCTGATCGACACATAATCAATCCTTCAATAGATCAATCATATAAAGGTATGATCAAACAGAAAATCACTGACAGCCATGTGGAAAGATGAAAGAACATCTTTGTGTCCAAAATGATGAAATTCAAAGTCAAACTAAACAAACTTTCAGCTTTAAAATAAAGAAAGTGAGTTTGTGGAGGTTTTGAGACACGTTCACAGAAAAAGCATCAAACTGTGTTGTAATAAAATATAAATAAGAACATTTACTCAAGTTCTGAACTTCAGAACTATTTTGAGGTATTTGTACTTTTATTTATCCAGTATTTGCTTCTTTCTACTCCACAAAATCTCAGAGGAAAATATTTTGTACTTTTAACTGTAGTACATTTATTTTCCTTTGAAAACTTCGATTTCCGTGTTGTAGCCCTCGATAATAACTACTAATAAAGTTTTTAAATAATCCTCTAAAAGTTTAAAGGCCCTTTGTTTGAAGACGTCTGTGTGGAAAGTCTAAACGATGACTGAGCTTTGAGATGAATGCTGTCAGAGGTGAGTTTGGATCGATGACTCACGTAGAGAAAAGACGAGTTGATCTGAAGCACTTTGGAGTTTTTGTGTCTCAGTTTTACTCGCTGTGGTTCAGAAAGACTTTCTCTCGACACAGATGACTCACAGCTTTCCTCCATCACAGCGACGCCAAACATCTCAGACCTGCAGCCATCTTGTACCTGCGTTCAGTCTTTACAAAGTCCCAAGGAGCCGACAGACGATTTATTTTAATCTCACAAAGAAACTTTAGCTCCTCCTGAGACACGACTGTTTGATTCAGAGGAAGATAAAAGATGTTCTGATCTGATTTAAACAAGCTGCTTGGATTTAAGGTGGATTTAAGGTGGATTTAAGGTGGATTTGTTCCTCCAGGATTCACAACCTGCAGAGTGTTTCTGATCATATCAAGATGTTTTGTCTTTGGTGACTTCTGATGACCGTGTTCGCAGAAAATAAAAAGCAAACATGATCCATCTTTTAGAGAATTTCTGCGTCTGAAAAGCTAAAAGTGTTTTTAGCTTTTATAAATTTTGAGCTGATTTCTGTAAATTTACACATTAATGTTACCTGTTGATAAAAAAAGATGCTGTCTGTGATGTAAACTGGATTTTTTAAAAATACAGGCAGTGATTGTTCAAAATCTGCAGAAATAAGATGAGTCATTTTTTCTGATAATCACCACGTTCTCGACATTAAAGATAACTTTATAATGACACATCTCACAGGCTGATAAATCATCCTGTTATGCTGCAGGTCAAAGTTTTAAAGATCGAAAATGTAGAAGTATTTTTTCAGTTAGAATCTTTTGCTTTGTTGTTATTATCATGTTTCAGTACAAATCCTCAATGTTGACTCAGCTTGATTTTGAGTGAGCAGGTTCGTTTTTAACTTCACCCCACGAAAAAACATAATGTATAAAATTTAAGTATTATATCTGTTTTTTTCCAATGCACATTAAAAATGTTTGGTACTGTACTGTTATAAATGGACTCATGATCTTTAGCTGACTTACACAAAATGCACTAAATGTTCATGAAGTGTTGAGAGACAAACAATGTTTATTAAGATTTTGTGGTTTCTGAGAGCCTTCGGATGATTAAAGATGCACTTTGACTCAGATGAGGAGAGTTTAAATCTGATCAAACCCTGGAAACAGACAGTGAATGAGGAAGGAAACACGAGTAAAACTGCAGGTTCCTGCGTTTATGGATCCAAAATAACTGGCCAATCAAACTTTAATACTCTCTCGTGTTTCTTAAAGAGGAAGCTGAACCAATCGGACATCAGTCTGTGTGAATCTGTTCTCATTTACACGGTTTGCTTCCTTTTCTCCTGCAGCTCTGAAGGGTTGATTTTCATGTTATCTCATCACTTTATTGCTTTGTTACTGAGCTGATTTACATAAAGGAAATCAAAAGAAAAAAAACTGTTCCTGTTTCTACTGAGTGTGTGTGTGTGTGTGTGTGTGTGTGTGTGTGCAGGCATTATTTGCCTGCATGAACGCTGCAACTGTCGCAGTAAATAAACATGAGCCCACTTCCTCTTCCTGGTTGGGGCAGCCAATCGCAGCGCTCCTGCAGACAGACTCAGTTCCTAGAAACACAGCGAGTGTTGGTGTTTCTTGGTTTCCTGACTCGGAGATGTTCAGTTTGTTTTATCCAGCAGGTCGACTGTTTGCAGCAGCAGTTTACTGATCAAACTCTAAATCTGATTGATCCTGATCGATCCCAGCAGGCTGCAGGAGCTGGAGGTGATTCTTCATAAAAATAATATAAAGGAACATGCAACTATAAAATGTATTCACACACCAGGAATCTATAATCGTTATTATTGATGAATTCAGGTCAAATTTATTTCTAATTTCTTTAAAGGTTTTAAAATCTGTCCACCTCTCTGATTCAGATCAACAGAAACTCTCCAAAAACCTTTTAAAAGATAAAAAAATGTAAAAAAGTTGAGGAGAAGCAGAGGGAGGATCCTCACAGACAGGAAGTTTATATCAAAACAGTGAAATCCCAGAGAGGACGATCAGCACGATCAAATTATAGATCGGTTATTAAGACGAATGTGGATCTGTGAGGACGTCGATCGAGCAGCTCAGAGGAAGAAATGAATGTCCAAACATCCTCAGAGTGACTCGTGATTAATCGTTCTTTTAAAAACACTTTATAAACTTTCATTATCTGAGATGATTCAAGTCTGTGGCGCCGCGGCCGTCCTGAAACGTTTAACCTGATAAAAATATGAATGTATGACGTGTGTTTATGTTACGACCTCGTTCAGAAACTTGTGTCTGGATGTTTCAGAGCTGCTGGTTTTATGTGGTGGAGTTTAGAAAATAGAAGATGTTTGATAAAATGAACCTTCAGAGACAAAAAGTACAACAATGATCGAGGAGCTCCGATAGAACAATAAGATTCAGATCAGGTGACACGACTGATCGATTACGATATTAGACGTTCACATTACTGAAATGTGCAAATGAAAATGTGCAGAAATAAAGTAATCAAAATCAAATAAATCAATAAATAAAAGAGCACCTTCACAAAAAATAAATTTAACATCAACCAAACTTTTCACTAAATTTACTGGAAACCTTTGATCTGAGACAAACTGACACTGAAACAGACACATTTTCTAAAAGAGCCGAAAACACCAGACTGATATTTGATAATCAATCACCAGCTGTTGAAGTTAGTTTAAAGTCAGGTATTGATCAGCAGGTCTGTTTCTATCACTGATTGATCATCTCTTTATAGCAGATCTGAATCCGTCTGCTCCTCCAAAACAACCCAACAAACTAAGCCAATATATCAGTACAACTATAGCTTATCTGTAGACACATGAAGAGAAAATATCTGGTAATTTAATGAGATTATTATAGATTATATGAGATTATTATAGAGATTAGATTATTTTTAGATTATTTTCAGGTCATATTAAAGTCTAAAATCAGCTTCTTTTATGTGATATTGAAAACGCTTCACAGAAAGAAGCTGTTCCAACACGTCACCGTCACGTCTGTCCAAAGAGCAAACGTCCGGATGTTCAGGAAACAATAATCTGTGACATCAGATTATTAATTCAGTCAAACAGTGAAAGTGGCTCGAAGTAAAAACTACAACGAGAAGTGAGTCCAGAGACGCGAGCTGAGCATCACACACGCCGAGTCTCGTGTCTTTCTCACACTTTCCGTCACAGCTGAAGCTCTGAACTCAGGCCGAACGTGAAGTAGGACGTCGAAGCGTCGCCGGCAGCAAAGAGTTAAACGTGTTTCTGGGCCAGAGTGGGCGCTCGCTCAGATGTTACACCTCTGGATGTCGAGCTGAAACTCAACGCCTTTCCAGTCTGTGACGCAACCACACTTCCTTGTAATTACATGTGGGTGTCACGGGAGGAAATTCCCAACAGACATGAAACACAGCAGAGTGTGTGCGTTTGAGCGTGTGTGTAAACCTGGACAGGTCCAGGCCAGCAGGCGAAGGCTCCTCAGAGCTTGTTTAACCTAAAACTGTAAAACTGAAGATCTCTGAACACGTGTGAGCAGAAACACGCTTACAGAAACAAACACGTCTTCTCTCAGGTCGTACAAAAACACTCCTCCTTCACTGTGATCCAACTTTCCACCATTTTTAATCAAACTTGTGTTTCAACTGCAAACTGACACAAACTCAACATCATAAATCACAACCACCTGAGGTCAAAGGTCACCAAGAAACACGGACAATGCTGCAACAGAATCAAATTTTCAGGTTCTAAAAGGTGTAACGTTTTAGAGAAAAAAAAAAAAAATAGACGCAGAAAAAAACATTTACGCACAAAAAACTGAAATGGCTATTTTCTATCAATAATAATAATAATAATAATATTCTGTTTTCTGTATGAATATTTATTCCTGAAATATAAAAAAGGACTGATTCAGTTTTCAGTGTTATTTTATATTATTTATTGGAAAATGAGTTCAGTGATTATAACTTGTGCAGTTCTTCAGTATTTCATTTTGTTGGCGCCAGATTTTTAACTTTTAATAAATTATTACCTCAGTTTCATAATTTCTTATAATCCAGTCCTTTATTCCCCTGAAATTATTTAATCTCGCTCAGATTAACTGATTTTAGTACAGTCGGTTTTATGAAGAGATCCCGGACTGTGTACACTTCAGGTTTTACTTCATTTCCAAATAACTTCCCAACATTTAATTTCAAATTAAAGGTAAAATAATGATAAAATAATTATAAATATAGAGAGATAAACTTCAAACTTACATTTCATCAATTTGAATGAACCTGTGGAACCTAAAGAGTCTTTTATTGTGAAATTTGTCTTCAGACGCAGAATTCAACGTGTGTGAAGATGAAAGTTTCAGATGATAAATGGTTTATTAAAGAATATTTATATTTAATATTCATATCTCGACTTGTTTTTGGGAAATTCTTGCTTGGCCTGACATTTGGTGCCAAATTACAGACGTGTTTCCAGAGAACTTTACAGGAAATTATCGGGAAATCACAGACCCGCGAAACCAAACAGGACGTCACCGACAGAGCAGCAAACTACGAGTTATTTAAGAGCGTTAATTAAAGAATTCAACATAAAAAACATATGACATCGCCTGATGTATCATCATCTTCGTCGTCGTCCCACTGAACAACAGGAGGGATTTTCCCACTTTGCAGCCGTGACACACAAACACAAACGCCTCCAAAAGAAACGCTGAGAGAAAAAGACTTCCTGCTTCACCTGAACATTAAACACCTTCAATTCTCCAGGTGAGATAAAAGATCCTCATCACAAATTGATCAGTTTAACACAAACTTTAGTTTCTTATCCAGAAAATTCACATTGAATGAGTCTAAAAGTTTCACCGTCACTCAGGATTCATCCTCCTGTCATCCACTCATCACAGAAATTAAACAGTGTATGGATGAAAACTATTTCTATTTGAATTTCTACCAAAAAAGAGTTTATTCCCATCCCTTAAAATGATATGATATGAAGAAAAATCCAGTTATTTCTTCTCTTTTAACATCTGTAATTCTGAAAAATTCCTGAAATAATTGAATCACAGGCAGCTCATCTTCTTGAAGGATTATTAGATCAACCTCTCCGTCTCTTCTCCTTCTGCAGTAAACTTCAGTGAAGTCAGACGAGGCCTCAGACTGCAGCAGGAATTTGGGGATTTCCCGTCTCCTCTGGTTTCAGTCGGAACATGTGGGAGCTTCGGACTCCAAACATCAACAGAAACAACACGACGTGAAATGTAAAGCTGACAGTCGGCCTATGAAGAGTGTGTGTGTGTGTGTGTGTAAAAAGTGGGGGAGATTACCTACAGCAGAGTTTCTCAACATTCAACAAACCACATGAAGTCGCCCGACATGCTCGTTGGCTTTGTGGGAGATCCGTCGGCCTGATGCAACGGTATTTTTGGCCAAACAATAAATCAGACGGTTTAAAAACAGAATTTCTGAACATCACGCTCCTGAAAACAAAATAAATTTGATTTCTGCACCCAAAGCCGAGGTTGTTTTCATTTTCTGAAGCAGCAGGATCTGAACCTGGTCTCTACGTCCTGATAAAGCCCCGCCTCCTCACACCATGTGCTGTGATTGGCTGAGGGCTACACACACCTGTTCAAAGGTCGACACCCAGAAACATCCTGAACATCAAAATAATTCATAATAATCTGCAGATACAAACATCACTAATCTCTAAAATGATTATTGTTGTTCGAGTCTGTGACGTCGTGCTTGTAATGACTTTACATGAATTCAACGTCTCGGCTGTCACACGTCAGAAAAGATTCAAAGTTTAAATATCTTGTTTTGTCCTAAAGATTCCGTTTATCATCAAGAAACCAGCAAATGTTCACATTCGAGAATCTAAAACTGGAAATTTGGGACATTTTTGCCTAAAAAAAAAAAAAAAAAAAAAAAGTCGACTGATTATCAAACGTGTTACAGATTAAGTTTCAGTCAACTGACTAATCAATGAATCAATTAATAGTTTCAGCAGCAGAGCAGACAGAAATTAATTGAATGTCTGCAGCTGAAAACGCGAAAAGAAAAGAGTTTAAAAACACATCTGTGAAGGTTCATTCAGGTCACCTCAGATAAGTCAGCTGACTTTCCTCTAACTCTTCGACATTTAATAAAAATAATAATACAGATGAAAAGTACAGCTGTGGTTTGAAGGAGCTTGTCCTTCGGTTTACGCTGCGAATCAACAAATATCCTTAAGATAAAAGATAAAATCTTGTTATTGTTGAGCCTCATGTTTCTAACATGACCGCTGACTTCAGATCAGTTTGAGCAGCAGTTTGGATGATTTGACCAAAAGTAAATGAATAAAAATACACCAACAAAGTCCACTTATCAGCTTTTTTAAGAGCTTTCAATGAAATCTCACAACCTTCAGCAGCAAACCGACAAACACTGAAAGATCCACAAACTCTTTTATTGTTTTTCCTGATTTGATGTGAAAGTTTTTTATATCCCACAAAAAAAAAACTTCAACATAAAGAAAGCTGATTAATCAATAACAGTGTCAGAGCAGATTTCTGCTGCAGCTCTCGTCTCATTTCATGTTTTTTCATGTTTAAAGGATAGTTCAGGTTTGCCTGCTGACACAAACTCACTTCAGCAGAAGAAGGTCAGCTCGTCGCTCTGCAGGAAACGCTTCGACCACACGCTGCCTTCACAGCTCTCGCTCTTTGTGCATCAAATTGTTTTAATCACTTCCTGGACTTTATTTTTAGCCTCAGCGTTTCACACTGGAATGAAGTTTGAATGTCAGCTACCGTCGAACAGGTCGCTCTGATCAAGCTTCATCGTTACAGACTCACCGAGCTGAAACACGACACGCCAACAAAAACACACCTGCACCTTTATCAGCGCCGAGAACATCTTTACAGAAATGTTTCTTTAATCGCAGCATCTTTTCCTGTTTGTCAGAGAAAGAACAGTTTCACCCCCCCTCACAGAGTGGCTGGGACTGTGGGCGGGTCGAGAATCGGAGCGAGCAGACAGACAGGAAGTGTTACCTTGACGGTCGGGTAGGTCTTCCTGTTCTTCTCGCTGGAGGCTCCTGGCAGGCCGCCATGAGACGGACCCTCACAGCCGTACCTGAACCTGAAGCCTCGCTGCCACACACACACAGACACACACACACATTCAGTATGTTTTATTATAATATCACAAAACACACAGATCATATTAATCCTGCGTCACCTTATTAAACCTTCCTGCCGACTGACCGAGCAAAGGTTTATCTTCACATTTTACAGTTACCAGCTCTCAGGTATCAACAATCAGTCGTCCTATTTTTTTTTTCAATAAAAGTGAGATTTTAAATCAGGCGGCCGATCTTTCATAAAGTCCAGTTTTACCTGTTTGGGCTGCTCCAGGATCTGCAGGAATGGTCCGTCCACTGAAAGCAAAGAAACTCAGTTTGAGCTTTCACACGAACATTTGAGAGTCAAGTCAGCTCCAGATCCAGTCATCGAACACAAAGTCTGACCCGGCTGAAATGATGAGTTCATCAATAATTGGCTAATCGACAGATGATAAACTGCTTTGATCTGTCGAGTAATTTTTCCAGTAAAAAGGTGGATCATTCTCCGTACGCTGAACGTGTTTCAGTCGGATGTTTTTCGGACAAACGAGACATTTAAAGGCAGCACTTTGAGAGACATTTTTCTAATTACAGACCAAACAATGACAAACTACTGACAGAGCCTCCACCGTAGTTTAAACTCCGGAAGGTCACAAAGCTGAAATCTAAAACACTGACTGAGGAGAAGATTTAACTTCCTGTAACAGACGTCAACTATGTTTGTTTTTTATCACATATAAAACTGAACATTGTGAGAACAAACATCATTAACCGTCAAATCAGCTGCTGACAGTAAAATCACTCAATATAACACTCGCTCACGTCAACCTGCAGCATCCTGCAGCCACTTCCTCCCTCGTCATCACTGCGACTCACAACGCGACCACAAATACAGTGAGCGGAGGAAGTACTCTCTCTTTCTCTACAGCAGTAAAAGTACTGATACCACACTGTGAAAATACTCGGATACAAGTAAAAGTATGCAAGTATACTAGTGAAGTTAAAGTCCATAAAGTAAAGTCCTGTGTCAGTAAAGTGTCCCCTGTGTCTGTTGTCCTGTTGTCTGTTCTCTCATTAGATGATTCTTCCTCCTCATTAATGTAAAAGCAGGATTTTACTGTTGGAGTTGGTTGAGGTGGATCATTTTCAACTAGTTTGTATTTTGGGACTGCAGCTAATGATTCTTTTCATTCTGGATCAATCTGCTGATTCTTTTCTCCATTGATCCATTGATTGATTGTTTGCTTTGTAAAAAAACAGATTTTATCGTATTAACCTCGACAGTCCAGAATCGGCTTTAATTCAAATGTTCATTTACTCTGATTCTATTTCTTTTATTTAAATCTTTCAGACTTTTATTCTCTGACTTCCAGATTTAAATCCTAACTTCCTCCCTTCATACTGAAACTAAACAAACGTATAAATGTGTGTTTACATTGAAATAGATGTGTGACCTCTGACCTGCTTCTCTGTTGGAGGAAGTGAAGCTGCTCTGATGAATCACACGTGACTCACATGTAAATGTAAAGAGGAGATACTTTCCCCTCGTCCTACACATCTCCACGCTCCTGCTCGGCCTTCACTTCAGAGTAACGTCAAACGGGGAAGTGAGAGCAGAACGACGTCGTCCCGCAGCCACCGCAGATAACAGACACGACACATCACGAAACTCGTCTTTCACTTTGCCTTCGCGCGGGATTTTATATAGAAATACACAAAGAGAAAGTTCAGTTTCTGAAGCAGGAGACTTTCTGTTCACCGCAGCTGCTTCATCCCAAAATACAACATCTGTTCTACAGTCAAACACTCGTGAAGCTTCGATCCAAACACCTGAAACCAAACCTCGACCGTCCGACAGACAGAAACTCAAAGTCCACTCGCTTCTTTACAGCAGCATCACTGGGCGTCGGCTCTGTCGTCATGGAGACGGATCAGCTGATGGGAGGAATTCCCAAAACATCCCAGAGACACAGCGGTGACAAATAATGATCAATAAATCAATAAATCTACAGTTTATACTGAGAGATCTGTTTCATATAACAACTGTATGAAGCTTTTTTAAAACAGGAAGGAAAAAGTTTCCATTAAAGTGAAGCTGCTGAGACACTGAAGAACAGACAGACAGGAGGACAGACAAGAGGACAGACAGACCGACAGGAGGACAGACAGGAGGACAGACAGGAGACGTTTGGTGGATTTATGGGCGTTAATTTACACTAAACATTGAAAACAAAGACTTCCTCAACAAGTCACACCGAGTCTGAAAACACTGATTGGAGGTTTCTGAAGCATCTCTGTCTCGCTGCTCTCACAAACTTCAGTTTGTCTGTAAAATGTCAGAAAACTGTCAACTGTCAAAGAAAACTCAAACACATGTACTGAGCGACAAACCGAACATCTGCACAGTCACAGGTACAAAACACAAAATGTTGTGACTGTTTGAATCAGGAGAAGAAACGTTAAAGCCAAAAGAAGAAAAGTGGACGTGGAGTTGTTGCCACGCAGACCGTTTAACCTTCATAAATAAGAAAATACATCATGAAAAAGTTCATCACTTCATCAGGCTGAGCTGCGATCTCAAAGTTTTTACCAACATAAACTTATTTTACGTTCTGAATTATTGGACGTTAATCAGATCGGTTATAGATCAGCAGTTTGTTCGTTACATCGACCGTCTGCAGCTCGTGAGATTCAACGAGACAAACTTTACCTGAGATCAGCAAACAGTCTGAGCTGAAGGAGAGCGAACAGGTGAAGGAGACGAGCACACCTGAAAAATCTGAACGTCCACCGAGACAGCCGGATGTTTTCAGACGAAGGAAGCTGAGATCTTTGACAGTCATGAAGTTAGAAATATTCTCTGAGAAACTCACCAACCGACCGTGTAAAGTTTCATCTGATGAGCAGCTGCTGCACACAGGCTGGATAAAGGTGTGAAGGTGTGACGGCTCACCTGTTCGCAGGGACGCTGTCTGAGACATCGCAGGAAAATGTGGAAACTCCCACGATGGATCGATCATGATGTTTTCAAAAATCTGAAAGAAGAATCGGACATGAAGACGAGATCAGACCTTTCAGTAACAAAGATCAATAATGTCAGTTATTAGTAAAATCAATACCAGCATCATATGCAACATTACTTTCAACATCTGTAATCAAACCCTTTCTCACATCTTCAATATCACTGTTAATCATTTAATCAATCATCTAATTTATGTCGTTTTTTATTGTTTTTTTTATTCTACAATCCATTTTTCTACTTTACATTTATCCGTTTTTTTTATTATATTATTAATAATATTGATTCTTATGTTGTAATTTTAAACAATCACATTACCTTCCTTCAGGATCAATAAAGTTTCTGTTTTATCTGATCCAGATCCTGTCTGACCTTCACCTTCACCTGGAGCTCACACACCTTTATACGTTAAACTTTCCAAACGAGAGACGTCCAGTTTGCTGTAACAGGTGACCTCAAACACCTTCAATGGACCAGCTAATCAATTAGTGTATTGATCAGTGCAGCTCTGGTGTCAGTTCAACGTGTAAAAACTAAACGTGCTGTTTGACTTTATATTAAAATCTTCAGGTGGATCTGCTTCACAATAAAAACATATTAAACTGGTCATTTTCACGTCCTTCAGGTGAGCAGCAGGTGAGTTTACCTGGTTGGAGGTGTGAAGGTAGTGGTCGTCTCCAGCCATGATGTCTGCACAGGTCAAACACAATCAGTCAGTCACAATATTCAGCTCTGACAACATGAACAGGAAACAGACAGTCAGTACTTTTATTATTATTATTGTTATGAAACTCTTTATTTATCATCTGATTATTTAAAAGAATAAACATCAAACAGACTGGAGGAAGTAACTTTCTGCTTGGACTATAAAAACAATAAATATGTGGATTATTGATTATTGTTTATTAATAAACAATAATCTGCGCGTGCCCGCCCCGTGAACGCGCCTGCGCAGCAAACAGCGCGTTTCTCCGGACTGTTGTTGTTGTTGTTGTTGTTGTTTACGTCGTTAAAGTGTAAATAATAAACATTTATCACGAGCTAACAGCTTTAGCTCCGCGCTGCACCGGGAGCGTGACACCAAACTCCGTTCAGATTTCAGCCGTTTTAAAAGCTCTGGGACATTTTCTGATGTTCACCTCCACCTGCGGAATATTTATTCATGAATATGAAAGTCATTGAAATGAAAGTCACAATCCAGCGGTGTTTTAAACTAATGTGACTCCACGCAGAATTTAACTTAAATAAATGTTGTTTTGTGTGCTCTGCTGAGAGGGAAAACGTGGACTGCATGGAGTGAATCTGAAAGGTTAAACTCACATTTCACACAAAAACAAACACTTTCTGTTGGATATATACGAGCCGAAATCACCTTTGTGTGTAGTAAATATTAAATAGATCACCATTATTGATGTAAGACGGTTTAATATTTGCTGACATGAAGAGAAATTTTAAGTTCCCATTTTTCAGACGGAGTTTGGCGTGACGTCCTCTGAGTTACCTGTCCAACAAGGAAGTGAGGAGCACAACAAAGAGCAGCGTGTCGAGGAGGATCTCTGCGGAGGACACGAAGCTTCACGCTCAGCTCGGTTACCTGAGCGCGCGGGGCTCGGTGGACTCACCTGGTTCACTCGGGCAGGTTAAAGTCTGATTAACATGAACTAGTCCGCTTCAGTCCGCTTCAGTCCGCATCGCTCCTGCTGAACCAGCCGCTCCATCTGAACGCAGCCTCACTCACACCGCCGCATGGCCGCCGATCAAAAATTGCCAATCACTTCGATCAGAGCCGATAATCGATGTTCGCGGGAGGTCTCACTTCAACAACTTTTTCTTTCTGCGCTTCCTCACTGGAAATTCCCTGTGACGTCACGCCCCGGCAGAGAGCGGGAGGCACGCGGAGAGGTCTCACTCCGCCCGGAAACCGAAACACCTGTAGTTCACCTGTTCGAGCTCCGTAACCACGTGATCAGTCACAAACGACTTTAACGATTCAATAATCAAGTTAAAGACTTTCTACACACACATTATATTCTGATTCATAACAGAATCTATTGGTTTAATCCGACATTGGAAAAAGCATCATTAGAAATAAACATACTACAAATTAAATAAATTTATCATGAAAGCAAAATACAAACTCAACATTACTCAGTAATAATGACAAGAAAAGAACCAAACCAAGGACCAAAAAAAAGTTTTTTTTTCTTGTTAAACTGAGTAAAATTAGTTCCCACAAGTGAGAATATTTGAGTTTTTAATCAATATCTTCACTTTTAAAGAATTTATAAATTCTGTCCTTTTTCTCTTCTCTTTTATTAAAAAGGACTTTTTTTTTAACTGTGAAGCAGATTTGTGTTATTGGGCCTTAAAAATAAAGTTCACTTGACCTGATCAGCTGTAAAGAGTCTGGATAATAAAAATATCTCCACATAAATATAAAATCTCACTTTCTCTATTTATTTTGTTTTTCAGCTGGTGTCGTTGTTGTTCTGATCATTTGTGTGTGTGTCATAATACAAAATAATAAGAAGAATATTAATATAAGACAAATAAAAAGGAACAAAAGATCAGAAATAATTTTAAACATCAACACACAGATTTCACAGTTTATGTTGAAAACTGTCTTCAGTTTTCTGCTGAGAAACAGTTTTAACTTCTCTAAATTACAGTAAAACATCTGAGTATGTAACTACTTCAAATAAAAAAAGAGTTCAGTTGATTTTCAGCAGAAATAAAACTGATGTAAAAAACTGCAGCAAACTTCCCAACAGGAGGCTGAAGAGGTCTGAAGAAAAGAAAATATTTCAGCTGTGATGGAAGAAGTTCTCAGATATTTTATAATAAATGGATTAATCAAACATTTTAATAAGATTTACATGCAGAGGAGTAGAAGTATAAAGTAGCATAAAATGGAAATACTTCAGTAAAGTATGAGCATCTGCAAATTGTACTTAAACACGGTACTCGAGTAAATGTACGTAGTTACTTTGCAGCACTGAACATCAGTGGGCCGAGCAGGTTTCCCTGAGGAGCGCCGGTCTGACGTACCAGAAGAAGAAATGACCAAAGAAAAGGTCGTCGTACATTAGCAGGGCTGCAGAGTGAGACCTCTTCTCCATCACAGAACCTCTCTGAGGGGTAAGATGTTGATCTGCCCCCTGCTGGTCACACGCAGCAGCACACCAAGCTGACAGGAAACAGTCAGAGGATTTTCAGATTAAACACCGAGCGTCCTCCAGCTAAAAGGTTTTAAATCCACCATGTGCGTTATTAATAGAAAATTAAACAATCCTCATGAAGGTTGGTGCAGTTTGTTTTACTTCATGACCTTTATAATGAATATAATCTTAACAGACATTTATATTTCCTCTCTTCTGCAAGTTTACTTTATGCATATCCCGATTTATTAAAGAAATATTTTAATATTTACTTTTATAATACTTTTTCAAGGTGACATTAGGCTCAGTCTGTTTACATTTAAACACAAGGGGGCGCCAGAGACAAAACATTTCAAATAATCCACAGTGACTTTAATCATTAAACACGGCAGCTTTAATCTTCTAAACTCTACGTGGGAGTGAGAAAGGCAATTTTTACATTTAATTTCCAATCTGACTCATTTGTGCCCTCTGACTGTAAAAATACTGAATACTGAAGTACTGAAATCAAATTATTATTAAACCAAAGAAAAGCAGTCATTATGCAGAATAATATTATATTATCGGATTGTAATTATTGATAATTGATGTGTTCGTCACTTTAATGTTGCAGCTGCTGAAGGTGAAGCTCAGTTTAAATAATATATATAATTATTCAGGCATTATTATTTATTAGTTGATTGTATATTGAATCAAAATCTTAAAAATAACTAAAATATTTCTCTCTGCACGTCTTCAGCAGGAACTAACAAGCGCAGAGAGGCTGAGACAGGAAGTCAGACGGTGTTGACAGACGGACTCACGTGTTGCTGGTTTTTGTTTGAACTTGAGATTTGTTGATTTAGACTTCAGATTAACTCTTTGACTCCACTTTAAAGCTTTGAATCACATCTCAGGTGATGTTGTGAGAAGAGAAACGTGACCAGAATGAGTTTAGTTCTTAGACGATCTTTAGTTTATTATGATTAAACACATAAGAATCAGTTATTTAAACATAGAATATGTCTAAATATATCTATATATGTACTATATACTTAGCTTTAGTTGTTAAAACATTCATAATAACCTGAACGTCACATCTAAGAGCATCTGTAAAACAATTAGTGCAATTTACAGTTAAAACTTTACAGTTAAAACTAAAAAAACAGCTTCTGTCTGCAAAAATATACATATCATCTATTCAAGAAAACCTCAGGTAGAAACTGAATACAGCAAAGAAAAAACTGACTGGAGGCGCATCAGACACAGCACGTTAGCTCAGGAAACCACACACACACACACACACACGACACACACACACACACGTTGACATCACTGAGGGTGTCGAAGCGTTTTCATGAGGCACTACGCAGACGTCATCCGGCCTCCAGCTGGCCTGGAGCGGCAGAGGCGGGGCTTAATAACATAACGGCAGGTGAGTCGGACGCTATGAGGCACGACGGACACAGAGAAGCAGAAAAATCACGTTAAAGCACATTTTTAACATTCAACAACAAACCAAAGTCGTTTGTGGAATCGATGGAGAAAAATACGTTTGGGGATTATAAACTTTTTCTGTTTTGGATGAAAGAATTTCACAAAAAGCACAAATAAAGTTTCTCCAGATTCTGCTGAATCTGATGATGTTTCTTCTAAACTTTTGTTAAACTTTACGTCATATTTCCATCCATAAAAACAGAAAGTGTCTGTAAACATCATCAAGCTTCATCTGTGCACCCTCGGAGGAGGAAAGATATCCACCGTTTCTTTTTTAAACCTTTTTGAAGTTTATCGGGCTCGTTGATCAGACTGTGAACAGGACGTCTTTGACATTTTTTCTAATTTCATTTTGTGCGTCAAAATGAAGCAAACCAGTTGTTGCTCGTCTCTTCAGACTTTAAGAGGTGAAAATGGATCTTTTCAGTCCGAAGACGACGCTCAGAACTGGATCAGAAACTTCCTCTCTGACTCTGATTTCTGCTGCTTTTGCATTTTTAACAACAAAGTGTGTGAACTTAAACTCCTGCAGATCATCTGATTTTAGGCAGATTTAAGCTCCTTTCTGTGTGCACCACCGTTTCTCTGAGCTGAAACACAAATAAAGCATCTTAAACTCGAGTCTGCAGCAGGTTTCACGTTCATTTATAAAGAAATGAACCAACGACGACCTTGAAAATAATCAGGAGGATGTGAAGTTCAAACACTGAAGAGTTGGAAACGTGGAAAAGCAGCAGTTTCAGTTCTTTAACAGCGAACAGACTGTAAATACACAACACTCAGAACTACAGTACTTCACGCATGTAATAAAACACGGTGTGTGTTCAAAGTACGCACAGCTACATCCGACTGAGAAACACTTCAGTCCATCCGATCAGCAGTTTGCTCCACGTTAACAGTTAAAACCACTGATGTACCAGCACTCAGATCTTTGTTCATTCAAAGCCTGAAACTCTCACTGTCATCTATTTAATTAAATGTATTAAATGTATTATTCCTCCCGTACGATGCCTTTAATAAAACCTACATTTTGGAAGAACGTTGGTTTCAGGCGTTGAATAAAAAACTGGATCCTTGAACTTAAAGTCAAACACAGAACTACAGTAAAATGTACTGTTAACTTCTAGCACCAAAAACATCCAAATAAATCACTTAATGCAGATCTCGGATTAAAACCAGAGTACAGTGATTGAATACTGTTGTGGCTACATGAAGAGAACATCCCTCATTCAGTCCAGAAACTGAGACGTTTCTTTCGTCCTGCTTCTCCGGGAATGTGGACGAAGTTCAGAAAAATCCTCCACGTCTTCCTGTGAGACGCTGTTCGAGTAGAAACTGGCAGCTGAAGCTCGTCTTTGAAAAGTTTAAGATCTCACCGACAAACGGTGACAGTGAGTTTATCAGGACAGAAACACCAAATTTAACTGATCTGAACTGTGGAAACACTGAAGGAAATAAACTCACAGATCTACGACTGTGAGCCGTCGACTAGAGACAGCGGCGCTGCTGAAAATTAAATTAAATTCATCTTTTAGAAATGACAGATCCCACATTGTACAAAGGACTGCATATTACACAAATACGATCATTATTTTATAAGACAAGATTTCACTATTCTGAATTATTTAAACTTGGTTAAATAAATGAGTCCAGCAGGTGTCAGGATAATTTCTGATCAACTGTTCATTCAGTGATTTTATCCACGATCATTTCTAACTGCCTCAGTCTGTTCTTCTGTTAATAGTAAATTACAGATCAGATATTTCGCTCTTTTACATGTCAGGTTAGTTTCTCTGATATTTTTCATCACTTGTGATGAAGGGCTCAGAGTTCGTTAGCATGAACTGAACATGTCGCGTAAATGTGCAGCACAGTTCGTTATGACTCTTACGAATCTTAGCAGGTTTTACGATCGTGTTTCAGAGCAACCTGTTTAAATCTGATTATTTGTCATAATCTTGACTCTGCTAACCATATTTTAAAATGATTGACTGGTATATTTAATTCTAGTTTTTCTTGTTTGCTGACAGCAGGACTTCCTCTACAGCTGGTTTCCAAAGTAAAAGCTTGAAATTCAAATTTCAGGCTTTGCAGTTACTCAATAATGCTGTTCAGTGGGAACTGTGCTTTATAAAGACTTGGAGGTTTCTTGTTTGATGTTTCGCGCTTGTTTAGCTTCGGAGAGCTTCACAGCACGATGAATGTCGTCTACAACCAACGTTACCAAACGATTTCACACAAGAGAAGAAGAAGAAAGCCCGTTCAGACCGAGGTCTCTGGTTTAGAAACACAATGTGGTTTCCGCTTCTTAAAGAAACGTCTTAAAGAAAAGCTTCAGGATTTGGTTTCTTCGTTTTCTCTAATGACCGACATTCAGGTCAAAATCACCTTATAGCTGCACATTATTTCTCACAATTAAAGGTATTATAATAAATCAACTGACACTGAGTCTACTGCTACTTACTGCACATATACAGTCACATCTAGACAGAAATTTAACATCTTCTGTTAAAGACTTTTATAGATTTGTTTTTGTTCTACTCTGAAGCTTATCCATACTGAGAAATTGTCAGAATTACATATTAAGTCTTTGTTAATGCAGAAATCCTCTTTTGAATCATTAACTTCTTGTTATTGTTGCGTTTTAAGTAAAAAAGTGAGCTTGAGTTTCTGAATAGTAACCGTGAACTGATAAATGTTGGTCAGCAGGATGGAAATTCGATCCAACTGGACCAAACTTGAGGTGATCTGGACTTCCTCCCTCCACGTGCAGGCTGTCAAAGTTAAACTCGCTCCGCCTCCACAACGCTCTGCGGCCCGTCGGTGTCGCTACAAAGCTACATGAGTGAAATCACAGCCGGCCGCAGACACCAAGATGGCCTCCCAGGTGCAGCAGGAAGCAGGTAAAAGGCAGGACGCTGATTTCCTGTGAGTCGGTCAGTGTGCTCCGTCTCTGGAGGACGGACTCTCCGAGCGTCCGTCCTTCACACCAGCCGACGACTTCTTCTGCTTCTGCTTCGATTTCCTCAGCATCCGAACCTGCAGACAGCAGCAGGCACAGGTAAACTACAGGTAAACTAGAGGTGTCCACAGAATATACTGAAGTACAGGTAGACAAACTACAGATTTACACACTGAAGACAAACTACAGGTGCACACACAAAGACAAACTACACTTCTAGGTGCACACACAAAGACAAACAGGTGTACAGAAACAACTACAGGTGTACACACAGGTGTACACACAAAGACAAACTACAGGTGTACACAGAATACACTGAAGTACAGGTAAACTACAGGTGACAAACTACAGGTGTACACTGAAGACAAACTACAGGGGTACACAGAATACACTGAAGATAAACTACAGGTAAACTACAGGTGTACACAGAAATACACTGAAGTACAGGTAAACTACAGGTAAACAGGTAAACTACAGGTGTACACAGAATATACTGAGAAGTAACTACGGTGTACAGGTACAGGTGTACACAGACAAACTACAGGTGTACACAGAATACACTGAAGTACAGGTAAACTACAGGTGTACACACTGACAGAATATACTGAAGTACAGTACAGTACAGAATACAAACTAGGTGCGAACTACAGAAACTGTAACTACTAAGGTACACACAAAGACAAACTACAGGTGTACACAGAATACACTGAAGTACATGTAAACTACAGGTGTACACACAGACAAACTACAGGTGTACACACAAAGGACAAACTAAACAGGTGTACACACAAAGACAAACTACAGAGGTGTACACACAAAGACAAACTACAGGTGTACACAGAATACACTACCACAAAGTACAGTACTACAGTACTAAAGGTGTAACAGAATACACTGAAGTACATGTAAACTACAGGTGTACACACAAAGACAAACTACAGGTGTACACACAAAGACAAACACAGGTGTACAGTTAACACACACAAAGGTACAGGTACACAAAGACAAACTACAGGTGTACACACAAAGACAAACTACAGGTGTACACAGAATACACTGAAGTACAGGTAAACTACAGAACTACAGGTAAACTAGGTGTACACAGAAATATACTGAAGTACAGGTAAACTACAAAGGTGTAAACACTGAGTACAGGTACACAGAATATACTGTACAGGAAGTACAGAGTAAACTACAAATGATAAACAAAGGTACAGGTGTACACAGAATACACTGAAGTACAGGTAAACTACAGGTGTACACAGAATATACTGAAGTACAGACAAACTACAGGTGTACACACACACATATACTGACAAGTACACATGTGCTACACAGAATACACTGAAAGGTACTAGGATACTTACACACAAGAACAGGTGTACACACAGAATACACTGAAGTACAGGTAAACTACTACAGTGTACACAAATAAACCACAGTGTACAGAGAATACACTGAAATGTACACATAAAGTAAACTACAGGTAAAGTCCACTGTACACAGGCTTCCAAGTACACAAAGACAAACTACAGGTGTACACAGAATACACTGAAGTAAGGTAAACTACAGGTACTAAGGTGTACACACACTGAAGTACAGGTAAACTACAGGTGTACACACACAAAGACTATAGGTAAACTACAGGGTACAAATAACCACAGGGTACACACAAAGACAAACTACAGGTGTACACACAAAGGTACAAACTAAAGACAAACAGGTGTACACAATACAAAGACAAACTACAGATGTACACACAAGAGGTAAACTGAAGTACAGGTATACACACAAAGAAAACTAATACTGCAAGGCTACTACAGGTGTACACAGAATACACTGAAGTACATACATGTACACAGACAAACTACAGGATGCGTGTACACAAAGACAAACTACAGGTGTACACAGAATATACTGAAGTACAGTAAACTACAGGTAAACTACAGGTGTACACAGAATATACACTGAAGTACAGGTAAACTACAGGTAAACTAAAGGTGTACACAGAATACACTGAAGTACAGGTAAACTACAGGTGTACACAGAATACACTGAAGACAGGTAAACTACAGGTGTACACACAAAAAGGTGACAAACTACAGGTGTACAGTAAGAATACATAGTGTACACAAAACAGAAACTACAGGTGTACACAGAGAATATACTGAACTACAGTACTGTACAGGTGAAACTACAGACACAGAGGTATAGTGCAAAGGTGGCTACACAGGTAAACTACAGGTGTACACACAGAATATACTACAGAAAGTAAGTACCTGTACTACAGGTGAAGTAAACTACAGGTGTATACTGAGTGTACACAGAAGTACTACAGGTAAACTACAGGTGAAAAAGTACAGGTGGTAAACTATACAGTGTACACAGAATAAGAATAAGAACTACAGGTACACAGGGTAACTACAGAAGTACAGGTAAACTAGGTGTACAGGTGTACACAGAATATACTGAAGTACAGGTAAACTACAGGTAAACTACAGGTGTACACAGAATATACTGAACTACAGTAAACTACAGGTAGGTAACTACAGGTGTACACACAGGTGTACACAGCAACTACAGGTACAGTACACAGAATACACTGAAGTACAGGTAAACTACAGGTAAACAACAGGTGTACACAGAATATACTGAAGAAAACAGGTAAACTACAGTAAACTACAGTGTACACAGAAATACTGAAGTACAGGTAAACTACAGGTGTACACAGAATATACACTGAAGTACAGGTAACAGGTGTACAAAATTATGAAGTACAGGTAAACTACAGGTGTACACAGAATATACTGAAGTACAGGTAAACTACAGGTGTACAGGTGTACACAGAATACACTGAAGTACAGGTAAACTACAGGTGTACACAGACAAATATAACTGTACACACAAAGACAAACTACAGTGTACACAGAATATACTGAAGTACAGGTAAACTACAGGTGTACACAGAATACACAGAATAACTGAAGTACAGGTAAACTACAGGTAAACTACACACAAAGACAAACTACAGGTGTACACAGAATACACTGAAGTACAGGTAAACTACAGTAAACTAAGGTGTACACAAAGAATACACTGAAGTACACTGAAGTGTACAGACTACACAGGTGTACAAAGAACTGTACACAGGTGTACACAAGGTGTACACTAAGGTGTACAGAATACACTGAAGTACAGGTAAACTACAGTAAAGTACATACAAAAAGACAAACTACAGGTGTACACAGAATATACTGAAGTACAGGTAAACTACAGGTGTACACACAATACACTGAAGTACAGGTAATCTACAGGTAAACTACAGGTGTACACAGAATATACTGAAGTACAGGTAAACTACAGGTGTACACAAAATATACTGCTGCATTACAGTACAGACTAAACTACAGGTGTAACTACAGAATATATTGAAGTACAGATAAACTACAGGTAAAGTACTACAGTAATAGGTGTACACAGAATATACAGTAAACTACAGGTGTAGTAAACTACAGGTGTACAAACACAAAACTACAGGTGTACTACTGATGAATAAACTACATTGAAGCAGAAAGGTGTAATACTGGTGTACACAGAATATACTGAAGCACAAACTACAGGTAAACTACAGGTGTACACAGAATACACTGAATACAGACAAACTACAGGTAAACTACAGGTAAACTACAGGTGTACACAGAATACACTGAAGTACAGGTAAACTACAGGTAAACTACAGGTGTACACAGAATACACTGAAGTATAGGTAAACTACACAGGACAAACTACAGGTGTACAGAATAACTGAAGTACAGGTAAACAAGTACACACATACTACAGGTACTAAGTACACTGAAGTACAGGTAATCTACAGGTAAACTGGTACAGGTACACTGACAGTACAGGTAAACACAGGTGTGACACAGGTAACACAAACTACAGTAAACTACAGTGTACACAGAATATACTGAAGTACAGG
>CM041554.1:776446-798946 GCA_023238725.1 Scortum barcoo
ATTTATAGGTACAGAAATGATCTATGAACAAGAACTGATCAGATGAAATGTGAAAAGACCGTACAAAGAAATGATGGATTGAAAGATAAAACATATTTCTTGTTTGGTTATTAGATTAACATTGTTATAATGATAATTCTATCTTTATTTCATATATAGAATTATAATCATCATTATTATTTATATCAAACTAGACTAAATTCTACTGTGGCATCATCAAAGTGCATCAGACAGCTGGATAATAACATTTAAATTAAATTAGTTATTAAATTGTTTGCGTCAGTTGTTTTCTATGACAAACTAACTTGAGGAAAAGAACAGAAGAGAATAAAAAAATTATTATTTAAGATAAAAAAAGAAAGAAAATATGCAGAAAGTTCAGATCCTCCAAATGAACCACTACAGATCAGAGGGGCTGATTTATTAACCAGATGGACAGACGACTTTATTGATCCTCAGAAAAGAAAGAAAATACAGTAGAATAAAGTTAAATAAAATAAAATACTGAGGTTATTAAATCCTAACGAGGTATTTCAGGTTCTCGCGGTCCTGCAGGATCTGGATCAGACCTTTGGCGGCTCCAGGAAGCCGTTGTTGTCTTTGCCGTCCTCGGAGATGTCCTGGGCGTCAAGCAGGATGGTCCATCGGTCCATCAGAACCTCGTCCGCCTCGTCCACAGAGACCAGGATGTGGTGGGGGTCCTCGCCGCTGTAGCCCGCCCCCCATCGCAGGACGCGGGCCAGGTCGTTCCCTGAAGACAGCACAGAGCTCAGCACCTGTTTCACACCGAAGCTCGATGTGATGAAACCTCCGGCTGCTCTCACCTGTTCCCAGCGGCACGATGCCGATCGGCGGCTCTCGACACACCAGTTTGTGTCGGACGGCCTCCAGCACGCCCAGCACCCAGCCCACCGTCCCGTCACCCCCACAGACCAGAACCCGAAACCGGGGAACCTCCCGGAATGTGTGGAGGCTGAAGAACAGAAGAACATCAGAGTGAAATATTACAGTGAACAGGACGAAAAGTTTAAAGACCTCCAGAGGTCAAAGTGTTTGTAATCTGATTACTGCTGCATGTAACCGTTCTGTGTGTGTGTGTGACTGCTGGGTTATCAATATCTAAAGGGAGCAAGGAAGTAATCGATACTTTAGACCGAGAAAACAACCTGAAACAAACTAAACTGAGCCACAAAGTGAGTAAAGTACTCCTGATTTATATTTATCTACATCTTTATCCCTAAACGTGCTGTCCAGTATAACTTCAGTCAGCTCAGATCAGATGTATTGATCATCGCTCCGGTAACGACCCCGCTAACTCTCGGGTCGTTCGGGTGTGGCGGCGGCGCTCACCCAGGCAGCGGTCCTCCGTTGGAGATGTCGAAGACCTGGTGAGGGTTCAGAAGTTTCCTGAAGCCGTAGAGAAGTAGAGAAGCTCTCTGCCTTTCAGACCGCCGCTCTTCGGGTTAACGAACACCAGCAGAGGACAGACATCCCCGAGCTCGCTGTGCTGAGAGACGACAACAACGATCGCCACGTTAAACTGAAGATAAACGTGAGGTGAGAATCAGTGTGTGTCAGCAGACGAGTGTTACCAGGATCTCTGGGATGACGAGCGATGTGAGAGTCTTGTTGTTGACAGTCGTGTCTTTGGCCAACATGTAGATCCGCTCCGCTTCAGAGAAACACGAGATCTGCAACGCCACCGCACCTGAACACACACACACATCATGCACACACATATAATCACACACACATCATATATATCACATATGCAACTGCATACATGTGTGTGTGTGTGTGTCAATATGTGTAATGTGTGTGTGTGTGTATATATATATTATATATACACACACACACACATACACACTATATAGATACACTATAAATATAGAAATATAATGCATAGATACAGTAAAAATAGAAATATACTGTGAATGAAACTGGGATTTAAAAATTGATCTCAGCGCTCCACATGCCCTTAAAATGTGGGTTGTTTCCATGGCAACTGGCTCACCTTGACTGGCATAGATGTGGCTGATGGTGACCAGGTGACCTGCAGAGACAGAAAGAGATGAGATGAGATGGAGGGGGGGCCGTCAGACAGCTGGTCCTGCTGAGAGCTGACCTCAATAAGAAGGAGAATCAGAGAGGAGGTGACGTTCAAGACAGAGAGACTCTAACCTGATCCAGCGAGGGTTAAACTGTTTATTCAGCTCATTTTTAACACATGAAGGAGCTTCGTCCTTCACTTCAATGTCAGCACACAAACTGTCATCTGAAAAGGAACTAAAGCTGTTGGTAATACAGGACGAGCCGTCCCACTCTGGTGGACTTGTCTCAGGTGGACTTGTCTCAGGTGTCTCACTCACTCTTGATGGTCAGGTGTTCCTGGATCAGCTGGACGTACTCTTCTTTGGCCAGCAGAGGGGGCAGTCCTCCGATCAGCAAGCCCACCTGCACCGCTCGGTTTTTGTTCTCCACGACGTAAAACCGAGTCTGGTTCATCTGACGCAGAGAAACCTGCAAACACAAACCGCATTTATGCATGTTATTAGTTTATTACAGATTCATTAACAAGTGATCGAGGAATAAGAGACAGCCTGCAGATAGTAACACCATCAGGTCGTCGTCTCTCCTCCTACCTTCCTGATCTCCTGCAGCTTGTCCAGGATTTTCTCCTGGGGGGTCAGCGTCTGTCTCTGGACTGGGGGGACAAACATGGAGAGGTCAAAGGTCAGTTCAAACGTCAGAGTAAATTAAAACAGGCTGTTCTGTAGAGATCAGACACTAAATGTTTAAATTCACTGATTGTGGTTGTTGTGCTCGACAGTCTGTCCAATAATGATTAAATATGTGAGATTTTAGTAGAACAGGCTTCAAATAATAAAATACAGAAGCTGAGAATGGCCATTCTTACAATACTTTTTTAAGCTTTGTTATCTCGAGATAACGACATTAAAAGAAAAATTGTACGTCTGTTCTCGGCTCTCGTAATAAAACAATATGTTGATAAAATTTGATTTAATGAGAAAATATTCTTCATGTATGCAGACAGAAATAAAACAAAATGCATTTACAAAGATTTATCCTTTTAAACTCTGAATCTGTAGTTTTTGTGAGGTTAAAGTCACTTCCTGTTTACATCGCTGGTTTAACGAGCTGATTCTTGATGTTCAAACTGATTCATGATCACCTGCTCTAACATCTCTTTAACATCTTTATTATATAGATAGATAGATAGATAGATAGATAGATAGATAGATAGATAGATATAGATATGATATACTTTATTAATCCCAAGCTGGGAAATTATCGTGTAGCAGCAGCATTACACAATAACAATACAAGAGATAAAGAGAAAAAGAAAGAAGAAAAACCTAGACATCTCCACACAATATAAAATGCAATAACAAAATGTATAGAAATGTATAAATAGCAGCACTGTTTGTAGTGCAAAATAAATATAAGGTGCAGTGAACAGATAATGCTACAATGAACAGTGTGTATTAAACAAAACCTATAAAGTTGATATAGACTGTGTTATGACCAGATTATTAGCTGTTATTGTACAGTGAGATGGCATGTGGCAGGAAAGATTTCCTGTATCTGTCCTTTCGACAGCGGAGCTGGAGCAGCCTGTGAGAGAAGGTACTCCGCTGTCTGTCTACTGTGTGATGGAGAGATGATGATCATTGTCCATGATGGATAATAGTCTATTCAGCATTCTCCTCTCCACCACGGTCTCAAAAGACTCCAGCCTGAGACCAAGCACAGAGCCAGCCTTCTTGATGATTTTATCAAGGTCTGTTAGTGTCGCTTGTGGCTCTGATGCTGCTGCCCCAACACACGGCAGCAAAGAAATGATGGCTGGCAACAACAGACTGGTAAAAAATCTCCAACATCCTGCTGCCCACGTTGAAGGATCTCAGCTTCCTCAGGAAATAGAGTCTGCTCATCCCCTTCTTGTACACAGCCTCTGTGTTAGATTTCCAGTCCAGTCTGTTGTCGATCACCACTCCCAGGTATTTGTAGTCCTCCACCTCTTCCACCACCTCCCCCCTGATCCGTAGTGGCTGTGAAGGCATCTTCTTCCTCCTGAAGTCGATCACCATCTCTCTGGTCTTGTTGACATTCAGCCTCAGGTGATTCTGTTCGGACCACTCCTACAAAGTTGTCTACTCAGTGTCCTGTACTCACCCTCCTCTCCCTCTCTTATACACCCGACAACAGCTGAGTCATCAGAAAAGAAAACTTCTGTAGATGACATGACTCAGAGTTGTACTGAAAGTCAGTGGTGTATAAGGTGAAGAGGAAGGGAGAGAGCACAGTTCCCTGCGGAGCTCCTGTATCACTGACCACCACATCAGACAGGACACTGCCCAGACGGACAAACTGTGGCCTGCCTGTCAAGTAGTCAGTAATCCAGGAGATCATTGAGTCGTCAACACCCATCACCTGCAGCTTCTCACCCAGTAGCAGCGGCTGAATGGTGTTGAAAGCACTGGAGAAATCAAAGAATGTGATCCTCACAGTGCCTCCTCCACCATCCAAATGCATGTGGGCTCGTTGCAGCAGGTAGATGACAGCATCATCGACTCCTAAATGGGGCTGATAGGCAAATTGCAAAGGATCCAGAAACTTCCTCACCCGTGGCCTCAGCTGGGCTAAGACCTAGTCTCTCCAGGACCTTCATCACATGAGATGTGAGGGCAACTGGTCTGTAGTCTGCCGGGTCTGATGGCCTCGACTTCTTGGGGACTGGAACCAAGCAGGACGTCTATCCACAGCATAGGGACTTTCTCCTGACTCAGACTCAGGTTGTACAGATGTCCCAGTACAGGAGACAGCTGGCTGGCACAGGTCTTCAGGATCCTGGGTGTGATGCCATCAGGGCCTGCAGCCTTTCGCTGGTGTAGTCTTTCCAGCTGCCTCTTTACCTGGCCTGTAGTCACCGTTGGGCAGGGGTTGATGCGGATGTTGGAGGAGGGAGGTGGTGGGGAGGGAGGGAGGGGCAGATGGAGAGGTGCTGTACAGGAGAATGCTGGGGGTGGGTCGAGCCATTTGGGAACAATGTGGGTGTGTGGGGGGCCGGAGGTGTCGTAGGGGGGCTGGCAGGGGGTGAGCTAAACCTGTTAAAAAACTGGTTAAACTGGTTTGCTCTATCCAGGCTCCTGGCTGATGTCTGCCTGTCTTTCCCCTTCATCCCCAGTGATGTGCTTCATTCCTGTCCACACGTCTCTCACATTGTTCTGTTGGAGTTTAGCCTCCAGCTTCCTCCTGTAGTTGTCCTTGCATGTCCTCAGCATGTCTCTGAGTTCGTGCTGCACTCTCCTCTGCTCCTCTCTGTCTCCAGCCCTGAAAGCCATCCTCTTTTTGTTCAGAAGTGCCTTCAGGTCCCTGGTAATCCAGGGCTTGTTGTTGGGAGAAGCAGTGCACAGTCTGGGCTGGCATACGGTGGTGTCCTCACAGAATCTGATGTACTCCGTGATGCAGTCAGTCATGTTGTCAATATCCTCCCCATGTGGCTCACAGAGTACATCCCAGTCTGTTGACTCGAAGCAGTCCTGCAGTGCCTCAGCGGCCTCCTGTGTCCACCTCCTCACCGTCCTGGTGTGCACGGGCTGCCTTCTCACAAGAGGGACATACCTGGGAGTCATCATGACTAAGTTGTGGTCTGACCTGCCGAGGGGGGGGGGCTGTGGTGTCATATGCATCCATGGCATTAGCATACAGGAGATCCAGCGTTTTATTGTCTTAACTTCATTTAAGGTTTATCTTTAGATTATTAAAGCATATTTAAGCTTTTCTATTCTGCACGTTCACCGTGTTTTGTCTCTTTTCTGATATTTGAGCCCTCAGAGGCTGTAAAGGACCTGACTGCTGTTTTTTAACGTGTCTCACCTTGTTTGCTGCTCATGTGAACCTCCAGCAGGCTGAAACTGGATGGATCCTCCTCCTGAAACAACGCACAGCATCAGCTGACAGAAACTAAACATTCATGCTCTGCAGCTCACAGAGGTCAGATCAGATCTGATTCTGTTTGTTCAGTGTGAACAGGATCACACAGTGACGCTAAATACTCCATCGATGCTGCATTCAGACAGGATGTGCTGCTGAAAACCAGCCAGAGTCTCCATACTGAAAATAAAAGTCTGTGTCAAAATGTCAAAGCCTGTTAAATTTTACCCAAAGCTAAAATGAAAAAAGAAAGAAAGGCCAGATTAATATTATGAGTACATTATTATGTTTTAGCACTGAGGGAAATTATTTTAAACTGGACAGTTTGAATCTCAGCTGATGAATATTATGATGGATTATGATAATATATATGAATAGTGTGGAGGGGTTGACTTTGGTTTCTGTGCTGATTAAACTCCATTTAATCTGAGATATTAAAGATAATCTCACTCAGAGTTACACTCACCTGTCTGTCGAGCTGACCAAGGAGCTCGCTGATGACCGAGGCCGTCGTGCTGCTTTTAGAGACGGAGACGAAAGCTGCTCCTGACCTGAAACACACAGCAGGACGTTAAAGGATCCTTTACTGGTTAAAAAGGTGAATAAATGACTGAGTGTGTCTCACCTGGGCCAGCCTGCGTACACCTTGATGACCTCGGCGTCTCGAGGTTTGGCCCTCAGCAGCCACGACTCGCCTCCGTCCTTCAGGGAGCTCCGGTTGTCCGGGCCGCCGTTACGGTTCAGGACGTCGTCGCTGTGCAGACGCTGCAGGCCGCCGATCTCGTGCAGCTCGAAGTCCTGAGGCTCATCAGGGAGGTAGAAGGCCCTCAGTGCCGCCTCCTGCAGGACAGCACAGGTACTACAACATTAGACAGCCTTTAACTGAGTGATACTGCAGCAGGAGGAGGAGAGGTGACAGCAGCTGTACAGCTGTGGTGGTAACAGCAGTAAGAGTTGTAGTAGTTTCAGATGGGAAGCTCAGTGAAGTGACAAAAACTACAAATGAAAACCTTTTCTGTTCACAAACTTAATGTCAGTAATGTTTGTATTTTATGCAATAACTTTATTATATTTAGTTTGATATGAAATGTAAAAGTACATTCACAGAGACTGAAATCTAGTTTCAGTCACCAAAAATCAAGAAACACTGTTGTTGATGCTTAATTTTAATGTCTTTATCAGAATAATAAAATCAATGTTAATCACATGGCCTGGTGGTAGTAGTGATAGTAGTAGTGGTAGTAAATACAGAAGTAGTAAAGTGTGACATGAGCTCTCACCACCGCTTCCTCATTTCTCGTAGCTCGAAGGATGGAGACCAGTCGGAAGTAGCCGCGCTTGACTGCATCATCGCCATCAAACACCTTAAGAACTGTTTCCTACTGTTTCCCTGTGAGGAACTGTTTCCCTGGACACACACACACACACACACACACACACACACGTTATAAAAGCTGCATTTTTTTTCCACAGAAGCTTTCTCCATCTGTCTCCATCTTCCAGATTTCTGCTGCATCATTTTAAAAACTTCTCCCAGAATTCAGCCTGGTTTGATGTCAGTTTGTAAAAACAGACACCTCCTTTGAGTTTTTCAGAAAACCCCCAAAATCTGAGAACAACGTGAAGGTTTGATGATTGAGGATGTGAACTGACCGGACTCTGCAGCAGCTGGCTGACTGTCTTTAGAAACGGCAGCAGACGGATCAACGTCATCAGAGTTATCTGATAAAAACACAGAAACACTCAGTCAGAGACAGAAAATATTTACGGGACAACAACTTCCTGATCAGCTGGTGTGAACACTCAGAAAGATAAATCCTCTTTTCTTCTGTTTCTAATTCATCAGTCAGTCAGAGACGACTCGGACGTTTCTGTTCGTGTCGTCTGAGTTGGATTTAGTCTCCAATGAGCTGCCTTAAAAAGATCTGAATCTTTGACTGAACTAAAGAGGGAAAAGTTTAAAGAAATTAATATTATGATTGTTTTACAGATTAATGCTGATTTTTGCTCTTATAAACTTAGTTTCAGTTATTCAGTTTGTGAAGAAGTGTCTTTTCTTTGAGTTCTGCACCAGTTTGTCAGTTTCTTAGATTTTTAATTGATCTTTTTTAAATTCACTTAAAGGGCCAGTTCACCAAAATCACAAGAAATCTTTTTTTTTCCAGAATCTCAAAGTGCAGTTTTGTAGCTGCTGAAGTTTGCAGACTTTGTTTCTCTGATCGAGCTGAACTGAAGCTGCTGTTAAAACCTGTTTTCAACGTTCACATTGTCATGTTGTGAAAAAACTCATTTTTAGTTTCACAAACGAGCAAAGCTGTCAGGAAACGAGACGAGTGTTTCTGGTTTGTGTAGCAGCGTCGTCACAGAGGATGTGGTTTGTGTGTGTGTGTGTGTGTGTGTGTGTGTGTACCCAGGTCGTGGCTGCAGCTCTCCGTGATGCGGTAGCAATGCATTTTGCTGAAGTTTCTGGAGTCGAGTCGGACGCAGGCCGGATGCAGCAGCATGCAGCGCAGACGTCCCAGAGTGCACTCTGGTGGCACGCTGAGGTAACACGCCGCATGGCTCTGCAACACACACACACACGCAGAGGACAGAGCTGATCAGTGATCAATGATTCTGAGATGTCTCCTGAGTGTTTCATGTGTCTGTTGGAGCTTCTTCACGTTTCTCTTTAGTTTGATGCATCAATCAAACCTCCAATTACAATCAATGACTGATGACAGCAGCTTCGTTATCACCTGAACTCTGAACCTGATCTCTGCTGGATCCCACCTGGCCCAGATGTGTGTGTGTGTGTCAGTGTGTGATCCAGGGGTCCGTTAAACCCTCCCTGACTGTGACACAGTAAACACGCAGCGTTAGCAGGACTGGGTGATGCGGTCTGAGACGGTTCTTACCGTGATGCCGCACCACTCACACCTCATCCCCGCCAGGACGTCAGACGAACCACAAGACCGCCGACACATGTCGCACCTTGCCGCTGATGGCAGGTTCCCCTCCCTCCAGTGGTGGTGAAACGTATCCTGCAGCAACAGAAAGTAGATCCTGGGTGAGTGTAAAAAGTAATCAGATTACCTGGAGAACAGGTACTCGGCTTCACTGAGATGAATGTAATTTAAATTCTGTTTCTTTATTTCTCCTAAAGACTCCACAGATGTTCCAGCTCAGCCTGACCTCCACAGCCTGTATGGATTAATCCGCCACAGAAAATAGTCCCCAACAGATGTTCTCTTTCCTTCTGATTGTTTGGTAAAAACTAAACTGAGCAACTGATTTAAATTATTAAGACTTTTTAAAATATTATCATTATCATTATTATTATTATTATGTTTTCAGCAGGAACCAATGAGAGCTGAGAGTCTCAAACAGGAAGTATTAAAGGGTTGGACTGACACTGAAATCAATTAAAATGTTCTGATGGTGATCAGATTGATTGATTCAATTAAACTGTTCCTGTCGGTCAGTCTGAGCTGCTGTTTGTTGTTGAACTGGTTTACAGTCTCACCGCCATCGTCAGCTCCTTCAGCTCCTGCTACTGATTTTAATCAAAGCTGTGACCGATCGATCAGCTGAGATCGACACACACACGCACACCTCTTCATTGACTGCTCTCCAGTGTCTCACAGGAAGTCTTGGATTAAAAGTTGTGTGACAGCGGCAGGTGTCAGGTGATCAGTCAGACTGAACTCAATCAATCACATCAGCCACACACACACACACTTACTGTTCCTCGGGTGACGTGAAAGTGTGAACAGAGCAGTTGCAGTAGTTTGTCAGCAGGTGGCGCTGATGAAGTTGATTCACATATTTAAACATGATCTTTTTAACCTGAGAGCGTCGCAGCCTGAAACCACAGGAACCGACCGAGAACTCAAAATAAGGACGAGTAGAACCTCCAGCTGATCACGTGACCTGCCAGCGAGCCACATACGTGACCTGCTGTGGCTGTATGTGGCTTGTGTTAAAAGACAGTCTTTTAACTTCACTCACCACCAACAATGAAACGTGATGATGAAGCATTCATTATTAAAGATGCTTCAGCATGTTTTTTACTTCACTTCGTCATGAAGGGTTATGAATGTTCTCATAACACACTATAGATGTGATCTTCATAGAACGTGTTACTGATTATTTTCACTTCAAAAGCTGCATCAACTGAGGACGTCGATCAATCAGTGATCAGAGCTGATCAATCAGTGATCAGAGCCGAGCTAATGTTGACGTCAGAAACGAGTGGAGCAGCTGATTCAGTGTTTGGTGATTTCTTCTGGTCTCTGGTTGGTTCAAACATCAGAGTGACGAACAGGTGCTGCTTTTTTATTCTGATTAAACTTTGTAAACTAAAACATACAAAGTGTGAGGAATCTGACAAACACTGAATGAGAAAGTCATAATTATTATTGTCAAACTGACGTCAGTCCTGAACAGATCGACGACTGCAACACGTCGTCATAGAAATGAACACACTGAGTTTTCAGTCGCCTCCTTTAAAGGTCTTTCTGCGGTTTGCAGACACTCACCTGCTCCAGAGTCCCGTCCAGGTGAGAACTGCGACAGTCTGCACAGGTGAAGGCGGCACAGTCAGCATGGACGACGTGCAGCTCACATACTGAAACACACACACACACACACACACACACACACACACAAACGTTACTTTAGTGACATACTGGTCAGGAATGTGGGGTCAAAGGTCGCAGGTTCAGCCACAGGTCACAACAGGAAGGTTTAAACATTTTAAAGTTTTAAACATTTCATTACAGGTAAAACTTTACTGAATGTTTTCTCTAAATTTGATTGATTGATTGATTGATTGATTGATTTGTTCCTCTGCTGTGAGGAAATGTATTTCTCATCAATACTATTTGTACTTTATTTCATTTTATGTCTTAAATCTTATTTTATGTGTTTTCTCTCTGTTCAGCACTTTGAATAATCTCTGTGTTTGACATAAAACTAAAGCTGCTTTGTCTTTATTATTAATTTAACTTACATTTATCATTTTCTTTATTGTTAAAAGATTTTCTACTGTCCTCACTTCTCCAGTGTAATTCTACTTTTTCTGCACATGAAGAAACTGAACTTCAGGTTATTTCTGAGAAATCTGAAGGACTAAAGTCAGTTTTTTTTATCTTTTCTCTGTCCAGCTCTGACTCTGCTGCTGTGACTGTTTGCTGAGGCTGCAGCTCAGACTCTGTTATCTTCACACTCTCTGTTTGCAGCCACTTATCTGTGACGCCCCACTGACGACCCTCCTCAACACAACAAACAGCAGCAACTCAGTGAACGTTCGAACTGACAGATCTCGATAAATGATCAATAATCAATAATCACATCGACCAGCTGAAGTTTGATCAGTTTCTTCTTCACATCTGGACTGTTGTTGTGTAAAACAGGAACAGTTAGATTGTCCCGAATTACAGAACTTTTGGTTTTGTCTTAAGCAGATTTGTTCAGGTTTTTAAATATAAACAGAGAATAGAACAGCTCAAATGTGGCTTTAGTTTCAGTTCATTTTCTGGTTCATATTTCAGGTCTTTCTCTTTCTATTCATATTTCTAATCTACCTGCATGTTATTTCTGTGAACTCGAGGTTGTGTTTGATCTGTTTCACTGCCTCAAACTTATTTAGTTTAGTTAATAGACTGATGTTATCTGACAGGAACGTCTCGTTGTTGGCTGTTTTAAATGACAGATATTTGTAGATCATGTAGTTCAGCTGCAGGTTAAGCTGCTGTATGTGGTGATGACACTGGTCTGACCTTCACATCGCAGCGCCGTGTTTCCCTCCATTTGCTTCCTGCAGACGCTGCAGAAACGCTTCTTGTGACCCGCCGGGCCGAAGCAGTGAGCCACCGGGACCTGCAGGGGGCAGCAACAACTCTGTTCACACAGCTGACGCAAAGAAAACTAAAACACGACACGGCGTTCGTCCTGCCGCCACACTCAGCAAGAAATAAAACTGAGAGAAATAAAACATGCAGATCAAGAACAGTCCAGACATCCGGGGCCTCGGCCTACTTAATCTGAGGTCCAACCATCAGAAAACCACAACTACCATGATGCACATGGTGGAAAGTACTTTACTTAAAGTTTATTCTACTTTATACAAAGACTTCTTTATATTTATTTTACAGCTGCAGTTAGATTTCACATACAAACACATTAAATATGATGTCTCAGATTAAAGGCCTCACAGACCCTCACAGGTGTTTTTAGGTGTGATGCTGTTTGGACCAATCAGATTAAAGTGAGGTCATCCTGTACTGTAAACAGATCACAGGAGGACCCCTGAACTAAAATTAATTTTATCACAATAATAACTTGTGTGTTTAAATTATCATCTTGTGTGCAGACGATTAAAATAAAATCATTTTTATCACGTTGTCCTTTATGAACATTTGAAGGATTCACCTTTTTTTCTTTTAAATGACGACAACATGAGCTTTACTTATAAAATAACAGCATCACATGATGACATGAAGAGTTTCACAGACAGCATGAAGGAGTCCTGCTGACTGAAAAACAGAAGGAAAACTGAACAAATAATTATACTTATTGTATTCTTAGTACCTCTACATCTACTTAAACTATACTATACAGTATACTTATACTTACCAACGTCACCCACATTTCCTCTGTGTTTTTGTATTTTTAGTGCTGAACAGGCTCGATATCAGCTTGTTTTCTGATTCTTGTATCTGAATCATTGTGATTTAAATTAGGTTTTTAAACCGGTATTTCGTCAGTTCACACTGCTGTGGCCTCAAACTGGACTTCAACCTGGACTCACCTGTACCTGGAGCTACACACCCACAACAATCAGGAGAGGTTGTATAAAAGAAAGTCTTTGTCAGAAAAAAACAGGAAAACTGGTTATTCTGACGAGGGAGTGTTTGCTCATTATCCTGACGGGTGTTAGGCCGTAATGTGGCCTTACGGCTGCAAGCAAACAACACAAACCTCAGACTTTAATACCAAATAAACCCAGACACAAACAAACAGCTGTTAGACCAGCTGATCCGTCTGTGAAAACTGGACTTTAGTTTGATGTCAACATGTTGATGTCTTTGTGTGTGAAAACTTACTCAACAATAAACCTGATTGTGACGTCACTCTCCGTCACGTCCACTCCCTCCGTGAGGTAAATATAGTATTTTTACACAGGAGGACTTTTACTGTGAAAATACTTCAGTAGTACCACAGTGTAGTATTAGTACTGGTACTGCAGTATATCTCCTCTCTGATCCTGTCAGTGAATAAAGTGGCTGGTTGTTTGGTTCAGAGAGCAGCAGAGGAAAATAACAGTTCAGTCTGCTGCCTCTCGCTCATGTTTATTGCTGGTTTATTGATCGGAGCAGCAGTCAGTCAGGCTCAGTGATCGGTGCTGTGCTGATCAATAAACATTATGTCGGGGTGTGTTTCAAGTTTCAGCCAGGCGGCGGCTGTTTGTTACTCACCCGGACCAAAGATGGAGTCATGCAGGAGCAAACGGAGCGCAGCGTCTTCAGGCATTTCTCGTGACACATGAAGTTACAGACTGAGGAGGAAACAGAGAGGAAGGTCAGAGGCCGCCGAGCAAGGCAGCAACATGGCGAGGCCGACGTTCAACTCCCTGCAGGTCCACCAGCCCTCAGACCTGCAGCTGGATCTGCAGCATCTCACCTGATTTACTGAACTAACAGATGTCAACATTCACCTCAATTTTCCCACAAACCTTTGCAACCAGTTTGTGGTCAGCATAACGACATCATCACTGAAAACTACAACCCACAAAAAAACTAACAAAACCTGAGACAGACGAGCTCGAGGTGACTCTGCACAAGAGAGTCAGTCCGTTGATCAGGACGTGTGTCAGTAACGTGATTTAAAAGGATCTTTCTCAAAGAGTTTTCATTCACTCTCTGAGACTTCCAGGATCTAATCTGATCATTCACAAACATTCAGGAACAATCTGAGGTTTGACGTGCAGACTAAAGGAGCTGGGGATCGAACAGCTGACCTCCTGAACCACATAATAGAAGATGTATATGTCTGATAAATAATAGATGATGAATTATCTCTTATCTCTGTGTAGGATGTGACTGCACACACGCCTCTCGCTCTGACTCTTTTTAATGCTTCGTGCACGCAGGCCGATCACATTAAAACATCAAGTGACGCAGCACAAACACAAACACACATTAAACAGGAGCTGAACCTTCATCTCTTCTCACTGCTGTTATCTAAAGAATCTCTTTATTCATGTCCGGAAAAAAGGAGAAAACTGCAGAGTTCAGATAAAATTTTGGTTTCAAGGTTCCCACTTGAGTATTTTCCAATAAATCATCTTTCAAACTGTGACGTCTTGTAATTTAAATGTTTTCGATTGAAGCCTCTTTGGATCAAACTGTCAGAAAGTGTTTGTTTCGGGCGGCTGATCAGAAAGCTGCGGACTCGTCTGCAGCTCGACCACGCTGCCGCTGACATTTAGTTTGTGGTGTTTTCTGTTTGCTCTGTCACGCTGTGGTAAACCTCACATGTTCGCTCCGGACAGTTTTCACACTTCCAACTCATCAACAGCTCTGAAGACAAAAACACTTCGTCTGTCAGCACCATTAAAACACACACACACACAAAGAAACAGATCAGCCAGGTTTTTCCAGTCCAGGAGCTCCAACGCACCATGAATGCACCTGATAACAGCTGTTACTTAACACCAGTGACTCAGCAGAGATTTCCACGTCTGAACTTCATTTACAGAACAAAGCGCAAAGCGTTTTACAGTCGGCTGTTTTAGCTGTCGGTCTGAAGTGTGATGATGTTTGACAACGCAGCAGGACCGTCTGAGGCTCAAGTCCACCAATAAATTAATTCATCCAAAGTAAAGTGACCCAAAGTCATTTTCAGGTCAAACGCTTCGTCTGCAGCTTCTCCAGTGAGAACATTTGCTGCCAAAGACGAAACAAACACAAAAAACATCTTTTTTTACGTCTCCTGACTTTCTTCAGACTAAATTATTCATCAGTTAATTGGAAAAACAACCGTTCAGTTCACCTCTGACCTGCACAGACTCGTCCTCTGCCTGCATGTTCATGTAACTGATCGATATCATCAATACTGTCACTAATACTGATGAAATGATGGACAGAACCGCCAAAATAAGAGCCTGGCTGTCATGAGCTGGAGCGGAGTACGTTGGCTGATCTTTGGGAAACATGAAGAATAAAGAGGTTTGGTGTTTCATTAAGATGGAAATGTTCTCGGTCAGATGAAGCACTTTGGTGACATCACAGGTTTGTGTTAGTCCAACTGACGGCTTAAAGAAGAAAAACATTACGTAATCCGGCCGAGCTCCTGCTGCTGCAGCTTTTAATGCATCTGCAGCCGCTTGTGATGATGAGGAGGAGGAGGAAGGTCCTGTCTCTGCTGCCAGTCACACAAACACATCTCCTGTTGCCATGACAACCGGAGGAAGTAAATCACGACTTGACTGCAGCTCTGATTGCAACAGACACTTTACACCTCCTCAAACACACACACACACACACACACACACAACAGGGATCATGAACAACCAGTGTGTTACTGGGCAGAGTGTGAGAGTGTGTGTGTGTGTGTGTGTGTGTGTGTGTGTGTGTGTGTGTTGGATCTGCTCCTCAGTTCGCCTGTTGAATCATGATGAGGTCGTGGCTTAGTGAGAAAGAGAGGAAGGAAAGAAAAGGAAAGGACAAGGAAGAAAAGGGAAGGAAGGAGAGAGGAAATATGAAGGGAAAGACAGGAAAGAAGAGGAGTGAAAATGAAAACAGCAGGATGAGAAAGAAATTAGGACAGAAAAGGAGAAAAGGAGAAAAGGAGAGGAGGCGATGCCCCCCCAGCTGCTCATGTTCAGGCTGCAGATGAAGCATCTTTCCTGCAGGATGACTTTGGTGCAAAGACACAGAGCAAACTCTCATCTGTCCTCTGGACTAGATTCAAACTGAGCCGGATCACAGTGAGACCCAGTCTGCCCCCTCAGACCACCTCAGTCCGGCTCCAGGTCAGAGGACAGGTGCTGGTTCAGGATGAATGTCACACCTGAGGGGTGAACTGACTGATGGAGAGGCGGTGTTGAGGGCCACAGAGCCGGGCAGGTGGATCAGTCCCCGCTGAGAGCACCAGCATGTGCATTTATGTGGAGCAGTTTCTCCATAAATACTTCATATTTTACTATAAATTATACCCGAGGTACTGTGTGTTTGTTTCTCACCTTCACACAGGAAGCCGATGAGCCCCCAGATGAAGTCGCTGCAGCTGTGGCAGTAGGTGGGTTTGGTCAGCGTCACTTTCCTCAGGCAGTGTCCCGGAGCGCCGCTCTGGTACTTGGGCCGGAGACCGGGAGACTGCGCCCTCTTCTTCCCGGACAGGGGGCTCGCTGTCCGGCTGTCAGCGGCGTCAGGGTCCGCCGGTCTGCTCCGGCCGGAGTCCGCCATGTCCTCCACACAAACTCACCGACAGCAGGGCGACAACACGGGGTGTGACTGGGTTCACCTCCGGTGCAGAAAGCCTGGGTCTCTAGAAGAAGCTCTCCCCCCGGTGAAGAGTCATCCCACCGGGCCGGACACGCGGCGCAGCCCGGCCAAAGCGCGCCGTGCTCGGTGTGAGTCCCGCAGCTTTCCCCGCTTCTGGAGCTAATTATCCAGGTCCAGAAACACACAGCAGACCGGTCACGACTTTATGATCCAAACGAGATTAGTTTTCCGGTCACTGTGACGTCGTTAACCCTCGGTGGAGAGTCATCCCACCGGCTGGACCCAGCGGTGCCACCCGGCGGAGAGAGCGCTGCGGCCGGCGTGTCTCCCGCAGCCTCCCGCCTCGCAGCCCCATCAAACACCACACTGATCAAATATTAACCGTGTGTCCGCCCTCCTGAAACATGGAGCGGCTGCTCCACGGCGGCGGGGACGGTCGGTTCTCGAGCCCCCTTTCGACGTCGACTCGGGGTGCGGAGACGAGCACGCCGAGATCAGAGCGCCTCCGCCCGGAGACAGCGGTGCCACCCCGCGGCGGGCACCGAGCACGGGGCGCCGCGGCCGGCGGGGCTCCCGGAGCTCCCCCCCGGGAAGCTGGATGAATAATAGATGAGGTATCGATCCGTGAATGGATGCGGAGCGAGTGTGATGAATGGTGTTATTTTCAGGAGCGGTCCGCCGGTCCGTCCGTCAGCCGACAAACAGCAGCTCCACTGCGGCAGAAAGACGCCCCCGAGCCGCCGCAGGCTCCGGATCAGCGCCGCGCAACAAGTGTGCAGCCAGCCGGGGGACGCGCTTTCATTTCGGCTCTCTTCCTCCTTCTCCGACTCCTCTTCCGCGTCCGAGTCTCCAACACTGATTTACCTCCTCCTCCCTCCTTTCCTCCTCCCTCCTTTCCTCCTCCTTTCCTCCTCCTTTCCTCCTACCTCCTTTCCTCCTCCTCCCTCCTTTCCTTACCTCCTCCTCCTCCTCCCTCCTTTCCTCACCTCCTTTCCTTCCTCCTTTCCTCCCTTTCCCTCCTTTCCCTCCTTTCCTCACCTCCTCCTTTCCTCCTCCTCCTCCTCCTCCTCCTTTCCTCATCTCCTCCCTCTTTCCTCCTCCTCCCTCCTCCTCTCCTCCTTCCCTCCTTTCCTCACCTCCTCCTCCTCCCTCCTTCCTCCTCTCCCTCCTTTCCTCACCTCCTCCTCCCCTCCTCCTGTCTCTCCTCCTCCTCCCTCTCCTCCTGTCTCCCTCCTTCCTCCTCCTCCTCCTCTCCCTCCTCCTCCTCCTTTCCTCATCTCCTCCTCCCTCCTTTCCTCTCCTCCTCCTCCCTCCTTTCCTTCCTCCTTCCTCCCCTCCTTCCTCCTTTCCTCACCTCCTTCCTCCTCCTCCTCCTCCTCCCTCCTCCCTCTCCTCATCTCCTCCCCTCCTTTCTCTTCCTCCCTCCTTTCCTCCCTCCTCCTCCTCCTCCTTCCTCCTCCTCCTCCCTCCTTTCCTCCCTCCTTTCCTCCCCTCCTTTCCTTATCTCCTCCTCCTCCTTTCCTCCTCCTCCTCTCCTCCTCCTCCTCCTCCCTCCTTCTCCTCCCTCCTTCCTCCTCACCTCCTCCCCCCTCCTCCTCCTCCTTCCCTCCTCACCTCCTCCTTCCCTCCTCCCTCCTCCTTTCCTCACCTCCTTCCTCCTCCTCCTCCTTTCCTCACCTCCTCCTTCCTTCCTCCTCCTCCCTCCTTCCTCCTTCCTCCTTTCCTCACCTCCTTTCCTTATCTCCTCCTCCTCTCCTCACCTCCCTCCTCTCCTCCTCCTCCTCCTCCTCCTCCTCCTCCTCCTCTCCTCCTCCTTCCTTATCTCCTCCTCCCTCCTTTCCTCCCCTCCTCCTCCCTCCTTTCCTCCTCCTCCTTTCACCTCCTCCTCCCTCCTTTCCTCCCCCCTTTCTCCTCCCTCCTCCTCACCTCCTTCCCTCCTTATCCCTCCTTTCTCCTTCCTCCTCCTCCTTTCCTCCTCCTCCTCCCTCCTTTCCCTCCTCTCCTCCTCCTCCTCCCTCCTTTCCTCCCTCCTTTCCTCCCCTCCTTTCCTTCCTCCCTCCTCCTCCCTCCTTTCCTTCCTCCTTTCCTCACCTCCTTTCCTTATCTCCTCCTCCCTCCTTTCCTTCCTCCTTTCCTCACCTCCTTTCCTTCCTCCTTTCCTCACCTCCTTTCCTTCCTCCTTTCCTCACCTCCTTTCCTTATCTCCTCCTCCCTCCTTTCCTCACCCTCCCTCCTCCTCCCTCCTCCTCCTCCCTCCTCCTCCCTCCTCCTCCCTCCTTCCCTCCTTCCTCTTTCCTCCTCCTCTCCTCCTCCCTCCTCCCTCCCTCCCTCCTTTCCTCCCTCCTTCCTCTCCTCCTCCTCCTCCTCCTTTCTCCTCCTTTCCTCCACCCTTTCCTTATCTCTCTCCTCCTCTTCCTCCTTCCCTCCTTTCCTCCTCCTTTCCTTTCCCTCCTCCTCCTCCTTTCCTCCTTTCCCTCCCTCCTCCTCCTCCTTCCTTCCTCCCCTCCTTTCCTCACCTTCCTCCTCCCTCCTTTCCTCCTCCTTTTCCCTCCCTTCCTTCCCTCTTTCCTCCCTCCTTTCCTCACCTCCTTTCACCTCTTCCTCCTTTCCTCACCTCCTTTCCTTATCTCCTCCTCCCTCCTCCTTCTCCTCCCTCCTCCCTCCTTTCCTCCTCCTCCTCCTCCTCCTTTCTCCTCACCTCCTTTCCTATCCTCCTCCTCCTCCTTTCCTTCCTCCTTTCCTCACCTCCTTTCCTTCCTCCTCCTCTCCTCACCTCCTCCCTCCCTCCTCCTCCTCCCTCCTCCTCCCTCCTCCCTCCTTTCCTCTCCTTTCCTCCTCTCCTCCTCCTCTCCTCCTCTCCTCCCTCCTTTCCTCCCTCCTTCCTCCTCACCTCCTTTCCTTCCTCCTCCTTTCCTCCCTCCTTTCCTCACCCCCTCCTCCCTCCTCCTCCCTCCTTCCTCCTCCTCCTCCTTTCCTCCTCCTCCTCACCTCCTCCTCCTCCTCCTCCCTCCTTTCCTCTCCCTCCTCCTCCTCCCTTCCTCCTCCTCCTCCTCTCCTCCTCCTCACCTCCTCCCTCCTTCCCTCCTTCCTCACCTCCTCCTCCCTCCTTTCCTCCCCTCCTCCTCCCCTCCTCCCTCCTCCCTCCTCCTCACCTCCTCCTTTCCTCCCTCCTTTCCTCACCTCCTCCTCCCCTCCTTTCCTCCCTCCTTTCCTCTCCTCCTCCTCCTCCTTTCCTCCCTCCTTTCCTCCTCTCCTCCTTCCTCCTCACCTTTCCCCTCCCTCCTTTCCTTCCTCCTTTCCTCACCTCCTTTCCTTCCTCCTTTCCTCACCTCCTCCTCCTCCTTCCTCCACCTCCTCTTCCCTCCTTTCCTTCCTTTCCTTTCCTCACCTCCTTTCCTTATCTCCTCCTTCCTTTCCTCACCTCCTTTCCTTGCCTCTTTCCCTTCCTTTCCTCCTTCTCTAATTAGCTCCTCTTGTCTTCTTACTTCCTTCCCTCCTCCTCACCACCTTTCCACCTTTTCACTACCCCTCCTTATATCCTTACTTCCCCCTTCCTTTCCTCCTTCTCGCCTTCTTTCCTTACCTCCTTTTTTGTTCCTTCTTTCCTTGCCCCTTCCCTGCTTTACCTATCCTTCCCTCTTTTCCTTCCCTCTTTTCGTTCCCTTCTTTCCTCACACCTCATTAATTGAATAATGTTTCCTCACCATGTTTTGTCACCTTTCCTCTCTTCCCTCCTTCCTTCTTTCCTCCCTTCCCTCCTTACTTCTTTCCTTCCCTCTCTTCCTCCCTCGGTTGTTCTGATGTTGTCTTTAAGTCTCTTTAACTTTTTGTGTTGTCCCAGCAGCTGAGATTCGTCTTTAACTTTTTGGAGCAACAAGTGAAGAAAAACGCTTCCTGACGATGTTCACGATCAAAAGTCAGAAATAAACCACATCAGCCACATTCAGACTCAATATTTTAATCATTTTAAGCTTTTTCTGCCTTTTGGTATCTCAGTTGTCAACAAAATGAGTAAAATCATCATTAAAAACATAAATATCACGTTTATTCTCAGTTTTTCATCGAGTCTTTACAAACTTTAAGCATCATCCTCTTACAGACATTTAATATTAATACAGATCAATATTCAATAATATCCACTGTTTTATTTTGTGATCCCATTAAAGTTTTTTCATTGCTGTATCTTAGATAATGTTTCTGGATTTATTCATTTTTACCAAACCTGTACAATGTACTTTACTTTAATATATCAATAAACACGAACTCTTTTCCTTTTAAATTAAGATTTGAATGAAATAAAATGAAATCATCTTTCATGAGTTCACAGGATCCAGTTTCTGCTCGATATTTAAAATCAGAATCAGTTTTATTGATCAGGTTTGTGAACACGTATGAGGAATCTGACTCAGTTTTTACAACATACTGACCGTACAAACACAACAGACAGCTCTATATACACCAGGTGGACAGGACAGAATAAATAATATACACAGTATAAATGAGATAAATAACGTACACAGGGTGGACATTTTTGATATCTGATAAAAGCTGTGTGACTCTATAAAGTTCAGGTCCTGTGGGTGTTTGCAGGTTATTGATCACTGATTGTTTCCTGACTATCTGTGATGATGTGGACTCTTCATCAGCCACAGTTTGAGGAAACTAACTGTTCTTGTGCTTGTTTTGGTGTTCAGAGCTCTGCAGCGCCCCCAGAGGAGAGCAGGTGAGCATGTGATGTTTCCTGTTTCTTGACTCCGGACACGTATAAATCCTGCAGTTCTGATTTGATTGATTGATCTGATTGATTTTAAACTGATATTATTTTGGTTATATATTCATATCAGGATTAATGTGAAGGTGTTTGTGCAGAATAATTAAATCTCTTTCTTTTCTTCAGGTCTGAGCTGCTGCTGAAGGAACATTTTGAACTCTGGTTGTGGGTTATTCACTGCACAGTCTCATTCAGCCACATTTGTATCTCCTTTTGTAATTTTGAACTCTCACTGAACATTTCCACTTCTGTATTTTATGTTTGTGAAAACTTCTTTTCACCAGTTTCATGTTTACATCAGAGAGTAAAGACGTACACGTGATGGCGAGCATCATTAAAACTTCTCTCTGTGGTGGATGTAGAGTCTGGGTTCAGAGATTTAAGACCTCCACCTCAGTGACCCTGTCTGAGCTCCACAAAGTAAAAACACCTTCTGTTCGTTCACTCGGGTTCAGACTCTGTACTCACATTTTGTGAGCGGTCTCCATCCTCTCAGCTGAAATATATTCTACCTACAATGGCAACTTATTAATAAAACACACAAAGGCCACGTTTTGATTCAAGCAGTTTATTTCTCATCAGGACATCAACACATTTCCACAACAATCTTCATATGAACTGTTTTGTTGTTTGTCCTCCATCAGAGCACACGGGTGTACCTGCTGCATGTCACCACCAGGTGTCAGTGTCACACAGTCAAACTGGGCCTGAACTTTACTGCAGGTTAAACAGTTTAAAGCTTCATGAAATCTTATTCTAAACAATCAGAGGTTAATTTTTTTTGATCAAAGATGGAAAAGACCAATTAAAGAAACTAACCTTCACATTCACACTTAGTTCACTCATTTTCGTTGTTTGTAACCATGAAATACTTTATTATATTAAAATATATTATCATTATTATCAAATCACACTCTCACATGACTTGATTTCTCTCTTCAGCTCATCTGAGAGAATCACCTCCACCAGATCTCTTTGTACATTTTGGTGAAATGTTTTAAAGTAAACTAAAGAAACTTTGATGTTTGCCCTCATCGCTTCTCATCAGTCCAGCTCTGACGAGTTCAACCAAAGATTGAGTTTATTAGTTTACCTATTTTAGGAATGAAAAGCTAAAATAGATGAAAAAAGACACTTTTGTGTTGCAGGAAAATGTGTTTTCTACTTTCCCCTGTTTCTTTCTGTCTTGGCTAACAGGTTGGAAATCACTGAGTTATAATACGACTAAAGAGCTCTGAGCAGGAAAATGGAGGACAGATGAAATATTGTGAACCTGTCATC
>CM041554.1:803946-861446 GCA_023238725.1 Scortum barcoo
CACAAAGTTAGAGGCTCAGTTAACTCCGCAAGAACTGTATGCTGCTCTGATGAGCCTAAAGAGCGGGAAAGCTCCCGGCATTGATGGTCTCCCTGTTGACTTTTATAAATCTTTCTGGTCTGTGTTGGGAGAAGACCTGTTGGAGGTTTTTAACGACTGCCTGGAGAGAGGACGGCTGCCTCTGAGCTGCAGGAGGGCAGTCATCACCTTACTGCCCAAGAAGGGAGACCTGCAGGAGCTAAAGAACTGGAGACCTGTATCGCTGCTCTGCACGGACTATAAAATAATGTCCAAAGTCCTGGCCTCCAGACTCAGAGAGGTGATGGCATCGATCATCCATCCTGACCAGACGTACTGTGTGCCCGGCAGGCTAATCAGTGACAACGTCACTTTGATTCGGGACATTTTGGAGGTCTCTGGCTCACTGGCTGTAGACACTGGTCTGATTTCAATAGACCAGGAAAAAGCTTTTGACCGGGTTGAACACAAGTATCTGTGGCAAACTTTAGCTGCTTTTGGTTTCAGCCCAGGCTTCATAGCTAAGATCCGGGTTCTGTACTGTGACATTGCTGAGTGTGCTGAAAATAAATGGAGGTCTGAGTGCTCCTTTTAGGGTTCAGAGGGGGATCAGACAGGGCTGCTGTCTGTCCGGCATGCTCTACTCTCTGGCCATCGAACCTCTGCTTCACAAACTGAGGAACAAGCTGAGTGGTGTGTGTGTTCCCGGCTGCGACGTCTCTTTTAAACTGTCGGCGTACGCCGATGATGTGTCGTAGCCCTGGTTAACTCACAGAAGGACATTGACATTTTAACGAACACTGTGGATCAGTTTGGGTGTATTTCCTCGGCCAGAGTTAACTGGGGCAAGAGTGAAGCTGTTGTGGTTGGGGACAGGTTGGGGAGTCAGCTCAGGCTACCTGGAGGCTTGATGTGGAAGAAAGGAGGGCTGAAATATTTGGGAGTCTTTTTGGGCAATGAAATGTTTGTAAAGAAAAACTGGGAAAATGTTTTAGAAAAGGTCAAAGGTCGGCTTGAGAAATGGAAATGGCTTTGTACCAAAAATGTCCTACAGAGGCCGTGTACTGATTCTAAACAATCTGATCTCCACTGCTCTGTGGCATCGGTTGGCCTGTGTCGACCCCCCAGTTTCTCCTCTGTCTCGCATTCAGGCAGTGTTGGTAGACTTTTTCTGGGACAGGTTGCACTGGGTCCCTCAGAGCATCCTGTTTCTGCCAAAGGAGGAGGGTGGACAGGGTCTGGTCCATCTAGCCAGCAGGGGCGCTGCCTTCCGCCTTACAGTTCTTACAGAGACTCCTCACCGGACCTGCAGACCTGGTTTGGAGGCGTTTATCCTGCTGCATCTTGCAGAGGTGTGGTGGTCTGAGACTGGGTCCGGCTCTGTTCCTGATGGACTGCAGGAGTCTGGACACTTCATCTCTGCCAGCGTTTTACAGAAGTGTTTTCTCAGTGTGGATTTTACTGAGGAAGCAGAGGAGGGAACAGGCCGACTCTCTGTACTGGCTCTTACAGGAACCGGTACTGTTTCGGAGGGTTTCTGGACTGTCCCAGCTGGAGTGGACCCACTTTGTCCAGACTACTGAGAGCTGCAGGTGTTTCCACTCTGGGGCAGGTGGTGGAGCTGGCGGGACCCAGATTGGATGATCCTGTTGGACTGGCTGCTCAGCTGGGATTAAGGTCCACTCGGATCATGGGTCAGATACTGAAGCACTGGAGACAGAAGCTGACAGCAGAACAGTTTCTTCTTTTAAATGACTTCTGCTACGGCTCACTGCAGCAGAACTGTGAGGACCCGTTTCCTTCCCATCAGACTGTTCCCGGATTTTAAAAACTGTTCTGGTCCTTTGCTGGAGCTTGCGGATTCTGTGGGTGTGTCCCTGGAGGACGCCTCGGGGAAGACTCTGTACAGACTCGTGGTAAAAACTTTAAACCGGAGCAAACTAAATGACCTGCACTGACACGCCGTGGAGGACTTACCTGAATTTAGGACCTGATGTCAAGCCAGCATGGAGATCTTTGTATAAGCCTCCTCTGACAAAGAAACATGCAGACCTACAGTGGAGGATCCTGCACGGCATTGTGGCCTGTGAACTCTTTTATTTCTGTCATTAATGCTGCTGTGGAGGACAAATGTCCTTTCTGTGGTCAGAGAGAGACGGTGTTTCACTGTTTCTCAGAATGCACTCGTCTCTCAGCTCTGTTTGTCTTGTTAAGCACCATTTTTAATAGATGTGGGGAAGTTTTTATGAAACAGGTTTTTATTTGTGGTTTCAGATACACTCGTCAACACAAAAAGAAATGTCAGATTTTGAACTTTGTGTTAGGACAGGCAAAGATGGCGGTGTATCTGAGCCGCAGGAGGAAGGTGGAAGAAGACGTGAACATTGATGTGGTTCCTGTTTTTGTCAACATGGTGAAATCAAGACTGTTGATAGAGTTTAATTTTTACAGAGCTGCTCAGGACCTGCAGAGCTTCCAGCAGATGTGGGGCTATGAGGGGGCGCTCTGCTCTGTCTCAGAGGGAAACTTAGTCTTTGGACATGAGCTGGTGTAATTCTTGACACTATGTGAAATTTTTTTGTTGTTGTCTCTGTAATATATCATGTTTTTTTCACAGTGTTTTTTCATAGTGGAAAATAAAGGTTGGTTCTAAAAATCAAACCTCCTCTCTCTCTCTCTCTCTCTCTCTCTCTCTCTCTCTCTCTCTCTCTCTCTCTCTCTCTCTCTCTCTCTCTCTCTCTCTCTCTCTCTCTCTCTCTCTCTCTCCTCTCTCTCTCTCTCCTCTCTCTCTCTCTCTCTCTCTCTCTCTCTCTCTCTCTCCTCTCTCTCTCTCTCTCTCTCTCTCTCTCTCTCTCTCTCTCTCTCTCTCTCTCTCTCTCTCTCTCTCCTCTCTCTCTCTCTCTCTCCTCTCTCTCTCTCTCTCTCTCTCTCTCTCTCTCTCTCTCTCTCTCTCTCTCTCTCTCTCCCTCTCTCTCTCTCTCTCTCTCTCTCTCTCTCTCTCTCTCTCTCTCTCTCTCTCTCTCTCTCTCTCTCTCTCTCTCTCTCTCTCTCTCTCTCTCTCTCTCTCTCTCTCTCTCTCTCTCTCTCTCTCTCTCTCTCTCTCTCTCTCTCTCTCTCTCTCTCTCTCTCTCCTCTCTCTCTCTCTCTCTCTCTCTCTCTCTCTCTCCTCTCTCTCTCTCTCTCTCCTCTCTCTCTCCTCCCCTCCCTCTCTCTCCCTCTCTCTCTCCCTCTCTCTCTCTCTCTCCTCTCTCAGTCTCGTTGCTGCTCTTCACACAGTAACAGCTCCGCCCTTGCCTCTCCGTCTCTCTCCTGTCTGTCTGAGTCTACCTGTCTCTCTCTCTCTGTCTGTCTGTCTGTCTCTCTACCTGCCTCCCCCTTCCTCCCGTCCATCCATCCCTCCCTCCGTCCCTCTCCTCCCCCCTCTCGGTGCGGACATGCTCCCGGGGCTCCTCCGGAGATGAGGCTCCGAAATGTCTCCTTCCTGACGGTCTTGTTGTTCGGGCTGTGCGGGCTGGTCTCTCTGTCCTGGTACACCGCCTTCAGCAGCTCCCGAGGTACAGGCCGTGTGTGTGTGTGTGTGTGTGTGTGTCACGGTCCTGACAGAGGTGTGTGTGTGTGTGTGGGGGGGTCCGGGTCGCTGCTCCGCTTTGTGTTTTGGATGTTGCAGAAAAAGACGAACATGATGATGATGGTGTGTGTGTGTGTGTGTGTGTGTGTGAGGCTGCAGCCTGCTGAGGTAAAAAAAAAAAGGAGCGCTCGGTTTGTCATGCATTACACGCCAGCTGAGGGGAGGAGAGGGTCCTCATGAAGCTCGGTTGGTTTGGTCGCAGCTCCACTTAGTGTTGCAGAAAACACACACACACACACACACACACACACGATGCTGGTGATGTGAGGAGAGCACAGGGAGCGCTTCATCTGTGATGCATCACACACCAGAGAGACAGAGGGTCCACCTGGAGCAGGGAGGTGGAGACAGGAGGAGGCTGGTTGTTGCAGAGAAAAACACAAGATGCTTCTGTGGAGCTCCAGAAGTGAGGCAATGAAGGGAGCGCTTGGTTCGTCATGCTTCACGTGCTGGCTGAAGGCAGGCGGGTGGGTTTGATTTACTGTGTTTCAGGATAAAAACACAACATGCTCAAACATGGGGGGGGGCTACAACTACTGAGGGGAGCGCTTGATTTGTGATGCATCACAGCTGGGAGGAGAGGGCCAGGATGAATGATGGCAGGAGAGGAGGGTGTGTTTGATTCTGTGGCGTGTGATGGTTTTTCACATCAGGGGAAACTCTGAGGTGATGAATAGGAGCACTTGGTTTGTGATGCACCACACGCCTGCTCAGTAAAGGGACGGGTTGGTTTGGTCTTGTTGCAGCCTCATTTTGTGAGAGAAGATGATGATGAAGATGTTTCAGGTGAAGAGAAGCTCCACTTCATGAGAGAGCGCTTGGTTTTTAGGCTTGCTAAGGGCACAGAGTTTAGGAAGAGGTGGGGGGTGGAGGTAAAGGAAAGAGGGGAGGGGTTGGTTTCATTTGGTTGCAGATGTGAAGCACCAGTTTGATGCCTGGGTGGATGAAGGACGGACAGGAGGGGTCGTTTGGTTTTTGTACCCAAGAGGCTTGAACTCTGAAGTGAGCACTTGTTTCGAAACACAGGCTGGCCGAAGGGCAGACGGGAGGGGTTGGTTTGATTTTGTAATGTCTCCTCTGTGTTGCAGCAGCATGATGGAGGGAGCTGCAGGTTCTGAGGTAACGAAGGGAGCGCTTGGTTTGTGATGCAGTGCACACCAAGATGGAGGTGTAGAGGGGGTGGGGTTGGTTTGATTTTGTTGCAGCTTCACTTTGTGTTGTGAAGCTTTCAGGGTGAGATAATAATCAAGGGAGCGTTTGATTTCAGATATGGTTTATTGTTCCTTATATGCAGGCTGGAGAGGGAAAGAGTTCTGGATGTTGTAATAAACTCTGTGATGCTTATGAATGTGACGGGTGGAGACTGTAGAGGTAAAGGGAGCGCTTGGTTCACAAAGCATCACAGGCTAACCAACAAGGGTTGGTTTGATTTTGGATGGAGAAGAAGCTCTTCCTGTGACGGGATGCTCCGTCTCATGAAGCAAACAAGGGAGCACTTGTTTTGTGCTGCCAGGTGAGGTAAGAGGAGAGGGCCTGGATGGAGAAGGTGTGGAGAGGAGGCGTTGAAAAGATGCTGTAGATGTGACGGGTAAGCTCGGGGTCATGAGGAAATCAAGGGAGCGCTTGGTTTGTCATGCACCACAGGCCAACAATGCAGAGAGGCGTGGATTATGTTTAAGACGGGTGGAGATTTTGCAGTTTGAAGATTTGCATGAAAGACTGAATATTGGAGGGACAGCAGCTCCAGATGTGGTGAAAGGAGCGCTTGTTTGTGAGTCAATTGTGTTGCAGGAACAGGAAGATTTGAGGCCTTCGAGGAAGGTTTGGACCAAAACTGTGAAGGTAAAAGGTGCGCTTGATTTGTGATACATGACATGCCACAGGAGGGGGTGGTGTGGATACAGGATGGGTGATCAGAGTGGGGGGAGTTAGTTGTTGCAGTTAGTTGTTGTTTTTATGCATGAATGAGGGTAAGATAAGGAGGAGGAGGGGAGTGCTTGGTTTGTGACAGAGAGCTGGGGGGGGCTTCAATTATGATCCATAACAGTCCTGGAAGGGAGGAGACAGTTTGTGGTTTTGTTTGTGTCCGTTGTTGTGGTGTGTTACTCCCCCCCCCAGCTGGTGTGTGCATGTTAACACACTCTGCAGGCTCCACTGTCAGCGGCCCCAGGAGTGAGGGAGCGCTTGATTTATGGTGCATTACAGGCCTGGGAGGGAGAGTTAGTGTGTTTGTTGCAGTGTTCAGCTGTTTTGCATGAAGCTGCGATGTGGGGACGCCGTGTGGGTGTTTGTGCTGCAGGCTCAGCTGTCAGCTGCAGTTTGTGGTCCATGGGAGCGCTTGGTTTGTGACCCCTTCCAGCCGGTGGGGGAGGTGAAGTTAATGGGACGGATGAGGAAGAGATTTTGAACTTTTGTTTTTGTGGAGCAGATTAATGCAGCTGCTTGTTGTGAATGTTTTTCAGCTGCTGCAGAACAGCTGATGTCTGGTATGTTCAAATCAGGCGGGTGGAAACCAAACCTCCTGAGTAAAGGGGGTGCTTGGTTTTTAATGCATGAAACACCTGAACCCTCAAGTGTTGTTGCAGTGAAAGTTCAACTGAAAAATCAAATGTGAGATTTCAGCAGATTTATAAGGGGAGCATTTGGTTTTAAACAAAGCACACACCAGTGGGGAGGAGACAGATGTCAGACGGCTAAGTTTGATTTGTAATATTTTCTGTATCCATTCATTTTGTGGAGTGTTGCTGTTGGATCTGTGGCTCTGCACCTCCTGATTCACATGTTCAGTCTTTTAATAATCATCTATTGATCTGATCAGCTGTTCCTCACCTGGAGAATTTACTGGAAACTTGTTAAAATTGAAAAGAGATTGAGATTATCTGCTGCTGTCATGTAACGCCTCATCGATAAGACAGGTTCGTGAATCCAACTCGATTCAACACGAACACAAAAACATTTCGTTTACATTTGTTGTGCCGTCGTTTTGTTCTTGTTTCTTTTCTTTCATCACTTCCTTTTTATTAGATATGAAGTCTGATTTTATCTCAGAGTCAGGAAGTCAGTTTTACACCAGCAGGCCAGAAATACTCAGATGGCCCTTTTCCACTAGTACCTACTAGGCTCGCCTCGGACTCGGCTCGACTCGACTCAGTTTCGGTCGTTTTCCATCTGCTGGTACCACCTCAAGCGTGGGTGGGGTCGCGCGTGGCAACTGCTAAGCGGTCGAAACTCCAGCGACGTCATTTGTTATGCGACACAAACACGAAACGACTACAGAGCAATGGAGGCCACCAGACAAAGAAATGTCTGCACCTCGTCGTTGCTCTGCGGGGTTGATTTCTGTGCAGCATCTCTGATCGTGTTCATTGTTGTTATTGCGTTTTAAAAATGGCGCGGTTGACTCTTATGAACGAGTCGCTCTCTCCTGGACGCATCTAGTGAAGTTAGGCCCTGGCCAATCAGTAGTGGCCTGCCGTCTGCCGGACGTCACATTTTTTCGGCTCGCGACTGAACCCCGGCCGAGTAGGAACTACGAAAGTACCTGGCACCAGGTACTAACACGTAATGGAAACGCGTACAAACCGAGGCGAGTCGAGTCGAGCCTAGTAGGTACTAGTGGAAAAGGGGCAAGAGTGACTCATCTTTCCTCTTTCTGGTGGGACTCATCTGATCAGCTTTATTAACTGATCTGTGCTGATGTTCGGGAGGTGTCAGTCTGACGATTTGTGTTTCTTATTTTCAGCAGTAAAATAAAGAAATCTGAGCTCCTCAGACAAACAAACACATTGATTCATTTCCAAACTGGTCTGTGGGCCGTCAGGAGGAGAACAAGCTGCTTCTCTGCAGATTGTGTTTTGATTTATCTGCGCTGACTGATGCTGAGCTGTGATGTTTCAGACTGTCGTTGTAAAAAGAGTCTGCAGGTGTGTTACAGCATCGGTTTCCTGTTTGATGCTCGTCAGGGAGGCTCCAGTTTGTGAAGTAATCAGGGGAGCGCTTGGTTTGTGATGCACCACGGGCCAGTGGAGACGGGTGGTTAAATATATCATACTGGATGTTTGGAGGGACAGTGACAAAGGGAGCGTTTCGTTTATGAAGTATATTTCCTTCATTTTTAGGACTTGTACTTTATTTGGTACTTTATACTTGTACTTCATTACATTTAGACTGTATTTACTTTGTTTACTTTAAATTTTACACACAAACATCAGACCCACATATGAAATATAATAAATACATTATTACTGTACTTCTACATTTAATGTACTTCTACATTTGACTGATTCTGCACTTTGAGTCAAGTAGAGCTTTGAATGCAGGACTTTTCCACTTTTATCAAACTAAACGATTCAAGTTCTTCGTCCTCAGCTCAGCTTTGACTGGAAGAGAAAGGAAGGACTTTGCAGGTGACAGATGTTTATTTCATGTTCTGGTTGTTCGGTTTCATCCTTTCATGGTCGTACTTTCGATGAGTCAAGTCTGAATATTTGGTTGTTTGCACACACACACACACACACACACACACACACACAGAAAGTGGATGAGCGTTAACGGGGGTCTTAGTCAGACAGGTTCTGACTCGCCTTCAACGTCTTTCATCTGTTTACGGCTTCACACAGTTTTTCTCTGGAAGTGAAGAAACGACACAAACATGAACAGACCAACGAGACGAAACCTGGAAATCAAATCATTAATTCATTTTAAGTTATTTTTAGAAAGACCTTTAATCATGATGAACTTCTGTTCTCTGACACGTTTGACACAACAAAGAAACTGTTATGTGTGTATGTTACCTGTTGTGTATTTCCTGTTTTAATTTCTGTAGTCTCGTCTTTCCTCACTGGTTTAGCACTTTACTTCCTGTCCTTCGTGTTTCCCTCCTTTTTTGATTGCCTGCTCCGCCCCTATTGGTTTCACCTGTCCCCATTAGTCTCCTCACCTGTTTCCACTTCCCTTTCCTCCTGTGTATTTAAGTCAGTCCTTCTCCTTTTGTTCTTTGTCGTGTCGTTGTTCCTATCTGTGTTATGTCGTGCTTCTTGTGCCTTCTTGTGCTTTCTTGTTTTACTTGTGCTTCCCTGTGCTGCCCGTGTTGCTGCGTTCCTGCCTCGTTCCTGTGTTCCCTGTGTTTGCCTCTAATAAAGAGTTCAACGTCTATCTGCCTCCTGCCTCGTCTGCATCTGGGTCCAACTCCACTTCACCGTGCACCTAACCTTAACAGAACGACACGACCAAGACATGGACCCAGTGGACACCGTAGGAGCCCGGGAACATGGGGAGAGATCATTTCAGGTGATCAAGAACTTTGTCCTCATGTACCCGGGTCTGGACCACGTGGACCGGCGGATAGGTTTGGAGGTGGTCATTGATCACTTGGCTCGCGACTCATGGCTATTGAGAAGAGTGCCGGGCTTTGTTCGAGGAACTGCTGACTGCTCTGGACACTCGGCCAGCCAAGCTCCAGCTGTTTCATCTGCCACAGTCTCTCGAGCCGGCTACCCCCGAGCCGCAGCCTCACCTCCAGCCTGCCAAGCCGCAGCCTCACCTCCAGCCAGCCTGCCAAGCCGCAGCCTCGGCCTGCTAGCCCTGCTAGGCTGCCGCAGCCAGCAGCCAGCCTGCAGCCAGCCACGCAGCCGCAGCCACAGACGCAGCCTCAGCCAGCTAGCCTACAGCCTGCACCCCAGCCTGCCTCCAAGCCAGCGGGTTTCCAGCCTGCCTCCAAACCGGCAGGTTTCCAGCCTGCACCCAACCTGCCTCAGTCTCTCAGCCTTCAGCCTGCGGCCCAGCTTCCGAGTCTTCAGCTCCCGAGCCTTCAACCCCTGCGGCCCGCTCCCAGGCCTTCCCAGCTTCCAGAGCCTTCAGCTTCCGAGCCTTCAGCCTGCGGCCCAGCTTCCGAGCCCACGCCTGGCAGCCCAGCCGTCAAGTCCGCAGTAGTCTGCAGTCCGGCCTGCCGCCCATCCTAGCCTTCAGCCTGCGGCCCAGCTTCTGGGCCTCCAGCCATGAGTCCGCAGCCGCTAGCGCATGCAGCCGGCAGTCCAGCCGCCTTGAGTCCCCAGCTGAGTGTCCCAGAGGCTGAGCTCCCAGGCGTCCCAGTGAGCGCCCCAGTGCCCCTGAGCTCAGGCGTCCCAGTGAATCCCAGTGCCCCCAGACTGAGCTCGAGCCCCAGTGGCGTCCCAGGCTGAGCCTGAGCCCCAGAGTGGCGTCCAGTGCCCCTGAGCTCGCCAGCGTCCCAGTGGCGTCCCAGTGCCCCCAGACTGGGCTGAGCCCTCGAGCCTCCCAGTGAGCGTCCCAGTGCCCCCAGACTGAGACTGAGGCTGCCCCGAGCCTCCCAGTGGCGTCCCAGTGCCCCTGAGCCACTCGAGCCGTCCCAGTGGCGTCCCAGTGCCCCGAGACTGAGCTCGAGCCTCCCAGTGAGCCAGTGCCCCAGTGAGGCCCCTGAGCCTGAGCCTCCCAGTGAGCGTCCCAGTGCCCCGAGACTGAGCTGAGCCTCGAGCCTCCCAGTGAGCGCCCCAGTGCCCCCAGTGCCCCAGAGACTGAGAGACTGAGCTCGAGCCTCCCAGTGAGCCGTCCCAGTGCCCCCGAGACTGAGCTCGAGCCTCCCAGTGAGCGTCCCAGTGCCCCGAGACGTCCCAAGGTGCCCTTGAGCTTCCCAGGCGTCCCAGTGCCCCAGAGCTCAGGCTGAGTCCCAGTGCTCCCAGAGCGTCCAGCCCTGAGTAAGCTGAGCGGCCCCAGTGCCCCAGACTGCCCCTGAGCTCCGAGCCAGTCCCAGTGCCCCAGAGCCTCCCAGTGCCCCCAGAGACTGAGACTGAGCTCGAGCGTCCCAGTGCCTCCCAGTGCCCCCAGACTGAGGGCCAGAGTTGATGAGCCAGAGCTCGGTGAGGCCCCAGTGAGCCTCCAGTGCCCCCTGCCCCAGACTGAGCTTCGAGCTCCCAGCCTCCCAGTGAGCCCCCCGAGGCCTGCCCCGAGCCCTTTCCGTCGGCCTTCCCCGCCGACACCTCTCCTGAACTGATTCGCCGTTGCCTCCGCCGTCGTTCTCCCGAGGGTTCCCGCCTTCGGCTTAACCGCCTCCACCGTCGGCCACCAGAAGGTTCTGGGCTTGCCACCGTCTTCCACGTCACCGCCGTTGGTCTCCCGAAGGAAGTTCCGCCTCCGCCATCGGCCGGCCTGACCGGAGGTCTTCGTCTTCGCCTTCACCGCCCGTCGGCCTCCCGAAGGAGTTCGGCCTCCGCCGTTAGCCGCCTCCCGGAAGGTTCCGCCTTCGTCTTTCGCCTTCACCACCGCCGTCGGCCTTCCGAAATGTTCGCCTTAGCGGCCGCCAGAGGTCTCCATCTTCGTCTTCGCCATACGCCGCGGCCCATGAGGGCATAAGTCTCGTCTTCGCCTTCGCCGCCGGCCTCCGAAGGAGTTCTCCGCATCCGCCGGCCGCCAGAGGGTCTTCACCTTTGCCGTCGGCCACCAGAGGAGTTCTCGCCTTTTACGCTTCGCCGTCGGCCTCCCGAAAGGTTCTGCTTCGCCGTCCCGGCCTCCCGAGGGTTCCAGCCTTCATCTTCGCCTCTGTCGTTGGTTGCGCCAGAGGGCTCCTGGCTTCGCCTGCGCATCCGCCTTCGCCGTCACCGCTGGCGAGGGCCCAATCCCTCCTCCAGACCCCCTCCGCCCATCCCGAATCCCTCCTCCGCACGCCCTCCACCCTCCCTGCTTAGCCTTGTTGGACTTTCTGGGGGATGTCTGGAAGCCATCCCTTGAGGGGGGGGGTACTGTTATGTGTGTATGTTACCTGTTGTGTATTTCCTGTTTTATTTTGTAGTCTCGTCTTTCCTCACTGGTTTAGCACTTTACTTTCTGTCCTTCGTGTTTCCCTCCTTTTTTGATTGCCTGCTCCGCCCCTATTGGTTTCACCTGTCCCCATTAGTCTCCTCACCTGTTTCCACTTCCCTTTCCTCCTGTGTATTTAAGTCAGTCCTTCTCCTTTTGTTCTTTGTCGTGTCGTTGTTCCTATCTGTGTTATGTCGTGCTTCTTGTGCTTGTGCTTCTTGTGCTTTCTTGTTTTACTTGTGCTTCCCTGTGCTACCCGTGTTGCTGCGTTCCTGCCTCGTTCCTGTGTTCCCGTGTTTGCCTCTAATAAAGAGTTCAACGTCTATCTGCCTCCTGCCTCGTCTGCATCTGGGTCCAACTCCACTTCACCGTGCACCTAACTTAACAGAAACAAACAAAAATACAAACAGTTGCAGTTACTTTTGCAGGATATAAAAATACAAATGAAAGAAAAAGCTGCAGTTTGTTGTTTCTGAGAATATTTGACTGATTTAGGCTCAAACAGTTTGTTTAACAGAAGCAACAACAGAAACGCTTTGTGGTCTTTAACATAAGCTGCTGTGATCACAGTGGAAACACAGAAAAACCTGCAGATTCTCGTCTCCAAGTCAAAGAAGTGACGCCACTGCCTCCGATGTCCACGCAATGTTGCAGAGTCGTGTCAACCAAGACAGCCCTACAACATCCAGAGCCTTAAGGTACCCAGGGCGATTCTCATCCACCCCTGGGGAACCGCTGCCGCGCAGTTGTTTAACTGCTTCAGCGACTTCCGCCTCAGAGATATGAGCAACCACCTCTGAGCCCCCAGGCTCTGTTTCCTCCTAGGTGGGAGTTGAAGACCATCTGGACAGGTTCTTCAGCCAGGCGTTCCCAGCAAACCCTCTCTATCCGTTTGGGTCTACCAGGTCTGCCCGGCATTCTTCCCATCGCCATCTGATCCAACCCAGCACCAGGCGGTGATTAGTTGACGGCTCTGCTCCTCTCTTCACCCGAGTGTCCAGAACATACTGGCCAGAGGTCAGGTGATACGATTATAAAATCGATCATCGATCTACGACCTAAAGGCGTCCTGGTGCCAAAGTGCACTTGTGGACACCCTTATGTTCGAACATGGTGTTCGTTATGGACAAGCTGTGACTAGAACAGAGGTCCAATAACTGAACACAGCTCGGGTTCAGATCGGGCAGGCCGTTCCTCCCAATCTCTCCCCTCCAGGTCATGCTGTCATTGCCCACGTGAGCGTTGAAGTCCCCCAGCAAGGACGATGGAGTCCCCAGTTGGGGCGCTATCAGCAGCACCTGTCCCAGGGACCCCAGAAAGGGTGGGTATTCAGAACTGCTGTTTGGAGCATAGCAAGAAATAACAGTCAGGAGTCGTTCCCCAACCCGAAGGCGCAGCGAAGAAACCCTTTCAACCACCGGGGTAAACCCCAACCAAATCATTCACCAAAATAAATCAAACTTCAAATAACCTGTGGTGCATGATGGGAAGTGGAGGATCCAGTGTGAATGTACTCTCATTTTGGTTAAATACCTTTTTATGGAATACTACAGAATAATATGTAATATATAATATACTATAAATTACTATAAAGTACTATAAAGAACTACAAATACTGCTCAGAGTAACACAGGCTGACTTGGCAGGAAACCAGCAGATTTTCTGCTTTGATGCCAAAACCTGCGATTACACCAAAAGTTCAGAGGAATTGGACGTGACTGTGAGTCATCCATCTTCCTGATGTCACACACACACAGACACACACACACACACACACACAGCCCTCAGTGGTGTCGCTCCCACCATCCTCCTCTCCATCCTCTCCGGACGAAGGCGTGTTTCTGCTGCAGAGTGGAGATTGATTCACACGCTGATGGCAGTTAACCAGGAGGTGTGTGCGTTTATGTGTGTGTGTGTGTGAAAGTGTGTGTGTGTGTGTGTGTGTGTGTGTGTGTGTGTGTGTGTGTGTGTGTGTGTTGTAGCACTCAGGCTAAATTAGTTCAGTCAGTGAAGGTGCGTTTGATTTATTCGTTCCTCTGAGACTGCAGTAGTGATGTTATGTTAACAGCGGTGAGGTCAGAGGTCAACACCTTTCAATCTAGGCCTCTGATTGGCTGATTGTCTGTGTGTGGATCTCCCTAAACACACACACACACGCACACAAAAAACATTCTGCTGCTTTTATATGTAATTAAAATCATAAAATCATTATTTAGTCAATTTAAGATTTATTTTGGAGCTGCTGTAGCCTCATCTGTACAGTCCACACACACACACACACACACACGCGCTTTTGCACACACACAGATTGGTTTACTACATGCAAACAGCAGACGGTTCATAGCGATTAGATGACGCATCGGCCTCTTTCAGCCTGGAAGTGAGCATGCTTGGCCTTGTCCTTGTCCTCACCATGCTCACTCACACACACACACACACATCCTGCCTGGCTTTGTTTAACTGTCATAACCTTGGTTTTACTTTCCTCTGTTCCACAGAACAGATTCATGAAGTTCTGTTATTCACTTGTGGTGTGTTTAAATAAACCTGTGTGTGTGTGTGTGTGTGTGTGTGTGTGTGTAAAAGGTGTTCAAACCTCCTTCAAGCCGCAGATTATTTTCTCTCATAATTCAAACCTTAACCAGCCTGTTGATTCAGTCGTTGTTTTAGTTTCTGTGTTAAGCGTTCGTTCTGTGATTTTCATGTTTTTGTTGTCTGAACTTCAAATATTTTATGACAAATTTGTCAACTGAATCAAACAGAACAAAGTGTTCTTTTGTTTTCAGGAGTAAACTTTGCTCTCTTCATAACACATTTACAGACAACCTTTACATTCATTTATTTATCATTTCATATTAATTAACTTGTCTTCAGTCACTGTGTCTGAATTTTTACAAACTTCCTGCTCAAAGTTCTGATTCAGGTTTATTTAATCCAGCTGACACACAGAAACACATTAATGGACTGTAAATAAAACTTATTTATTCACCTTGAATGATGAACTTTGGCTGACGTCCATGTTTGTTTCACTCAGTCGGAGATATCAAAGCTTTCAGGAAGTTCTTGTAATTATGACTGGGATGTTGACATTAACTGAGATTACAAGTCGGAAACAGTAATTATTGAAGAATTTATGGGATTAATGATAATTAGCCTCAGTGTGTCGTTTAAACTGCTGCTGGAATAAAAAGCCGTGTTTTGCACATTTTCTGGTGACATAAGAGATTTGTTGTGTTTCTCAGCGAATCAGACGTCTGCAGGTCGAACTCTGCTGTCTGCTGGTTCGGTCTGTCGTAGTGTCGGATCGTTGTTATTAGTCAGGAAACCAGAGAAGAAGAAGGAGACTCCGACAGTTGAGGGAGTATCGATCTTCTCTCCTCTTTCCTTTGTTATAATTCAGTTTACGCACATTTGAACAGGAAGTGTATTTATTTATTTAGACTCTTTGTCTTTTGTCCTTCTGACCCCCTCTCACTCCTCTTCTTCTCTCCATCTTACTTTCATCCTCTTGTCTCCATCTTCTTCATCTTCTCCTCTTTTTTAAACTCTTCTCTCCTCTCCTCCTTCCTTTCAGTCTCTCCTCGTAACGTGAGAGGATCTTTGACAGTTCGGTCAATATGAGGGAAAGTGAGAGCCTGTGTGTATGTGAGTGTGAGTGGTGTGTGTGTGTGTGAGATTGTGTGTGTGTGTGTGTGTGTGTGTGAGTGTGTGTGAGTGTGGTGGGTGTGTGTGTGGGTGTGTGTGTGTGTGTGTGTGAGCTCCAGATTAACTTTGTGTTGTGTGTTACAGAAGCTTCTGTTTGAGGTGTCAGTCACACTGATAATGACTGTAGCTGAGTGAGCTGAGTGTGTGTGTGTGTGTGTGTGTGAGTGTGTTAGAGACTTTAATTGCTTCAGCTGTCGGCTTTGATCAGCCTGCCGTAAAATGTGAATCAGTGAATATCAAATTGAATAACAGTCGTAACAGATTAATGAGATGATGAAATCAGGTAAACGGGTGAAACCAGATCCAGGATCTTTGGCGGTCTCTGTGTCAGATTACAGATTAGAGACTCATAATTTCATGACAGACTTCACGTTGGGCCCTCGACCAATCAGATCTTGCCATCTTCTATGACCTGCGTAAGAAGGAGGAGCTAAAATACTGTAAACAAACATGTTGTCATGGCCGTGCTCCTGTTTTCTGTTTGTTTACAGCTTTGTTTAGAGTCTCTGCTGTTATTGGTCAGCATCACAAACGTCGTGAAAATATCGTTTAAACCTGCTGTTAGATTTTGTTGTTTTATGTGGGAAGTTTGTCCTTTTAGTGAGACCACACACATCCAGTTATTACAGTTTACTTCTCATTAAGAGGATTATTTTCACAGACGTTTGATAAACTGTGAAAATATGAAAAACTTCTGGTGATCAATTTTCTGCTGACTAATGTATTAATCAGTTATTGATTTCAGCGTGGGTGAAGTGTGTGTGTGTTTGTTTGTTTGAAGATTATAAAAAAAAAAACTGTCACCTCAAATGATCAACACTTGTTAAAAAAAACAGATGTTGAATTTATTTTCACATCCTGTAAATCAGGTTACCAATTCTGAGGAGGTAAAAATACCTGTGAGTGTGTGTGTGTGTGTGTGTGTCACCTAACAACAGTTTCACTGTTGTCTCCATGGAAACGTGCCCTCAGACTCCTCTACGGGCTTTTATTTTGAAGGGACATCAGGGTGGAAGAGCTACTTCTGTTTTACGATCAATCAAATCAGTTTAATCGGTTTAATGTTCGATCACATCAGTTTAATGATCGATCACATCGGTTTAATTGGTTTAATGATCAATCACATCAGTTTAATCAGTTTAATGATCGATCACATCAGTTTAATAATCAATCACATCAGTTTAGTTCAGTGATTTAATGTCTTTCCTCCTGTTATTAACTTCTTGTCATCGTCCACTCTTTGTCGGTCACTTTACTTTCAGATCTCTTATTTTATGAAGGATATTCGTATTTAAAGAGAGCTGATGGGGGGGTCTGACTCTGATCTGATGATGTGGAGTTGTTGGTTGACTGTCTGCCGGTCGATCAGTTCATTGATCTGACTGATCTGATCTGTTGTGAAAGGAAACGTTACAAACTGAAGATCAAAGTGTCGACATTCATCATCAGTCGGTGCTAATTAATTCACCTTCTGTTCAAAGAGGGGTCGCGCGTGAGACACTTTACTTTGGGGAAGTTTGTGTACGGAACGTTGAGTTAATGCAGCAAAAAGTTTGAGGGAAACGTTGAGTCTCGAGAAACAAAGGAACAAAAAAGAAACGAAAAAGAAAATCAAGATTTTGATGCAGAAACTTGAATCCTGGAAATGATTCTCCATTTTTTACTGACGTGATGCTGAAACCTGCAGGGATGCTGCTCTGTCTGTGACCTTGACGGCTGCCCTCGCCTCAGGGGTCACCCAGATACACCTGCCTCAACACACTGACACACACACACACACACACACACACACACTCCCCTGCAGGCTGTTGTCATGGTACGAACCGGTACCGCTGCCCTGTGGGCGGCTTTCAGCTTTAAGCAGGTCTGTCAGGTCTGTGTGTGTGTGTGTGTGTGTGTGATGCGTGTGTGTGTACGTTGTACTAAATCCGTCTACAAACGAAGTGAAGTTAATTTTTAACCTCCTCCTCCACTCGTGCTGTGCTCAGTTTCCTCGTCTTTATTGTTCCACTGACGGGAAGAAAAGCTCTGTCGACTGTAAGCAGTTAAATAAAGGTTTGATGATCAAACAAACATCTTGTTATTGACAGGAAACGCTCGGCTGTCAGGTTGTTGAAACACGTGGCTGAAAGTTAGTCCTGATAAATGAAGGTTATAACGCTCAGCAGGAGGACCTTTGGAGGAATTTGTTTGTACTGTTTGTGTTTCACTGACAGGGCTTTTTATTATTTTGTTCACTCCACTGAGATCCATGAGCACGCAGCACCAGCTGATGCTAAATGAGCATTTCAGTCAGATCTCAGCTGAAGGACATGGATGGATTTCCCTCTGAAATACTGTGAACATAACAACACATAATAAAGTACAAGTACCTCAAAATTATACTTAAAGTAAAATAGTTGCATTAATGTCCGTTAATTAAAATGTAATGTTATAATTAAACATGCAGCATCATTTCTTTTATCATTAGTTAAAGAGCATAATGGGATAATATTCTGTTTAATAGTTGTGTGAGGAGATCGTACTGATGCTGCTGTTATTATAGACACACACATACACACACACACACATGCGTGCATACATACACACCTCATGTTTCTGTGTGTATGTGTGTGTGTGTTTCCTGGAGTCCAAGATGTTGTAAAAGGGGCTGATGAATATTTGATGTGAGCTCCAGGAGGTCAGGTTGCATTCAGACACACGACAGGCCGAGAGCGAGCGTCTGAAGGGCTCACTTCACCGTCTGAGTCCTCAACGTGGAGAGGACACTTAAAAAAACGACTTAAATAACTAAAGATGACTGAACAGGTTTAAAGAGATTCACCTACATTAAAATCTCACTTTTAAACTCCCTCGTGTGTTTTTTATATGGCACACATCCTCAGTTTGATAGTTTATTATCTGTTATCATTAACTCGTCCTTTCATACTTTTCATGAAATAATTTTGGCAGCAAGTTTTTACATTTCTGCTTCGTCTATTTGCAACACAGAAGTTTGTTCTGTGGGAGGCTCTGGAGCAAAGGTCACGAGGGGTCACCACAAGTATTTATTTATCCTTTGCACCGCATGAATTCTGGGTAAATTTCAGGGACCCATGAGAACTCAGGACCAAAGAGTTGAATAACAGAAATAAAAATCTTTGAGTGAATCAGTAGTTTTAGCAGCTGTGTGGATGTTTAAAGCTGTTTGCTCGGTGACTCTGTTGGCTGAATATCTTTGCGATCGCAGCAGCTCCCCTCACGTACGTTGATCCTCGACGCTGACAGGATCAGTTCAGCAGCCCGGGACTGAAAAATAGAAAATAGTTTTAACCAGAAAGATCTCGGCTGTGTGTGAACTTGTAAAAACTCAGAAAAACTGATGTAAAAGAGAGAGAGAGGTTCAAGAGTTTGGCAGAACAAAAAGCTGTAAAACAATGAGGAAATGAGGAAATGGACAGGTGAGCAGGTGAACAGGTGAGCAGGTCAGGTGATGATGACGGGGAAGCAGGGTTAATAAGTGGCTGAATGAACAGAGCAGGAGCTGTGTGAAGGTGTGACGATGTCTTTCAGGTGCATTCAGGAGAAGCGTCCAAACGTGAGGACACAAAAATGACATTTGTTTCTAATAATGTTTGAAAGTGAACAAAAAACAGCCAGAAAGCAAAGATGTCTGCAGGTGTCACACACACACATTAGTGATTTCTGTGTGTGTGTGTTAACGTGATGAGTCTGATTCAGCTGCAGACTGACTGACGGCTGCAGACGTTGATCTCCAGCTGCTCTGTTACCCTGACAACCTCTGCTCTGTGTGTGTGTGTGTGTGTGTGTGCGTGAAGGACCCTGAACTTCAGATTACCTCTGGCACACACACACACACACACACACTCTATGTGTAGTAAATGTGATCGTGAGTGTTTGGTCTGAGGCAACGTGCTGACATTGTGATATGTTGACTAAGCTGTGTGTGTGTGTGTGTGTGTGTGTGTGTGTGTGCCAGAGGTATCAGGAGGACAACATGTGACCCATTGCCTTCAGCATGTGACTGTGTGTGTGTGTGTGTGATTTTATGTTTTTGGATGTGACCTTTGACCTCTTGTTCTGCTTCTCTTCGAGGACACTCTGTCTTTGTTTTCAGACGATCTCAGAGCTCATTAACATCAACAGAGATTAAATAATTCCATTTTATTTCTAAATTAACTAAGACTCTAAATGAACTAATCTCTGATCACTTATTTAAGTTTATTAGGTAGAATTATTAAAAGTTTGCTGGTGCAGCTTTTCAAAGGAAACTGTCAGTTGTCATTTTGACATTTAAGGTACGTTGATGAATTCATGACATCATTTCATGCATCGACTAACCTGCACCAGCCACCCACCTTAACAGCTGTCACTGCCTTTGAGCAAAACATCCTGTCATTATTCTGCTAACGAGGTGAAAGTTCACCATGATGTAGTTAAATATTATAATAATATTGTCACTATGGGAACAGAATAACCATTACATCGACACTTTACGGTGTGTGTGCAGACGTGTGTGTGTGTTCAACAAACAGCTCTACACTACAGCTGAATCAGAGACTTCTTCAAATGATCAAAACCTGAAAAGAAACTGGATGTGAAACGTGGTCACGCTCCTGATAAGATAAGATAAGATAAGATAAGATAAGATAAGATAAGATAAGATAAGATAAGATAAGATAAGATAAGATAAGATAAGATAAGATAAGATAACTCTTTATTAGTCACACAGTCCTGCAGAGAGGAAAAGTTGTGTGATGATGATGATGATGATCCATGCTGGGATCAGACATATTGAATTTAGATTAATTACATTGATCCAAACAGTCCAGCTGTTCAACATCTTTCATTTTTATGTTTTTTATTTTTAACAACGTGGTGAAAAATCCTGTATGGTATAAAAATGTGGACTCAGTTGAGAGGAAAGTTGTTTCCAATCAACAATAAACTGAGTCTCATTCATTTTGTCTTCAGAGGAAATAAATGTGGAAATATGTGAAGACAGATGAGAAGAAAACATGATTTGAAACATGAAAGCAGGAAACAGAAAGACGAGAGAAGGAGGACGAGGTGTATGAGGAGGTGACAGGGAGTCTCTGTACTGAATCAGATCAGCTTCCTCACACAGAGCGAACCATCTGTCTACCAGAAACACTGTGTGTGTGTGTGTATTCAGCCCTGCCCACTCATTTACTGTAGATGAGTAATGGGACTGTCCAGGCAAATAGACAGCATGTGTGTATGACTGTGTGTGTGAGAGAGAAAGTGTGTGTGTGTGTGAGAGAGAGAGAGAAAATGTGTGTGTGTGTGTGTGAGAGAGAGAGAGAGAGAAAGTGTGTGTGTGTGTGAGAGAGAGAGAGAGAAAGTGTGTGTGTGTTTGAATCACTTTCATTAGATTAGTTGTTTAAATCTCTCTCAGAGTTTCAGGTATCTCTGTTTCCTCTCAGGCGACCATCTGTCACGCAGTGTGTGTGTGTGTGTGTGTGTGTGTACAGTAAATGTGTGTGTGTTTTGATGCTGCAGGACTGAATCCATCATCCAGATCATGTTTGTGAATGTTTTAATGCAGATTATTAATCATCATGATAAAAAAGTTTAAACAGAAACATGTTTCATTTCTCTCAAACGGTGACTATTATTATTATTATTATTATTATTATTATTAGTAGTAGTAGTAGTAGTATTAGTAGTAATAGCAGTTGTAGTAGTAGTATTGGTTTGATGAAATGTAGAAATGTCGGTCTGTTGCTCCTCCAGGATCACAGCTGTTGGATAAATTAAATGAAATGACATTAAATGTGGTTCATGTTCCTCAGAGGATGATTCGTAGGTCGTTGTTCATTTCCTGCTGCAGATTTTGTTTCCAGATAAAAATTTTTATTGTTAAGACAGTTTTAATCCATCACTGAGTCCCAAACGATTGGCACATCCTGTATCTGCTCTGAAGGGACCCCCGTCCACCCGAGGAGCCGACAGGAAACGGATCCGTGTTTCTGCATTGAAACGAGTGTGACGGAGTCAACAAGCATCATAATGAATAATGAGCCTGTTTTTATGAATGAACGTTAAGCTTTGTCATCAGGAGACTTCATGATCCTTCCTGAAAGTGACGATCAGTTCTCAAACAGTCGATGACAGACAGACTGAGGAAGGAAGATGTTCTAAATTATTTCTGTGTTAAATAATGAAGCCGTTTGTTTAGTCTGAACTTCATGAGAGACGGTGAGATACAATCAAAAGCTCTGAGGAAAAGCGAGTACGGGAGTCTTTATTTTGGTTTGTTTTCCCACAGATGAGTTCCCACGGTCAGACATGAGTAAAAATTACATCGTTAAGTCTGATGAGGTGGACATCTTTTATTTTACTACTTTACCAACCGTTGTTTGGTCTCTAATGTGAAGCTGTCAACGCTGATTTGTATGAAAAGTACAAATCAAAGTAGTGAATATTGTTTTTTAATATTACTGCAGTGTCAGTACAGTCAAAGAGCAGCTTTCTCGTTTAATATTATACAAACATAATAATTCACGTTTCATTTCCAAATAGAGTCACTGAGAAGAAGAAATATTCCTCACTTACTTCTTTGTGTATAAAGTGTGTAAATACTTTAATATGACATCATGGAAAACTGACTAACAAGGTGAAGCTGTTGATAATATTTGACTCAGATGAAAACATGAAACAAAAATCATCCAGGTGGCAGCTCTATAACACACTTACACACACACACACACACACACACAGATCTTTGTGTGTGTGTGTGTGTGTGTGTGTGCAGATCTGTTCCTACTGAACAGATCTGCACACACACACACAATGTGAGCTGCACCATCGCTGGCATCCATCCATGAACACGCAGAACCGCAAGGACACATGTTGAACAGGCTTAGGAACATTATACTGTGTGTGTGTGTGCGTGTGTTTGTGTGTGTGTATGAAACTGAATGAAAACAGCACAGAGTCAAAATGGAGGCTGTTCATATTTACAATAATATTACCATCAGGATGTGCTTTAGTTTCCACTTTAGTTCTGTGTGAATTTTCTAGCACTTAAAAACACAACGTTACACAATCATTTCTATGCAGATGACACACTAATCTATTTTATCTTTTATCTGCTAATAAAACCACAGAAAAAAAAAGAAAATGAATCAGAGATTCTGATACGTTTGACTCAGAATATGACGTTTGAATCAGAATATGTCTCTGAATGATGTGAATGATTGTAATGTATGTGAATAATGTGAATGATTGTAATGTGTGTGAATAATGTGGAGGTTTATTGTGAAGGTGTCACTTTGGGCTCTGGGACATTGTGACGGCATTTCTCACTATTTTCACTCTTTTTAAAAATCAAACAATCAATCAATGGATCAATGGAGAAAAGATCAGCACAGGACTTTACTTTATGGACTTTAACTCCACTTTACTGAGTATACTTACAGACTGTTACTGATTTAAAAGGACTCAGGACTTTTACTTGTAACAGTAATTTTACTATGTGTTATTAGCAGTTGTATGGATGTATTAATCCTCCTTCTCCGTCTCCTTGGCTCTTTCTTTCCTCTGTCATCACTCAGATCATCTTCACCTCCATCACATTGTTCCTTCTCTTTTTATTCTTCCTCCTTCATTAACATCCCTCCTTTCTTCCTTCAGCCACCAAGCTCCTCCTTCTGCTTTCTTGCTCCTTCCTGCCTTTCTTCTTTCCTTCATCTTGCATCCTCTCCTCTTTCCTTGTGGCTTGTTTCCATGGCAGTGGGGACAAATGGGCGAAGCATCAGTTACTCTTACTTAAATGATGTCACCTCAGCAGCTCGTGTCGATGGAGATCAAATGTGTGTGAGAGTGTGTGGGACGAATGTCTTCTGCTGGTATGTGAGGGTCACACTGTGTGTTTGTGCAGCCTTTCTATTTATAGAGACCCCGCAGGACTGAGCTGTCACACACACACACACACACTAAGTCTGGTGTCGGGTCCAACTCTTTCTCTCGTTGTCCTAAAATAATCAGTGTTGGTATGTAATGACGTTTACTTCTTGGTTACCAGTTAATTTTTCTGGAAATCATTTTTCATGTAAGAAATATTTCATGGTGTCAGCTTCACAAATGTGCTGCATTGCTGCATTTCCTTTAATGATTTTAATCATTTTAATGTATTTTAAGCATCGTGAAGTGTCAGTTTGTGATAACTGTGACTCGTTTTGTCAAAAAGTTTTATTTGTTCCCTATTTTCTCCTCCCCTGAGCAGTGTCGACGACTGTAGACAAAGCTGAAAAAGTAGTTCCACCTTTCTTTTTTTAATGCAAAAAAGGAAAAAAAATGATAATATACTTCATACTATCCTAAGAGATCCTTGACTTGACTGAACATAAGTAAAAGATAAAACTGTTTAAGATGGAGCTCTGTTTGCTCAATTATAACACATTGGTTTATCGTTTCTATGCAGATGATGCACAAATTTATCATCCTGCAACATCAAATGCCTCTTTCATTTATATTATATAAGGTCTCAAAATTCAACAAAGTTAAAATGGGGCAGAATAGAGGAAGAAAGTTTTACAACGAGAAACTAAAACAGATAGAAGACAAATAAAATAACTGATATAGTTTAGGTGCAGCATGAAGCAGTGAAACCTGATGATACTGCACACACACACACACACACACACACACACATGCACTCACGCACACACAGACAGATTGAGGATAAGGTGTTGTGGTTAATTGGTTGGTATTTCAGTTCCCCTCCAGATGTGGCCCCTCGCTCTCTAAATGCCCTCTTTGTGTCAGAGGCTGCTCAAGTCTTTTTCCACAAACCCTCTCATTCACAAGCTGCTACCTGACTCCGCTCACCTCCACCTCCCAGATGGGTGGAGGCGAGGAGGGGGAAGGCGGCGTCAGCGTCTGGGTCTCAGTATCCACGCTGATCCGGACAGATTAAAGCTCTCACCTGCCAAAACAGAAAGTCTCTAATCATTATATTCACCTTCCTCCATCGTTAATCTGCTCACATGTTTTATAATTTACCTTGTTGTGTTTTATTGTCTTCTGTCTTTACAACCACAAAGAGACCGAAAACTGACCCAGAATGCTTTTTTATTTTCCACCTGAGCGATTTCACAGTTAAACTGTCAGACACCTAAAGGAGAAAATAAAAAAAGGAATTTTCTGACCTAACAGATAATTATAGTAGCGCACATGTTGTAAAATTTGCCTGCTATTACTGCTTTGTTAGAGAGGTTTTCTTTTTAATTCAGATTTTTATGAGCTTTTCCAACAAATGAAGACAGTTGATAGTCAACAAAATGAAATGATGTTTCACATTCAGACAAACACAACTGTAGAGTTTTGTGTTTATCTTCTTTTCTTCTTTTCTATAAATAAAAAAATCCTACAAATTAAGTTTATATTCAATTAATTAGCTAAAGTTACATTTTTCATCACTATAATGAGGGAAATCAATAATTAATTCATCAGTAAAGTATCAAAATCACATATATTATTCTATTTTTATGTTTGTTTAAAAACCTAAAGCAAACAGTGACTACATCGAAGAAAGAAAGAAAAGTTAGCTGATGACTGACGGTGAAACACATCTAGAATGACCCATTATCGCCAAAAGTGCCGTGAAAGAGAACGAAAGGCAACGCTTCGAGATTCTAACTTAAAGTTTGTGCAATGATTGTGCAATAATAGAGGTTTTAGTCGAAACCGATGCTTCTGTTTTTTCAATATTTAATTTGTGTTTCATTCTTTCTTCATTTGGACACGTCAGTTTTATTTATACATCCCAGAATCACAAATTAGTCTGGACATCATGTGACCTCTTCGTCCTTTGATTTTATCGTGTTCAGAAGAACGGATCAGTTGTTCGTCTTTCAGTCAGAGCAGAGCGGGGGGAATCTGGCAGCAGTTCGTTTCTGATACGTTTCCAAAAGGAGACAAAAGAAGATGAAGGTATTTGCTTTATTTTTACACTTTCACCAACAGTTATCATCACGAGTCCCAGTTTCTTTGTGCATTCAAACACGTGTAACACGAAGCACCGAGCATCAGACAAATGACTTTCCCACGTTTCCTCTCCGACGTTTGAACTCGACAGCTTCGTGTTTCTGCGACATGAATTCTTTCCGTCTTTTACATCAGCGTCATGGCTTCAGGCGAGATTTAATGAATAAATTAAATAATTTTTCACCATTTGTGAACTGATGTTTTGTTTTCCTGGTGTATTTCTGCAGTACATTTAAGAAATTGTCTCCAATCATAAAGTAACTCTCTGATTACATCCCCATTAAACTCAGTTAAATCAGATTAGATTTGTGGGCGGGGCTGCGAGCCAACATGGCTGCTTTCTACTCATCATAATTGCATTTCTGGCAGTGAGCTGGTTTTATCCTTTTCCTCATCGGATGATTCACTTTGACAGACCAGCCAAAGTCATTTCCAGCCAATCAGCAGCGTCCGGATGAAACTCGCATCTTTGTCCGCAGGATGAGATCAGATCTGTGAAACTTTATTGATCCCTGTGGAGAAATTGACCCTTAATGGTCCACTGTGTTGATTGACAGCAGTCCAAATTCTTTTCATGGTTTCATTTACAGTTTTCCATTTTAGTCTTGTAACTCACATTCAATGAGCCCTGAAACCTCAAAGATTCCTGGAAAGAAAGATCGGACTGAACCTGCCGAGCGTCTCAAAAACTGTCCGATGAGAACATGTTGGAGGTCTTCTCAGACCATCAGTATCAAAAACTTTCTTCACTTCCAAGAGTTCCCACAACCACCTCTGAAATCAGGAAAACCACCTGAAGAAATCTGATGCCTCCAAAGGTCAGAAAAATCCACTGAAAGACTGAAATTCCTGAGCTACTCCTAACTAAACCTTCAAAAACACCTAAAACAGCTCCTGAAGAAAATCTACAACACAAAGTTAAAAAGATATCTGGACATACTTGACAACAACATCTCAGCAGCATTTCTAGAACTTTCTGTCTAATTAACCGACTGACTGTTCAGCTCCTGAGCGAGGACTAACAGGAGAGAGAGATCTGAAGGACATCTGAAAGAAAACCATCAACAATGCTTCAGACCTTTTCTCTGACCCACAAATATCAAACCCCTCTTTGGAAATACTCTAAGCCTCAACCTGTCGGACCCTTTTTAACAACAAAAAGGAAAGTTTGGTGTTTCTGAGGGACGTGAAGTGTGTTTGTATCCCAGGTTTTTTAAGTGCCCCATTTTGAGAAACCTGAAAATGTGAGGTGGAGGACGGATGGTTGCATGGATATGTTTTCTTCTGGTTTCTAAAGCTGCTGATTAAAGAGTTAACTTTACGCAATAGTTTAATCGAAATGCTGACATATTCGGTTTGTGTTGTAAATGTCACAAAGAAATCAGGAACCAGGATACTAAAATGAGCTTCGTATCAGTAACCTCAGTATCATCAAACTCCACGTAAACACACTCATGTTTGACTTCATAAGTAATCTTTCTTTAACTTTGCTGAATAAACTTGAACTTTTCATGGGTGTTTTGAAGTCGACTCGTTGGTGGTTTTGACTCTTTTTGTGGGTCACCTGCTGTCAGATTTTTAACGTCCTGATGTTACGATTCCCAGGCAGAGAGGAGCTAGACCCCGAAATGCAGACCAGAGCAGACACCAAATGGATTGAAGTTTCAACAGTTTTAATGTTCTTTTCAATGAGTAGAAATCACAAATCAGAGTTTGGCCAGCCGTGGGCGTCACGGCTTGGCGTGGGGCTGATGCCGCAGGGGCAGAGAGCCGAGCTGCACCAGAGAGCTGCAAGGAGGACTGCAGAGGGGGAGATGAGGCCAGGAGGAAGACGAGGTAAGCCAGGGAGGCAGCCGCGGCGGAGCCAGGAGTCTGGAGTACAAAAAACAGAATGGGTTAAGGTACAGGCAAGAGTTCAATGAAAGAATTGCTAGAAGCCACGAAGTACCGAGAGAGGTAACTGAACGATCTGGCGATGAGTGGATGAATGAGCCGGGCTTAAATCCTGTTGGTGGGTTGATTGTAGAATGACTGCCAGGTGGTGCGGCTGAACCAGGTGTGGTAGTGAATGCCCTGGAGTTACCTCGTCCTCCTATGCGGCCAACAAACAGACAGTGACAGACAGGGGGAGACAAAACACAAGACAGGGATCCTAACAGTACCCTCCCCCTCAACGGTCACCTCCAGGTGACCCTTTGGGCTTGTCAGGGTGGTCCCGGTGGAAACGTTTAACCATGTTATGGTCCAGGATCTGTCGTCAGGGAATCCATGATCGTTCCTCCGGACCATAACCCTCCCAGTCCACCAGATACTGCAGTCCCCGGCCCCGCCGTCTCACGTCCAGGAGGCGACGCACCGTGAATGCTGGGTGGTCATCAATGATCCGGGCGGGTGGGGGGGTCAGGGGTCAGGAGGAGGACTCAGGGCGCTTGTGACAACCGGCTTTATCTGGGACACATGAAAGGTGAGATGGATCCTCATAGACGAGGGCAGCTTGAGGCGGACGGCGGAGGGGTTAATGATTTCTTGAATTATGAAGGGACCCAGGTAGCGAGGGGACAGTTTGCGGGACTCGCATCTCAGGGGAATGTTTCTGGAAGACAACCAACACGGACTGACCTTGGGAGTACTGGGGAGCAGGTAATCGGTGCTTCGGTGCTTGTCTGCCGATCGCCGATTCCGCTGAACGGTGGCCTCCAAGGCGGCCTGGGTCCTTTGCCATACCTGCCTTACACCGTTGGAGATGATGTTGGATGGAGGGAACGGCCAACTCTTGTTCCTGGCGTGGAAACAGTGGTGGTTGGTAACCTAGCGAGGCCTCAAAGGGGGAAACACCAGTAGCGGAACTAACCAGGGAATTGTGAGCGAGTTCGACCCAGGGGAGGTATGTGCACCAAGTACTCTGGTTGCCGGCCGTGACACAGCGTAACGTGCGCTGACTCTAGGTCCTGGTTCGTCCTCTCCGTCTGCCCGTTTGATTGAGGATGGAACCCCGAGGTGAGACTCACTGACGCCCCCAGTCCCGTACAGATTGACTTCCAAACCTGTGAGATGAACTGCGGACCCCGATCCTGACACAATGTCCCGTGGAATGCCATGAAGGCGTACGACGTGGTTGGTACGAGAAGGTCGGCCTGTCTCACGGGCTGTGGGGAGCTTGGCGGGGGCAACAAAGTGGGCTGCCTTAGAAAATCGGTCAACTATGGTCAATATGACTGTCTTCCCATTGGACGGGGGCAAACCTGTGACAAAATCCAGGGCGATGTGGGACCAGGGCCGCCCAGGAACAGAAAGGGGCTGAAGGAGGCCGGAACGGAGGTTGATGAGAGCTCTTCCCTCTGGCGCAGACGGTGCAGGCCTGAACAAAACCCCTTATATCTGCATCCATGTTCCTCCACCAGAAATGACGCTTAATGAGACTGATGGTACGGTTGATGCCTGGGTGACATGAGAGCTTGGACGAGTGAGCCCATTGCAGAACTTGTGACCGGACAGCGTCAGGGACAAACAAGCGGCCCGGAGGTCCCTGCCCGGGGTCTGGCTGCTGCTGTTGAGCCCGCAGGACGGCGTTCTCTATGTCCCAGGTGATAGCAGCGATGACCCTGGAGGTAGGAAGGATGTTCTCCTCCTCCTGCACCTTCTCCTCCACGCTGAACTGTCTTGAGAGGGCGTCGGGCTTGATGTTGCGGGACCCGGGGCGGTAGGTGAGGACGAAGTCAAAGCGACTGAAGAAGAGAGAGCCCATCTGGCCTGACGAGAGTTCAGCCGCTTCGCCGTCTGTATATAGGCCAGGTTCTTGTGGTCGGTCCAGACAACGAAGGGCTGTGTTGACCCCTCCAACCAGTGGCGCCACTCCTCCAGCGCCATCTTGACCGCCAGCAACTCCCGATTACCGGACGTCGTAATTGGCCTCTGCAGGGGAGAGGCGGCGGGAGAAGAAGGCACAGGGATGGAGCCGACCGTCAGACCCCCGTCTCTGGGACAAGACTGCTCCGACACCGATATCCGACGCATCCACCTCTACCACGAATTGCTGAGCTGGATCTGGCTGAACCAGGACTGGGGCCGTGGTGAACAGAGTCCTTAGCCGATTGAACGCCTTCTCAGCTTCCTCACTCCAGACAAAGGGACGAGACGGGGAGGTGAGAGCTGTCAGGGGCGCCGCCTCTTGGCTGTAGTTCCGGATGAAGCGTCTATAAAAGTTGGCAAACCCCAGGAAGCGCTGCAGAAGCTTACGGTTGGTTGGAATGGGCCATTCTGCTACTGCTCTCACCTTCGCTGGGTCTGCTTGCACGCAGCCTTCCTTTATGATGAAGCCGAGGAAGTCGACCTGGGAGGCGTGGAATTCGCATTTCTCCTTTTTAACGAAGAGACGGTTCTCCAATAACCTCTGAAGCACCTGGTGGCGGACATGGAGCTGATGATCAGGTAAGTTCCTGGAATAGATCAAAATATCGTCCAGATACACAAAGACGAAACGGTTTAGGAAATCACGGAGGACATCATTTATGAGGGCCTGAAACACTGCGGGGGCATTGGTTAGCCCAAATGGCATCACCAGGTACTCGAAGTTGGCCCAGGGGGGTGTTGAAGGCTGTCTTCCATTCGTCCCCCTCCCGGATCCGCACCAGGTGGTAGGCGTTGTGGAGGTCTAATTTGGTGAATATGGTGGCACCTTGAAGGGGAGTGAAAGCGGAATCTATTAGAGGTAGGGGATATTTGTTCTTTACCGTGATATTGTTTAGGCCTCGGAAGTCTATACATGGCCTGAGGGATGAGTCTTTCTTCTTAACAAAAAAAAACCCTGCCCCTACTGGAGATGTTGAGGGGCGGATGATGCCAGCAGCCATGGAATCGTTAATGTATCCCTCCATGGCCTCCTGCTCTGGTCTGGTCAGGTTATACAGGCGGCTGGAGGGAAGAGGAGCATCAGGAAGTAGCTCAATCGCACAATCATAGGGGCGATGAGGTGGCAAAGAGAGCGCCTTATCCTTGTTAAACACCTCTTGCAAATCGTGGTAGGTGGCGGGGGGAACCCCAGACAGGTCCACTGGCTCGATAAGAGGGCTATGTGGTGTCGGAGCCTTCCCCTGTGGGCGATAAAGCAGACTGCAGACAATGTTTATGGCAATAGAGACTCCAGCTTAAAACCTTGCCTACGGCCCAATCCTATGTGAGGATTATGAGTTGCCAACCAAGGATACCCTATGATGAGGGGTGTAGCGGGGGATGAGATGACAAGGAGCTGGATAGATTCGACATGATTGCCAGACAGGACAAGTTTCACAGGGAGTGTGCGGTGAGTAACCTGAGCCAGGATTCGGCCGTCCACTGCGAGGGCGTTGCGGGGTCTCTCCAGCGGCTCCGAGGGAATGCCAGCCTGCTCTGCTGCCTGCTCGTCAATAAAATTCTCCTCCGCCCCGGAATCGATGAGAGCCTGAAGGGAGAACCGTTGAAGCTGGAAGCAGACGGTGGCTGGAATTTGGAGACGAGTTAGAGACCCCCTGGGACTTTGGACCCAGCGCCATGCCAGAATTCCCATGCTTACTGGCCGGGCCCGGTCTTTTGGTCGCCGGGGACAGGCAGGCAAGGAGTGACCAGTTCTCCCACAGTAAACACACTCACCCGCTCGGAGCCGGCGATTCCGTTCCTCTGGGGAGAGATGAGCCCCTCCCACCTGCATGGGTTCCTCAGGGGTCGGAACACTCTGAGATTCAGGAGCCCGACTTGCAGAATTTGGAGGCGGTCCCCCAGGGGGAATTAGGAATCTCGGGGGAAACTGGAGCGGGACGGCGCTCACGTCATCGGCGAGCCTGTAAACGGGAGTCTATATTGCCAGTTAATTTTATTAGCGCCTCCAAGCCGACAGGCTCCTCCCGAGACGCAGTTAAGTTCGTCCTTGATGTACTCACGGAGCCCATTGTAGAAGGCGGCACACAACGCGTCCTCGGTCCAATCCACCTCGGCCGCCAGGGTCCGAAACTCCAGGGGTGTAATCCTGCGACCGAGCGCCGGTCCTGGGTGATGGTGAAGAGCCGCGAGGAAGCACAGAAGGGGGTAGCTGGGGACTCAAAAACCCGGCGAAACTCCTCGAGGAAGGCGGAGAAGGTGAGTCCGGAAAAAGTCCGCCCAGCGAACCTTGCTTCAGCCCAGGTAAGAGCCTTTCCCTGCAGCAACCCCAACATAAAGTGAATCTTGGAAAGAGTCGTTAGAGAATGATATGGACTTGAGCTGAAAGAATAGCTTGCACTGGAATATAAATCCCTTGCACTGGGAAGACACACCTGAGAACGGTTCGGGGGGCACCTGGCTTGAAGGTCCCGCTGCTGATCGTCTCCAGTCTCAGGCTGGTTCCGCTGATCCGTCGGGGCTGCCGGAGCTTGCAGGGAGGCGAGCTGAGCTGAGAGTGAAGCGACCTGCTGGGCGAGAGTTTGGTTAGCGGAGATCAGAGCTCGGATGTTAGCGTCATGTTGGCCCAGTAGGATCCCCTGCTGGGTCACAGTCTGCTGGACTGGTGCCGATCTGGGTTCTTGGTCCGTGGGGTCCATGTTTTGGCCAGATCGTAATGTTACGATTCCCAGGCAGAGAGGAGCTAGACCCCGAAATGCAGACCAGAGCAGACACCAAATGGATTGAAGTTTCAACAGTTTTAATGTTCTTTTCAATGAGTAGAAATCACAAATCAGAGTTTGGCCAGCCGTGTCAGGCGTCACGGCTTGACAGCGTGTGAGGCTGATGCCGCAGGGGCAGAGAGCCGAGCTGCACCAGAGAGCTGCAAGGAGGACTGCAGAGGGGGAGATGAGGCCAGGAGGAAGACGAGGTAAGCCAGGGAGGCAGCCGCGGCGGAGCCAAGAGTCTGGAGTACAAAAAACAGAATGGGTTAAGTACAGGCAAGAGTTCAATGAAAGAATTGCTAGAAGCCACGAAGTACCGAGAGAGGTAACTGAACGATCTGGCGATGAGTGGATGAATGAGCCGGGCTTAAATCCTGTTGGTGGGTTGATTGTAGAATGACTGCCAGGTGGTGCGGCTGAACCAGGTGTGGTAGTGAATGCCCTGGAGTTACCTCGTCCTCCTATGCGGCCAACAAACAGACAGTGACAGACAGGGGGAGACAAAACACAAGACAGGGATCCTAACACCTGATGAATCTTCTGAACTTTGATGATAAAGTTTCTCAGACTAAGCAGGAAGTTCAGTTCTTTATTGTTGTGGGAATCAAACCTGTGACCTTTGTGGTACATTAAAGAGAGAGAGAGAAAAGAGAGAGAGAGGGTGTACTGTAGTAAACAGGGGTCTCACACACACACACACACACACACACACACACACATTCCCCAGGGAAGAAGCTGATTGGCTGACAGAGATAAGAATCTCCCGTTACCACGTCAACAGTCGAGTGCCCTGTCCGTCAAGCGTCTGTTCCCACGGTAACAAAAGCTCCCATTTCCCCACACTGCCCCCCCCCCCATACACACACACACACACACACACACACACACACACACACATTGCACAGAGTTAGGAAAACTTCCAGTGTGTGTGTGTGTGTGTGTGTGTGAGTGTGTGTCTGTCTGTGTCTGTGTGTGTGTTCTATCTTTGTGAGGTTTTGTGAGTTTTAGACGGACATTTTGTTTTAGAAAGTGACAACATGTCTGCCTCATCTTCAGAGGTTAGTTTGAGGTTTTTAAAGGTTTTGATTCGTTGTTAAAATCAGAATCAGGTCGACGTGTGTGTTTTGTCAGCGAGAGACCTCACAAGTACAGAAGAGCAGACGTGTGTGTTGGATTCTGTGGTCAGCGCGAATGTTTTATTCTCGAAGCAGGAAGAGTGAAAAAGGCCAAACTGATCCTATTAGACTGAAAGGACACACACACACACACACACACACACACACACACTCTCTCAGGTTGTGTTTCCATCTGGATGTGCAGCTCATTTAAGAAAACTTTGGCAGAAGCTGCTGCACCGCCTGCCAAGTTAGTCTCTAAAAAATTAAATACTCCGAAAACAAGATGCAGAAAGCGTTTTTGAAATTTTAATGACAAACATCTATCAGTCGCAGGTGGTCACCGTCTGCTGTCAATAAAGAAAATCCTCCTCTAAATAAAGCTCGTTCCTCTGAGACTCCACAAGCTGACTGACGTCCACTGTCCCTCCGTTCGTCTGAAGTTTGACTCCACCGAACATTTCTAACATCGGCTTTAAAACAAACGCCTCCTCCTCCTCTCACGTCCCCGCTGACTCTTTTTCAGGTTTCGTTAATAAAACGAGACGTCTGATTCATCCATTAATTGCTGAGGTTTGGAGAGTTTCAGTGTGAGTTACCGATTGTGAAGTTTTCCTGTGAAGAGCCTCTTGTGAGTCAGGTTTGCTCTCGTGGGCGTTTGGAAACTTTTTCAGCTCATACATTCAGAGCAGAAGTGATCTGAGGGTCAAATCGAACATTATTTTCAGCCTCGATCACGTATTTTTACACAAATATAGCTAATCACAACTTATACATGTTCCTGTGAGGTGAAAAATCTTTTTTTCATGATGTTTCCACTGCTGCATGCAGACATTTAAAAATCTCTATAAAAGGTGGAAACTGTGAGGCAACGCGATGATGAGATGAGATCTGGTTTCCTCCTCGAGGTCACAACATTGTCTGAGATGTTCTGATCTTTATCGGACATTTGAGATTTCTGTGTGTGGATCCAAACTGTCAGTCTGGACAAAGTGATGATGTTTTAATGTGAAATGTGATGAAACAGAGCAACCGTATTGATATAAAACCTTTCAAAATAAAGTTACAAAGTGCTCAACAGTGATAAGAAAGAACAAATCCAAACATCAGCTCACATCACGTGAAGGAGTCGGACACTTTAAAGAGTAAAATCTCAAACTGAGCCTCTTTGGGTCGGGTTCAGACGTCACAACCTTTCTGTGCATTCGGCTGCTTTCTGATTCAGATTACAGATTATAAACTCATAAAATCTTGCTGTGACTCGACCGCGACTTGTGTGATGTCATCAGGAACAAGAATGTAAACAAACATGGCATCCTGAGCGACGTGTCTGAAACTGACTGTGTGCTGTTGAAAAGGCCGCTGTGAACTTTCCTCTGTTTCAACATCATCACTCATCATTTTCTTCAACATGTTCAAACACAGTGACACACTTGCGTGTGTGTGTGTGTGTGTGTGTGTCCTTCAGCCTGTTTCACTCAAAGTGAAGAGAAAATAAAATAAAACCTTTTTGTAGATCTGTGGAAGAAACAGACGACCTGATGGTGTTTAACAGAAACATCATCATCTGTTTGCTGGTAACATCTGGACTGTACAGGCTGTTAGACTGTTTGAATGAAGCGAGAGGTTAACACACGCACACACACACACACACACACTCCGGGGGATGAAGAGACACACTGCTGCCTTGTTTAAAGAGGAGTGATACTTGAGCTGAATGAGTGTGTGTGTGAGAACAGACCGCTCAGTGTAAAGCCCACTCAGCGAGCCTGAAGGCCAGCAGCACACACACACACACACACACACACACACACACACACACACACACACACAGTATATCCTGTGTTCACTTTTTCTGGGTGAGTTTGCCGGCAGAAATTCAGGGAAGAGCATCTCCGAGAATTTCCATCATCAGAAAACTTAAATGTGTTTGTGCTCAGAAGAGTCCATTAAAATAAAATTAAAACCAAATCAACATTTCTGAAGGCTCATAAAGCTGAACATTTAAAGGAAGATAAACATTTTGAATAAATACAGGCAGAAATTTAACGTTTCTGTACATAATGTTCTTGTTAACAGTGACACCTGTGGACGCTCACTCACCTGCAGTCAGGTGATCTGTGGGCGGAGCCAATATTGACTACAACAGTGACATCACACACAAGACTGAGCGTGATTGACAGGCGTTATGTTGACTTGTTATCATGTTTTATTAATCTCCACTTACCACAGCAGTATGATGATAAAATAAACTGATTTAAAATGATTTATTGACAATAAACTGATCAAAAGAAAGCTGAATTAATGACATCATCATGCTGATGTATAAAAATATTTGAATTCATGGTTTGACAATCAAACACCTTTTAAAATGTTTGTTTTCTAAATGGAGTTTGGTTGAATCAGCAAAATAACATCATCTAAATTCAAAGTTCAGATATGAAGCAGGAACAAAATGAAATCAGTCTGTATGCTGCAGCAAAGAAAGACCAGGAAGGTCTCATATTTTAAAGTGAGGTTCACACTTTGGAAATAAACAAACATAAACAATAAAGTTTTAGATACAGAACCTTTAAGAAATAAATTCAGTAAATTCATGATATTTCTCAGGAAAACTGTTTTATGTGGTAATACCTCTCTCCATCACAGATTATTTAGGAGGTGATTCGCTGCGTCCGTCTGAATCAGACTTTGTAACTTTATATTATATTTATTGATTAATTTATTGTATTATTTATTGATAATAAGTTCAGTGTTCAGACGTCCTCAGCGGTGTGAAGGACAGTTTGTGTGTCTGAACTGTCTCAGAGGATTACCGTCGAGGATCAAACAGAGGCGTCTCCTTCGTCTTTCCTGGGTGATGATGCGAAGCGGGTCTTTGTGTTACCGTGGCAACCGGTTAAATAATTTTACCAACAGGAATCAGTGATCTGTTCAGTATCAGGGAGAAAAATCCAATTAGTGACCTGCCTGGGTAAAGGAAGAGAGACCGACTCCAGTAATTAGACTGAGCCTAGGAATGAATCATGAACACAGTAATTATAAAATGTCCAGTTACTGGTCTGACTCTGAGAATCTGTTTAATTAAAATATCTGCAGTAATTGGATCATGTGTTATTAAAAGGAGCACGTTTAATAATTAGTGAATATCTGCTGAACTCTCGATGTCCGTGGGTTCACGTCATGATGTGGGGGGCGTTGGGGCAGGAGGGGGGAGGGCATCGCTGTGGCAACCGCAGAACATCGACCGCCGCCTGCGAGGTCGAGAACGAGTCAAGTGTTTTAAAGCTTTGACAAACCACAAGATGTGACCTTCGACCCCGAGCAGCTCTCTCTGCTGACAGTTTCTCTCTCTCTCTCTCTCTCTCTCTCTCTCTCTTTCTCTGTGTTTACAGTCTGCCTCTCTCTACCTCCATCTACACACAATGTAACAGTAGAAGAAGAAACGACAACGGCTTAGTGAACTGAACTCAACACGTTATGCGTGACATCGTCAATTAACAGTTTAACTGCACAAAGCTCGAACAGCTGCAACAGAAAAAAGCTGCTGATTTTTAATTCATCGTTAATAATCATAAATATTGATCAACATATCATATTTAACAGTATAAGGCTGATTATAATCATTCTGCAGAGTGTGTTTTATACCTTTAATGGAGTAATTTCACATGATGGTATTTCTACTTTTATTTAAGCACTAATCTGAATACTAAAATACATATAACTAAAATATATTTCATTATTACATTATATACTGTAAGTGTATATGTAAGTTTTCAGAACATCTTAAACCGTTCATACAAATAATAATGTGTTTATTTTAATCATTACAAAGCTTTTGTCCCACAATAAATTTAAATATTAAATGTTTTTAATTTAATAGCTTATTTATTTCCATTATTACTGTTCCCTCTCAACATGGATAAATATTTCAATTAAAAGCGGCCTTGGCAGATAAAGTGCTGACATTTTTAAAAGCATCTCACAGATGGCAGCTGAGTGCGTCTGCTGACATTAATTATTCACTGAGTGTTTTAGCGTCAGTATGTCAGTTTACAGGTGACTGATAAAAAAAACAGATAATAACTTTATTAGTTCATGTGTGCACATGTATTAATAATAATAATAATAATAATTGTATAGCACCATTCATACATATTATTTCATTTCAAAAAACAAAAAATGACTTCATAAAAATAAAAAAGGATCCAATAAAATGTTGATCAATAAAAGTGCTAACAGATGAAAAATCATTGGTAGAATGTAAATAGGTAAATTCAAGTCACCTTCACCAACATTAATGCATCAATAATTATTATATCCAATAATATAATATAATATAATATAATATAATATATATATAATATAATATAATATAATATAATATAAAAGTTTATTTTTATATTAATACTTTTGTACTTTTACTTAAGTGATATTTTAAATGCAAGACTTTATGTTATAGTTTCTCCACTGTATTTAAAGTTAAAGATGTGAGTTCTTCTACCACCTGAAAAAGTGACGTGAACAGATGAAAAGGAAACAGACTGCGGTCACACTTACATCGACGTGTATTTAAAGTGTGTGTGAGGCTGTAATTTGATATTAAAAGTGTGTTTGCAGAGTGTGAAGGCATCACTTCAATCCTACATGTCCCACATAGAGGTTTTATACTCTAAATATAATAATTAGTACTGTAATGTGGTATCTCTGCACTCACTGATGAGCCTCAGGTGTCCTTCAGGAGTCCTTCACAGGAAATCGAACCTTCGACCTGCCTCGTGTTGATGTTTCTGTGCAGCTTCTGGCTGCTGCAGGAAAACGTTGAAGTTTATGAGCTCTGCTAATGTCTCCCTGTGTGAGTCTGAGTCTTAATGGCCTTTATTTAGCTGGAGGAGTAAATCTATCAGACAGATGCAGTAATGCTGCTGTTTGCTGTGCTGACTGTTTATCAGAGGATTAGATTTCTCTGGTTCGGGGCGTCTGATATTTTTAATCTCTAATAAACTTTAAGGCCGAAAGAGTGTCTGATATTATCTACACGTGTCCTCCCTTTGCTCACATGAAGCAGCTTGTATGAAGGTCTGTAGAGATTTATAACACGTCTGCAGCTGTCACCTGCGCACGGCGCAGAACAAGTGCATGATGGGAACATATGGGACGGACCCTGAAGACCGATGTGAGATCATAAAATTGATCGTCCAGAGGCATTTAGTTGATGTTGTACCATACTGTGCTGGTAAAACAGGCATCTGTTCGATTGTTTTAAAGCAGCTCTGTGGAGTTTTAACATGTTTCTGAAACTGTCTCAGTTTAGTCCTGCAGCCTCTGTATGACGTGAACAGACCAGCAGACAGCAGCTTTCTGTTTTTAACAGTTCTTCTTCACGCCGCCACCGGCTCACATGTTTCTATCATATCAGACTAAACGTTGCTGCGGTTTGTTCTCGATCAGTTCAACTTTCTTCAGCTGCTGACTTAAAGTCCGTCTCCTCCCAGTGAAGTGAAGCGGAGGGAACATGTGAGCTAACGTTAGAGGAAACATTAACATCTTTGACCACAGGAGGCACCAAATCAACACACGAAGAGTTCACTGAGCTGCTTTAACTGTGCCGATATCTGGTGTTTTTAGTTTAGTTTTAGTTTTAGTACATATTTTAGTTCATATTCTTGATATCAGAACGAGACATGAGAAATAACAAAAAACATTTTAAAGGTTCTTCCTTCTTTCTTTCTCTTGCTTCTATAAAACTGCATTTTCATGTGAGAATATCTTTAAAAAAAATAATAAATAACAGATCTGAAAGCAGAAATATGAATATTAATAAGCTTCTGTTTGCACATCAGGCAGGCTGACAGACGTTTAGACTCAACGGTGGAGAAACGTGTCTGAGAACATTTGAATTATCAGCCTTGACGCTAACAGGATGGATGTCAGTGTCCGTCTGTCCATCCTACACTTTGAAATATCTGTTGGATGGATGATCATCAGACTTTTTCTTTGCTACTTGAGAGTCGCTGTTGATCCATGAATCCCAACTCTTTCTACCTTAATGTCTCTTCAGGATGAACTCCTATAGCGGAGGTGATCCTCTGACTTCATCTGGCGCCATCATCAGGTCAACATAACGTCTAGCTCAGCTGTGCCAAAGTGCTCATAAAGTGGCTGCAGGTTCTTCACAAATCACTGTAAACATTTAAATGTTTTATTAATCTTAATGTTTCATAATCCTCGTGAGGTTGGAGAATGAAAGATGTTAAACATCCTTCAGTCGATCAGCCGTCGTGTGATCAGGTGTGTGGTGAAAACGCTGCTCCATGTTCTTCTTCTTGTCTTCTTTACGGTTTGTTGTTGTCCTCGGGGACCATCACAGATGATAAACAGGAAGTACTGAGGTCCAATCACCGAGTCCCCCACCTCCTCCTGCGGGATTCTGGGTAACGCAGCCTCCCATCAGCAGTAACGTGGATCCTGCAGGGTTTCTCGAGAGAAGGCCGCCGGCTAATAAGGTCACATGTCACATAATGACGAGGAGACTTTTTATTTTCTCCTCCAGGAGGATCGGGTGGATGTAGAGCAGCGTGGGAACAGAGGAGAGGAGGAAATGTTAAACTGAATGACCTCTGGATCACTGAAGTGAGGAGTGCTTATAGACAGGAAGCTATTATCTCACAGACAGGAAGCTCCACGCCCGGCATCATATGGACCGGAAACTTATCAGACGGGACGTATGTGTCAGTGGGCCTCCTTCATTTATTTTCTTAAAAACTGAACACGTACAGATTTGATCAAAAACACCTGAAGAGACGAGGCCGACCATCAGCAGAGCCCTGAATTATGACCCTGATCTTCACTCTGTATGACGCAGAGCATTTGCATGATGTCCTCAGCATCATTTCATTTAAGCTCTCCTGATATTTTCCTGTTTGCATGTTTCCATCGCAACATTTTCCACTTTCTCCTTTTATCACACGAAAGTCAAATTTCACACTGAGCCGATAAAAAGCGGCCGGTCCACAGAGACGGGCTGTAATTATTACTAGTTTAATGTTCAGCGTTTGCTGAGACGTTGTTTCAGGACGGACTTCAGACTCTGACCGGAGGAGAGAAACGGTCTAAAGTGAAGCTTTTAAAGGTGTGAAGGTCGACGGGAGGACGTGCAGGTCGGTTCTGACAGAACAAAATGAGCTGCTGTCGGCGGTTTGTTCTCTTGGCTGTCGTCTCGCTGAGTTACCGAGCAGTTCTCTCAGCCCGCAGTGTAATATGGGATGTGATATAAATCCTGTTATTTATGGATGACTGTGAGAGTCATGGATGACAGGAACAAAGCATGATGGGAATATTAAAGCTGCAGCTCCAACTGCCTGCTGAGCTGCAGTTTTTCTGTTTGGATTTAGATTCTCTCCTCGCTCCTCTTTTCCTACATTTCCCAGAATGCTTTGTTGGATCCTCCTAATAAGCAGGAAGATTTCCACATATAAATGATTTCAAACAAAATATATGTCCACAAACACACAAATCCTTTCTAACCACAACAAGTATTTCCAGTCGTGCAGCTCATTTTCTTTTTCGTTTTCTGCGTTGATAAGTTTCTTGCTTTACTGTCAGTCAGTGGAAAAATTAAAAGAAGCTTATTTAACTAATTTAATTTCAGGCCGTCTTTAGCTGCTTCTTCAAACCTTCTGTTGGAGATTTCTGAGATATAAAACTCTTCCTGTGAGATGTGAATCTGTACTTGACTGATTGTGTTGACTGATTGTGCTGAGCAGAAAATAACTGATGATAATAATCAGGATTGATCAGATGAGATGATGCACGATGAGCTTCTTCTCACAAAATATCCTCTTCATGTTTTTATTTTGTTGTTTTTGTTGACGGTCGCTCATCAAGCGTTGATCATGAAATACAAACAGAAACCTTCCTGCACGGCGTCACTGATGCTCCCTTTAAACCACAACATGTCCTCCACCCTGTGTGTGTGTGTTTGTGTTAGTATTCAGAGGGCATCACGTCGGCCGTGAGTGCACACACAGAATATATCTCAGGTGTGTGTGTGTGTTCATGTTATCATTGGCTGCAGCAGCACAGAGACAGCGGGAGGATGAGGACACGCTTCACAGTCTAGAGGACATCTCACCTCATCTGTGTGTGTGTGTGTGTGTGTGTGTGAGAGAGAGAGAGATTGTTGAGTGATTGGAGATGGTGTGACACACACACACGGTTGTCGTGGTTACGGAGTGGTGCAGGATGCTGACACAGACTGCAGTGTGTTATCCTCTCTGTCAGCTCTGATCCTTCAGTCTGTCGCTCTCAATCTTTTTTTTTTTTTCACGCAACACGTTTCAGATTTCCAGTCAAACGTCAGAAACTCGCAGTTGGCCTGAGTCTGTGTTTTCCTGCAGCTGTCGGATCCTGAACGCCTCACTGCCCCCCCTCAGTGCTGCTGAAGCTTTGTTTTTAGCACACATGCTAATGATACAGCCATGTTAGCAGCCTCTGAAAAGCAGCAGATACGTTGATCATTCCTCCGATCAGCATCAACTCTGTGAATATTTAAACATCTACATTTACATTGTGGAGGAACAGTTATATGGAGAGATTACAGAAAATATCAGTGGCCAAACTTTACAGCCTGATAAGAGTCCCACTCAAGTTCCTGGATAAATAATGAGGCCTGTTGATGTGAAAGTGAAGCTCAGAGTTCAGACTAACAGTCAGACAGGAGCTGAATCCTGCTTAAACCCACTGAGTTCATGTGCTCTGACAGGAGGGTAGGAACCAAAACGCTGCCAGACTTTGGTTCCTACCGTCTCTTTGTCTCTGTTCCGACTGGATGTGACAGCTGATATTGAGAGGAAGCGGCATGTGAAAATATCTGAGCGCTGCCAAACTGACCAGTGTGTGTGTTTGTGTGTGAGAGAGAGAGAGAGAGAGACCATGATAATCACTCTCAGTTTGGTTCATTTCAGCACACACACACACACACACACTCAGACAAACAACAGTATTGACTAAAGGCTCAAATAAACACAAATCCACTCCACATATCGACTGAAACGAGAGCTCAGATGGTGTGTATACAGCTCACACACACACACACACACACATACACGTGGTGCGATGAAGTCATGGTGTTAGATGACACTGTTTGGGTTTGAAATGAGGCGACTGTGTGTGTGTGTTGGACATACAGTGAATAATATATCCAGCGGTGGAAGAAGCACTCAGATCCTTTAAAGACAAAAATCAACCCTGACCCCAAACTCAAATAAAAGTAAGTACAAATACATGAGTGTTAAATGTGCTTGTTTGTAATGTAAAATCTTAAAGTTGTCAGGTAAAAGTATTGAAAATGCTAAAAATGAAGATACTTGAGTAAAATTTGATCTTGAAGAATTTGAAAAAGTTTCTTTAGACTCGTGAAATCTGTGATGGACTTTTTTCATTATTTTCTGCTGTTTTATGGACTAAATAATAATCAGTTCAATAATCGTATGTTAGTGAGATAGCTGCAGTGCTAAAGTCGATATTTTGATATTAAATCATAACTGATGTTAAAGGTCTGTTTTACTGCCGAACTCACTGAGAATCAACACTGAACAAAAACAGTCTGATGGATGTGAGACATGAAACTGTTGTTTTCTGAATATTCAGTCTTGTAGGTGGAAATATGCAGAACTAAAGATCCTTTTAGTTCTGTTAGTTTAGTTTAGTTTATTTGTCGGAGCCGTCCAGTTTCTCTGCTGCCGACAGGAAACTCGACCCTTCAGTGTGTCTGAGAGCAGGTCAGGGTCCGGTTTGTTGTCATTTTCCTGGCAGCTGCGATGCTTCAGGTTTAACATCGGACCAGATGCTGCGTGCATCAGCGTATGTTGAAATCACAGTTTCCAAAGCAGCGTCTGTTCAAGGTGTCCCAATTAAAGATTTGAACGGACACCTGTCAGCTGATTGGAAACACACAAACGAACAGACGCAGCCGACTGAGAGCTGTCCAGGTTTTTTTTTTCTTTACGTTGGAGAGGAGAAACAGAAACCGTCTTTCGGCCTCGAATGCTCCGAGCAGCTTTCTGCTCTTTGTGTCGGCTCGCTCTCTCTTCACTTTGTTTTCTGTGTTTTCTGTTGTTCTGCAGTCGGTTTCTTGGCCGTCCTGCTGCTTCATCCTGCTCTCTGTGTTCGGGTCCGTCTGGCTCGAATGCTAATGTTCCTACCAATCCTGCGCTCTGATCTGTGAGAATTAATGGAAGAAAAGAAGAATAGCGCTTTGTTTCCGCTCTGTTCACACTTCAGCTGAACATACTCTCTGTTCCTGCCTGTTTTTCATCTCCGTAGCTGGTTTTTTAGCTCTTATCGCACTGGCAGATATTTTTCTGAGCTGAAGATAAGAGGCAGGATTTTGGCATCAGGTTGTTTTTACAGAAGGTTAACCAAGGACGGAGAGAGAGAGACTTTCTCACATTATAAATCAGTGTGAACAGCAGAGGAGGATTGTGGGAGTCTTGTGAAAAATCACAGGCGAGGTGTGAACATTCAAAGTTAGGTTACACTGACTTTACTCAAACTTTCACATCACTGTGACCGTTGTTTAGGTGCCTGCAGGCGACGCTGTCAGTCCACATCCCGACCGTGGACCTTTTCTCTTAACAAGCCACGCCTCCTGTTTAAAGTCGAAATCAGTCAAAGTTCATCGACGTTATTCTTTCTTTCTCCAGCTGTTCATCTGCAAGTGAAACCACTCAGTGAAATGCATATCTTCGTTATCCGACTGTCACCGACACGCTCACCTCCAAAATCTCCAAGTCAAATGAATCTGCTGCCGCGAGCCGAAACATTTTTGCATTTTTACCTTGTGCAGAGAGATGCAGGACACAAAGGTGAAAGAGAAGCTGACACGCAGCCATTTACATCAGAAATAAAAGAAGCAAACAGCATCATTTACTTTTAAACTTTCTTTTACTGTTTCCTGGTGAATCTGACTTTGAATCGTTGCTTTAAATGTCAGTTTTTAACTTCCTGCAGAGTTCATGAGTTCACATTCTCCCAGCACCAACCAACAGGGTGAACAAACTTCTCCTCTCACAGCTGACTCGATGTAAACACCCACACAGAAACAAATGTTTAACTCCTGGTTAGCTCAGTTTACCGGTCAGTTAACCGCTAACAGATCCTGAAGCATCAGTGCTGTCGCCATGGTTACCTGCAGTTCGATTCACTCTTTAAAGTTTTTCTGTCTTTAAACACACTCTGAGATACTGTAATGGGATGATGTTAGTATTTTAAAACTGCAGCCCTGACTTGTGTGTGTGTGTGTGTGTGTGTGTGTGTCAGGGGGTCCGATGTTAATCCGCCTGTTTTCTCTCTTTCACTCCAGCTGTTCGTCTCGTTGTGCCTCAGTTCACACAGAAGATGTAGATATTGTAGAGAAGCAGGTCAGAAGCTGCTGGCTAACAAAACTCAGAACAGAAACAGCAGATAAAAGTGTTTACAGCACACACACACACACACACACAGCAAACAAACTGTGACAGTTTACTCCCAACAAATCGACTGGCGAAGGATAAAACAGTTTCTCAGGGTTTCTCTGAGTTTGACGTCAGCAGACTTCAAACTTCAGCTCTTTCTTTAAATTGCTGTAAGTATGTGTGAGTGCTCTCGATGGATCCTAAAACCTTAAACTGGATTAAAGCTTCATTATCTTCAGACAAACGGGACGTTAGATTGAACGTCGTCATCAGAAGTCAGTGTAATGAAACTGATCCAGACTCAGCTCCAAACGTCTGTCAGGCTCTTATTTCGTCTCTTTTCCTGCTGTCAGGCCTCGTTTGTGCGTTTGCTGCTGAACGAGATGATTTTGAGGAGAACGGAGAAACATTTAACCAGATTTCCACGAACTCTCCTGATGAGTCCGACCGCTTCAGATAAGAAACCTTCAGCTCTGCAGGCAACACGTGAAACATGAGAGACATCAGTGCAGGACGATGTGTGTTTATTACATTTACGATTATAACTTGACGTCCCAACTTCCTCTGTCTGTCTGTTTCTCACATCAACAAGTGCTCGATGTAAGAAAAAACTAACTGCAACAACCAAAACAAACAACTCCGACCTCCCAGCAAACACTTAATAAGTCACAGTTATTAATTAATTAACCACAGAAACAACAGTTAGCATCAAACATTCAGCACGTCTGTCATTAAGGCTGCAGTAATTTATTTATATTATCTGTTAGTTTGTGAATCATTTTCTCACTTAATCATCTGTTATAAATTATATCACAGTCTCACAGGTTTCTTGATATTCAGTTTGTTATAGTAGAAAACGAAGCAAATGTGCAGATATATCATTTAATAAGCTGAATCAAGTGAGTTGTAGTCAGAATCAGAATCACTGTACTTACTTACTGAAACAGTAAACGCTTCAGCAACCAGCCAGCAACTCACGTCAGTGTCGAGAAACATCTTTAAAACACCTCATAACTCAGTAAAACACCTGATAACCTCTAAATTTATCTGCTGTTTTAAACAGAAGCACAATGATTTACTATTTATTACTATGATATTAATATTATGATGTCATGATCAGGAAAGTTTTCATTTCTTTCTCTTTCGCAGCATCTTTGTTGATAATCGGTAACTTCAGGAGTGTTTTTGGGGCCTCTCTTTAGTTTCTGTTTCTTCCATCTTTTCTTTGTTGGTTCATCATAGAAACTGTTCACTCACATCACCAACAAAGACCAGAACAGACTGCAGACTTTCCTCAGAGGAGAGAGACAGAGACTGAACACGTTTATTTATATGAAAATCTTCTCGATTATAACTTTAAACTTAACAGTCTTAATAGATTTGTGACTTTGACGCCTTCGTAGCTCTGTCTTTGTATTCGTCTTTCACCTGGTGCGTGTTGGATTTGTGTTTGTGGTGATGGGACACCTCTGAGACTGTCACCACATCATCATCATCATTAGCTGACTCAGCGGTTTTCTTTCCTTCCTTTTCTCTCCTGAAACTCAGATCAGTCTGACTCAGCAGGTAAAACTCCTTCCTGTCGGCCGTCCTTCGCGTCCTGTTGTCAGTCGAACATCCTGCTGGACAGATAATTCTCACAGGTTTCTCTCTCTGAGTGTTTTTCAGAGTTTTTACCTTCCTGTTGAACAGCTGCGTGTTTTTCTTTTCTTTGTTTCTGAAGTCTTTTTCTGGACAAAATGTCAGATTGAAAGTTGGAGCTGCTGCTTCGTGTTGTCACACCTTCCTGCTGTAATAACTGCTAATGTGCTGTAAGTGGCACAAACTGTGGAGGGAGCATCACTTGTTCACTCATTTATCTGTGTGTGTGTGTGTGTGTGTGTTTTGCTCTGATTAAACACCATCTGCCAGGGGTGCGATGGGGGGACGGAGGGTTGGGAGACCCCTCGTTAGGGACCTCGTTATAGACTTCGTTAGAAAGTGCCAGACCGATCTGTCCGTGAAGCTCAGCCATGTGCAAAAGATCCTCCAGTTCCTCTGTGTGTGTGTGTGTGTGTATGAGGATGAACACAGCCAAACACACATACACAGAAAATACACTTTCACAGGACAGTTTATAAATGATCTTGTTTGCAGAAGATTCATTTAATTTATTTAATTCATAACAGAAACACAAACAGTACATTCAGATTGATTTAGTGATTAAGTGATTAATTAAAATTACATTTTGAGGTGTAAAAACAAACATGTACCTTTTATACAACACCTGTGTGTCCTTTTAATCCACTTTGTCTCCTTCGTATCAACACGTCACCTGTCCTCGTCTCTTTACTGAATATGGGACTGTTGTCTTATAAACTCTCTGGTATTTTAGATGTCAATATATTTATTAAAGCGTTGGTAATTCAGCAGATACAGCAGGGTGTCAGTTTAATAATACCAAAGACATAAAGACGACGTGTTCTTCGCCATCTTCAGTCAGAACCAGTTTACATTCAGCGTGTTTGAAGGAGCGGAGACGCCCCGACGTCCTCTGACGTTTACGTCTGAACGTCGTCTGCAGTGGAGGAAGTATTCAAATGATTTACTGCAGTGACTTTACTGAAGTCAGTGTGATATCGTGATATGATCGGATCTTTATTTTGATCGTAAACAAACTTTAATCTTATCGCTGGTCTGTCAAATTTAAGAAGCTGGCCAGATATTTTGTTTGTAAAATCTTGATCTAAAAAGTATAAAAGTCTAAAATATAAAAGTCTAAAAAGTATAAAAGTTTAAAAATACTTCATACGTGTATAAAATGCAGTTTGACATGGATTCTCTCTTCGACTGAGAGCAGCAGGTTTGAGTTTTTATTCGTGAAGAGTGTCAGAAAACTTCCTTCATCTCCTCCAGAATCTGTCAATCAATCAATATCAGACTAATGATTAAAAACTGTAAGCCGTTTACTGATCAGCGAGGAGCATCAGGACTCATTTACACTCCACATCCTGCTGCTTCCTGTCAGCTGCAAAACCAGAGACCATTAACAGTGACTCATCCCGCAGTAATGTGTGTGTGAGAGAGAGAGTGCATGCTGGGTAATCTCATTACCTGGGTGGTCTCCACCCTCTGATTGGTGGCTATTATATTATTACACACACACACACATTTCTGACACAGAGCTGAGAGGGCGATCAGGTTGAGTCTGGGATCCAGTGTGTAGTGTGTGTGTGTGTGTGTCATCCTGTAGTGTGTGTGTGTGTGTGTTGTGGTATTATAGTGCAGGATTACGGTGTATTAGTGCTGTTTATCCATCTACATTCAGCTATTGATCTGAGCCAACTGTGTGTGTGTATGTTTGTGTGTGTCTGTGTGTGTGTGTTTGTGTATGTTTATGTGTGTGTATGTTTATGTGTGTGTGTGTGTGTGTGTGTGTGTGTGTGGTGTCTCCTTGCAAGGTGTGTGTGTGCAGTGTGTCTGTGCAGTCTGGTGACCTCTGACCCCACATGATGGCTCTACTTTCCTGTTATTGATGTTGTTTTTTGTTTTTTTTAATTATTGGCCGAGTTAACACACACACACACGCACATGTATGACATCAGTCGCTGGTGGGTCAAAACATGAATATGAATGTGACGAATGTGTGATCAGTGTTTTCAAGCAGTGTTATATATATACACACACACACACACACACTCTGTTTACTGTGTGTTGCGCTGCTCGGTTGTGAATCTTTGTTAATCCAATTTTCTTGCTTTTTCCTTTTTTAACTTGAAAGAAAAAACTCTGAAAGTGTTGTGAGTTTAAAGTCCTGCAGGCGCCCCCTACAGGCCGCACAGACACATTACACACAAACTGACGGTTCGTCTGATCGAACAAACTTAAGGTTGACCTGAGGTGGGGGGGTGGGTTTGGGGGGACACAGGATTTAATCTGGGGCTGAAGGGGGGAGAGGTAAAGACAGTGTGTGAGATGAAAGAGACATTCAGGTGGTTTGACTGGACCGCTGTCTGATAACATCATTATCTCTGACGTCTGAATAAATGTCCATAAATCTGCTCAGAAATCAGGGAGTGTTTCTTAGAAGTGCAGAACCTAACCCAACCTAACCTAACCCTAACCCAGAACCTGATCTAGTGATGATTGTGTGAACATCCATCCAACAGCTGAACACACACTTTAATGGAGGCTTTCTGACCACATGTAAAGAGACGTTGACTCAAACCTGCAGCGGCGCTCATGTCACACTTCCTGTTATTCCAGCATGAGCCTCATTAAAATGTGAAGGTTCGTCCTCTGAGGAGCAGGAGTGACACCAAGACATTTAGATGTAAAATATTCACGTTTTTTCATGTCACATATAGACTTGTTTTAGTACATTTCACTGAAGACAAACTCAAATTATTCTTATATATCACACATATCATCCACACGCTTCATTCACTACTGATCAGTTTATTCTCCACACCTCCAGTTATTAATAATTATGTCTCTTTATTTATAATAAAATCCTCAGTTTGCTGGTCTTCTTTCTTTGTCTCATACATTCAGCTTGTTTGTGAAAAAATTGATCAACGGTCAGTTTAAGCTTATCAGTTCAAGAGTAAATTTGTTAAACTGGATGCTAAATCATTTTTAGATATTTATTGCTGTTGTGCTGCAGATCCTCGACTCGACACAGGCGACAGAGTCAGCGTGACACCAAAGACTGAGCACAGTTTTTTTATTACAGGACTATTTTGGTACAAACATTTACTCGACAGCCTTCCAACGGTTACTCGCCAAACAGAAAATCGAGCTGCGTTTGGTGTTAATTTTAGATTCTGCTCCTAAAAGATTTCACCTCCTTCTGCCCTGTGCAGGTTGATATCACTGATTCAGACTTAAACTGAACTCAAAGTGAATTTTTACCTCACAGGATTTTTGTTTAATCAGTTTATTCACCACAAACCAAAGATCTTTAGTTTGTTTGCTGTCACAGTTTTTGTCTCTGAAGCATCATCGTCTGTCTGTTCACGTCTTCTCACCGACTTCACGCGGCCTCCAAAGCCTGCCTGGTGTTTGTTTGTTCTTCCTGCAGACATCTGGTCAATCACAGATGCTGCGTCGGGACGTCCAGATTTTTCCAGCAGCTCCTCTCAGTGTTGCATTGATCTGAATATCGACAGTTCAGAGATTCAAACAGCGTGAGCTCCTTTCTCGAGCCACCACACAGAGAGCATCTTTAGCAGCATCCGTCTGGAGAGACGCTCTGATGCTGATTGTTACAGCCGATCAGGGAGTTGTATCAATCGGCACTTTGAGGATCAGATTAGTCTGATTGAGTACGACGTCATCGTGAGGATGAAACTACAAACAGGAAAACATGACGCTCATTTCTGTGTCTCAAGTCCATTATTTCCTTTTCAAATAACTTAATCAATCATGACATGTATCACTTTACTCTATCAGGCCTGTGCAGTTTGAATACATTTTCAGTACATTCAGATAATATACATTATTTATTTTTGGCATCTCAAACCCTCAAAATGTCAGAAACCATCAAAACAAATTAACAAAAGTGTAATAATTAATTCAAAATAAAACGCTGCTGCATCATTTTATAGTTGAAATCTTTGAAATAAACCAAATTTTAAAAATACCACTAGTTTTAAAACTAAACTAACTAAACTAATATAATTACTTTTATTCTGAAGTGAAGTAAAGTAAACAGGATATCGGATCATCTAGAAGACTCTAAATGACCTTCATGGCTGAGGGAAAAGGTTTTTAGATCTTTCACAAATATTGATAAAACATAGCTATAATCAACTTATACGTAGGCCAGTACACTTTCCATGTCAGGTGGTACAAACCATGTAAAACTAAGTGTGTCCAACAGAAAGCAGTGAAATAAAACCAAAACACAACCACAAAATAAAAATGTGTTAGACGCTGTGGACACTCTGAGGGATATTTGACAAAGATTTCACTCTGAATAAAGAGCAGAAAAATATATCTGTATAAATATGTGGCTGACCTGACATTTTCACATTTGGAGCGTTGAATTTGAAATTTTGAAAAAACTGAACCACCTGCAGCTCAGTGTCATCAAAGACAAAGGAGTTGGTTGTGGATTTCAGAAAACAGAGGACCCATCTGAACTCAGTTGCCATCAGAGGTACAGAAGTGGACATTGTGGACAGCTACAAGTACCTGGGTGTCCACTTGGACAATAAACTGGACTGGACAATAAACACTGATGCCATCTACAAGAAGGGTCAGAGCTGCTTGTTCTTCCTCAGGAGGCTCAGATCTTTCAACGTCTGCAGGACCATGCTGCAGATGTTTTATCACTCGGTGGTATCCAGTGTCATCTTCTACGCTGTAGTGTGCTGGGGCAGCAGGCTGAAGACAGCCGACACTAACAGACTCAACAAGCTCATCAGGAGAAGCTGGATCTGTCCTGGGAGCTGAACTGGAGTCTGTGGTTAGGAGGTGTCTGAGAGGAGGATGCTGAGGAAGCTCCTCAGTATCATGGACAACGTCTGTCACCCCCTGCATGCCACACTACCGTCCTGTCAGAGCTCCTTCAGTAGACTGAGACCACCGAGGAGCTCCACTGAACGCCACAGGAGGTCTTTCCTACCCTGAGGCTATCAGACTTTATAACTCCTCCCCCTTCAGCTGCAGGGAAACTTAAATAACTTAACTTAAACTTAAACATAACTTAAATAAGATTTGCAATATATCTGTATATATCTGTTGATAACCATAACATGTGCAATCTCTTTCTATTCAATTTATGTGTAAATATGTCCCCTGCATAGTTTTATAGGTGATAGTATATTTATACAATAGTCTATTATTATGTGCAATATTCTTCATGTGCAGTATCTTTTCTGTTGGAAATAGTTTATCATCAATGCAAATGTCTCAGACGTGGCTCGTTCTCCTGTGCACTCCTTATCTTATCTTGTTACTTAAGACATTTTATAGTTGTATTTCTTATTCTCTTATTTTTATTGTTTAGACTATTTTTATTATTTATTATTGTTATTATTTTTTCCTGTACTTCTGGCAACAACAGTTTCCTTCGGGATCAATAAAGTTGTTGTTGCTGTTTAAAGCTATTTAACAAACAGGCTTGTTTAAACACAAAAATATATTTACATCAATTTCACAAGACCCTTTTTAGAAGTCTGATTTGTCATTAACCTTAAACAAATAAGATAATCACTCTGATCAGTGTGATGATCACTGAAGATCAGTGATGATCAGTGTGATGATCAGTGTGAAAATCAGTGAAGATCAGTGATGATCAGTGTGAAGATCAGTGAAACTGTTTGTTCCTGTTTCTGCTCTTCAGTTTGATTTGAAGTTTGTGTGTTTCTGCGTCACTTCGTCAGCGAGGATTTAAAACTGTTGTGTTTTTTCCTTCAGTCTGCAGAAACACAGTTCACTGTTTAACAGACTGACTGCTGCAGGAAGGAGATTATTCCATCAGAGCAGATAAATAACTGGGCAGGAGCACCATTAAAAACTCATCAGTGAGCACAGTGTGTGTGTGTGTGTGTGAGACTCGCCTCAGTTATCAGCCAAACAGATGTGACTATTGTGCTCCATTAATGAGGGTTTAGGGGAATAATTACAGCAAAATGAGAGCGTCTCTGTCTTTATTTCTGCTTTTCCGTCTATTAAAGTTCAGATGAGAGAAGCAGAGAACAAGCAAACGTTCGAAGAAAATCACAAAACGTCACATTTTATGATGCTCAGCTGATCAGCGCCACCATCAGGTCCACGTGTGTTTTTCTTTAACTACATTGATTTGAATTGATTTGTGTTTTATAAACCACATCAGCAACACGTCTGATGAACATGAGTGGGCTGAATAAAGTGAATAAAGTGAACGAGGCGTCTGCGTGAGTCTAACTGGGATTATTGCAGATTTACCTTCATGTTGCATTAACTCGCAGGGATGATGGAGGGATGATGGATGATGTTTGCTGCAGCAGATGAAGGATTTAGCATTTTATTTTCATGTTTTTACTCAGATTATGTCGTCTTTTTCTCTACCTGTTGATGACAAGCTGCTGCTGCCCTCATCTCTCCATCTGTAATCCTGTGAAGCCTGAACATTGCTCACAGAGGAAAATATGAAACCAAAAACCAATGGAATAATTCAGTACATCCTCCGATTAAACGTCCAACAGCTTTAACATCTGTTGTCTCTTCCTACACGATGATCAATCAGAAACAGAATGATTCATAAAAACATCTTGTGATGTAACTGAAGGTTTTTATTCTGTCTGAACATCCTGATCAGACGACGTGAAGCTGAGGAGGAGAAACAGCCACACAAGAGACCCGTCAGTTATACAGAGGCCCCAAAAAAACTTCATCTGTTGATATTTTTAGTTTTGAACCATTTTCACACAAACTGTGCAGTGATGTGTTCGGACTCAAACCAACGACATGTTCACCGTCTGACTTCCTGTCTGCGTCTCTCAGCTCTCATTGGTTCCTCCTGAAGACATGAATCTTTAAAATCACAAATGTTTAGTTTCATCAGTTCATTTAAATCAGCTGCAGGAGAAAATAGTGCATCTGTTGGGGACTATTTTCAGCAGCAGATGAATCCACATTCGTTGCTCAAGTGAGTGTTTGTGGCAGCTGGGTGTGTGTGTGTGAGTGTGTGTGTATATTCATGGTGATGAAGGAACGACAGTGATGAGTTTTAATAGTTTTAATGTCTCAGAGGAAGAAGAGATGTCAGGCTGTGACACACACACACACACACATTGTACACAGTACTTGTTAGATACACTCAGATTAACCCAGATTACTCATCCTGGTCTGAGCTGCTCTGCTGTCTGTTCAGTGTGTTTTCATGGCTGCAGGTGTAACATGTGATCTCGGTGTTGTTGAGGAGAAGATTGTTGAGCGTATTTTATTAGCTGTGTCTGTCAGGAGGAACCTCTCACTGACTCCTCCTCCTCCTCCTCCTCTGCAGGAGATGTGGTGGACATCTACCAGAGGGAGTTCCTGGCGCTGAGGGAGCGCCTCCACTCGGCCGAGCAGGAGAACCTGCGGCGCTCCAAAGAGCTGAATCTGGTTCTGGAGGAGATCAAGAGGGCCATCGCCGAGAAACAGGCGCTGAGAGACATCAACCGCACCTGGAGCAGCCTGTCCGGTCAGGACCTGAACCTGTCTGATTTAATCTGATATAGTCTGGTTTAATCTAGTTTTACAGAGTCTCACCTGGTCAGACTTGCTCTATTCTGTTTTTTTGTCCAGAAAAAGTCTAATCTGGTTTATTTCTGGTCTGGTCTAATTCTGGTGTTTAGAGGAGAACCTGGTCTGGTCTAAAGTGATGTGGTCAGATGAGTGTATGCAATCCAACCTGGTCCAGCATAATTCAGTCTAATACAGCCTAACAGGGTCTCACCTGGTCTCACCTGGTCAAACTTACTCTGTTCATCTCCCTGTGGTCCAGAAAAAAATCTAATCTGGTCTCATATGGTCTGCTGTGCTTTCAGTGTGTGATGAGAGTATGTAATCTAACCTGGTTTAGTCTTCCCTGGTTTATCATATCTGGTCTCACCTGGTCTCACCTGGTCTCACCTGGTCTCTGTTTCCAGAGGAGACGAGGCTGAAGTTGTGGAATGTGAGCAGCAGTAAAAACGTCCTGCAGCTTCCCTCCATCTTCCATCATCTTCCTCACCTGTTGAACCGGGAGGACAGCCTGCTGCCCGCCGTGCACCTGGGACAGGGACGCACCGGAGGTAAAAATAAGCGCACCTCTTTCTCCACGAAGAGCACGAATATTAAAACAGGAAACATGACTCACACAAACTCAGAGTGTAAAAGAGAGAGGAAATAAGAAGAAGCCTCAGATGATGCATCAGACACACATCATCACACACACACACACACTCTGGTCTTATATCTGCACACTGACAGGCTTTAACCATTTTTTTCTTTCCTTGATGCTCCAGAAAAAAAAAACACTTTGTGCTCGGCCTGTTTTATTTCACAAGCTTTACATACAAATCAGATTTGTCACCCCCACACACAGATAACACACACAGAAACACACAAACACACACAGAAACACACACAGATAAATGTATATAAATTTCTTTCTGTTTCTTCTCTTTGTTTTTATCTCTCTGTCCTTTGCGGCACCATAAAGCACTTTCAGTCCGACTAACCTGTTTTACTCAAAGTGCATCATAAATACATTTGACTGGGGCCCACACACACAGAAACACACACACACACACACACACACACACACACACACACACACACTCTAATATCTTACATTTTCTGATGTATTTGTTCTCCAGGGTTTTATCTGTATTTATGCCCTCTGTGTACAGCAGCTTGTCAGGAAATGGTTTACTAAGCAGAAAAAAGGCTTTATAAATAAATTAGAGTTGACACACACTCACACACACACACACTCACACTCACAGTGACCTTGGTCCAGCCTTCTTTGTCGTAGCTGTTTTATTCTCCGGGGGTGTGTGGAGTGTATCAGGGGGGCTCAGTGAGCTGTTTCCCCAGGGAGGGTGCACTGAGTCGGGCTGGTTCTCTCAGCCGCCCTGAGCCTGAAGTGGAGGTGTGTGTGTGTGTTTCCTGTTGGCTGGTTTCCACACTTTGACTGGTTTATTTTACAATCAAATCTCCATATATTGTAAGCTATCAAATTAAAAATGGACTTTTTCATAGAATTAAAGAAAAAAGGGCTTTTATTGTGAAACCTCAGCAGAGAGGAAGTGTTAAGTCTAATTGATGAACAAAAGAAAAGTAAAGAAGGAAAACCAAATGGAAACGGTGACTCTAAAGACTGTGAGGGCACGTAAACTACATGCCGGCTATGTGTATTTACTGGAAACACCAGAAACCTGAACAAACCTCTGACTCTGCAGCGGCCTCTTGAAGTTCACACCACCTTTACACACCTTTACTGGGATTATTCTGCACCTACAGGCCCCTGAACTACCTGCTGGATCTGTGTATTTTCTGTAAATACATTCCTAAATCACCCGTACTACCTGCTAACTCTGTTGTTTGAACATGTTACACACTCCCTCTAAAAATACCCACCAGCTGTGTGTATTTGCTGGAAGCACTCAACTTTATCTGACCCACTGAACTATTCAGAGGCTCCATCTATTTCCTGGGAACTCTCCCAAACTCTTACTCACTTTTCTGTAAATGTTTGGGAGGTCTGATTCTCAATCATCCAGTCAGAAGTTACAAGGAACATTTCTCAAACTCCACCTAAAGTTTTGTGTGTGTGTGTGTGCAGTCTCCATAGTGATGGGGGTCCCGAGTGTGAAGAGGGAGGTCCACTCCTACCTGACCGACACTCTCAGCTCTCTGATGTCTGAGCTCAGCACCGCCGAGAAGGAGGACTGCGTCATCGTGCGTCGTCCTCATCGCAGAGGTCAGTGTGTGTGTGTGTGTGTAAAGAGTGTTAGAGTGTGTGTATTACTGTCTGTGTTTCTTTGTGTGTTTGTGTTGTGTGTCGATAATTGACCGTCAGTGTGAGTGTGTGTTGATGCGCAGGGTGTGCTTCCTCGCATGTTTTCTAAAGGTCAGTGGTTTAGCTAATGAACCGCAACACACACACACACACACACACACACATTGTTTGTACTCATGCACGCACACACACACACTCTCTCATGCTGATCTTAAATTTCTGAAGGGAAGTAAAATGACGATGACGTTTGTGCACTCACATTTACATTTCACATTTAAACTGTGAAATTACATCTGAAATTTGAATGCACGCTCTCATTTACATCAGTGTGTGTGTGTGTGTGTGTTTAACAGTGATGCAGGTCAGCTTTCAGCTGCAGCTTCAGTTTTTTTGTCATCATTAAATCTCAGTCCTGTCTGTGGAGACGTAAATGTTTAAAAACCTCACAGATAGATTTCTCAGTAATTTCCCTCCACAGCTGCTCGCCAAAATCTCCAAAAAATGATAATCACAGGAAGAAATGGCTCAATGGACGGTGACTATTTTCAGCGGCGGATTAATCCACATCTGGACCGTTAGCAGTTTGATTCATCAGCTCGTCACAGTCAGCTGCTCTCTTTGTGTTTCATGACGTGTCGAGTTGTTCATAATAACTCAGCTGCAGATTGAGTCGACTTAAAACAAACCAAACTCTCCAAAAATGATCCTGAAGAGACTTTTTAGTCTCTGAAAGCAGCCACGAGTGCCTAAAATAACATCTGGAATATCTGAACCAAACCACTAAAATCTGGAAGGGTTTTCTTCATCTGCACACCAGGATTCGTTCTCTTCTCGTGTTATAAGGTGAAAGCTCTCTGTGCTCGTCCTCATATTTACTTTCTCTGGTAATGTGTCTCTGTCTCTGGCAGAGGAAGATGATTTCCTAATCCCGGCTACAAAGCTGTGATCGGCCTTGTTGCCAAAACAAGCGTCAATTAGCACATCGACAGACTCTATCTGAGCGACTGAACAAAACTGCAAAGTGGGCAGCGAATCAGAGGTCTGAAATTTTGGATAATTTAAAGCGATGAAGGAGATTACAGTCCCTGATTTTTATAGACTTTTCATATTTTGTTTTTATGTTGATATTTAGTTTGACCAAATATCTTGAAAGTGAAAGTGACATACAGCTGATGTTACTGTAAAAAGGCTCTAAAATGTCCACCTGCTCCTCCGTGGTGTCCTTTAAATAAAGTTCAGTGTATTGATTATATATTTATAGGTAATACTGCGGATGTTTGTGTAACTGTGAAATAAAGCGTGTGTTGTGATCTGTGGGGGGCTTGCTGGATTCGTGTTGCCGTGCTGAATTACTTCACATGTTTTTCGTCTCTTTCGGAGCAACATCCTTCAGTCATGTAAAATTCATGCTACACATCCCTTCACTTTAAAAGCTTTAAGTGCTTCCGCTGCTCGTTCTTCATCTGCGAAAACAAACCCTGCTGAGACGCCGTGTGATGAGCCTTCAGCCCACGAAGATCTCCGGACAGACTGAGAGAGGAGCCGCTTTAACTTCAGTCTGAATCCATCAGCCAGGAAACAAAAACTGACGAGAGGAAATTGTAAACCGTCTGTGAGATAAAAACAAAAACACTGCAGGGACTTTAAATATAATATGAGCCTGGAGGAGACGGAGAAAAGAGA